>VYZV01021702.1:253639-287320 GCA_013401275.1 Pandion haliaetus | reverse complement strand
TTCTTCTTTTCCTTCCTTCTTTCCCCTCCTTTTTCATTTTCTCTCCTCTCCTCTCCTCCCCTCTCTTCCCCCGCGCCTCCCCTCTCTCCTCCCCTCTCTTCCCCCTCTCTTCCCCCTCTTCTCTTCCTCTTCTCTCCCTTCTTTCCTCCCCCCGGTTTCCCCCACCGGGCCGGGGGTTGGTGAGCAGAGGACGCCGCATTTGCCCATCCCCGCTCTGTCACCAGCAGGTCCCTGGGAGCGTGTGTGTGCGCGCGCGCCTGCTTGTCTCAGTCTGTGTGTCGTGTCCGTGTGTCCTTCTGTGTGCTCCTGCACGCCCATCGCCACAACACATCCCCGCCGGGGCTGACAGCTCTGCAAAGCGCGCCTCGGCTGTGTGCTGAGGGCGGCTCAGGAGCCGGGCACCAGTGACCACTTTGGGTGGTGCTGGTTTTGTGCAGGTAAGAGGATGTTTTGGGGTTTACAAGCCCGGCACCCAGGGCACTGTGACTCTGAACACAACCTTTGCTTTGTCCCTTTCTTCTCATTTTTCCCTTGCACAGGGAGGCAGCTCAGGTTCAGAAGAAGAATTTTTTAAGTACGCAGACATGCACGAACAGGATCTGTCTTTTCAAAAGAAAACCCAGAAGGATCTGTGTTACATTATTCTTAAGCTGGGTTTGTTTATTTTTTCTTTAGTCAACAAAATTTTCAGACAACAGACTGCTAGGTGACTCTGTCCTCTGAACCAGGGTCTGGTTCAGCCCTCGAGTTGTGATTAGTGGATGCAAAGTGCCTTCACTGCAGATGATAAAGCAGAGATTGAAGAATGAGTAATGACCTCACTGAAGAAAGCCGTTGAAAAAGCTCAGAGCTGACAGGAGGTTGATAGATGTCAAGATTACATTATAGTTAATGTTTTTAGGGTTGGTTCTCCTAATCAAATATACCTTAGGATTTTGATGACCTAATAACACCTTCTTGTATTCCATCTGTGTGACTCTTCAGTTTCTATTAGTATGCAGAAATACTATGCCATGTTAACAGGATAATGTGTTCTTCAGTTCATATTTGTTACAAATGTGCTGTGCATCACTTTCTAGCTATAGCCTCTAAGTCTTCCTCTAGGCTGCCTAATTCAGCAATTCCTTCACTTCTGTATTTTTACATAGCTAGTGTTCTTAAAAAAGTGCACTGACTGCTTCACAGCTGACACGGGCATTAGTATGCATGCGGTGCTGTGCCTGTTTGCACGTATTTTGATTAAGACCTTAAAATAACACAGCCCATCTGCGCACTGTGGACACTAAGGGAATCATTCTCAGGAAGATGCACCTGCAAAATCTATCTGTGTAACTGTGTGCTTAATTTCCACCCAGGATTACTATAGATACATGCCTGAATTTCCTTTTTCTTTTATGAATGCCTGTTCAGACATCTGATTCGGGGGAGTTTGTATAAGTACTGAAGAATAAATACTAATTGATAAAATAGTAGGGGGAGTTTCTCAAATAGGTTAGGCAGGCGATTACAACATTTATTCTACTTCAAAAGCTCCATGACTTTTTTTTTTTTTTTTTTGAGAGTAAGCATTTAATAGTTTTTACTGAAGTTTCAATCCTTCTACCATCATGCATATTTTCCAGTGTAATGCTGCTATTCTGAATATACAAAACCTATGCTCTTTGTCCACATCTGGGACACTGCTCTGAAGTAACTTTCAGTAAGACATATCAAGTACATGAAGATATATATTAGAATTTACATCAGTGTTTATGGAATGTTACTACGAAAGAAAGTTCTGAGTATGTATTGCAGATTCACTGTGTATCTTCAATAAGCGTGTTGTGGTGCTGTTGCTTCTAATAAGAAAAAATGTGCTGTTTTGGGGTCCTTTCTGGGGAAACCAAGGCTCGGAGAAGTTAAAAGTCCTATCCTGAACTTAGCAATGGGCAGGCCTCCAACTGATGAATGTCATCTGGTTTGGGGCAGAATCATTCCAAGTAACTTGCACAAGGGCAGTCGTCAACACACTGCAAAGCAAAGGGAAGAAAACAGGTCTTCTGACTTCCAGAACAGCAGATGATGGTGCCACTCTCTCCTGGGATCAGTTTGGGACCAAATCTTGCTTGTTTTAGCAGTGCAAATAGTATTATCTCTAATTTGAGTGATTGTCTCTCAAATTTGAGTAAGACCATTGCCATGAGTGAGAAGAGCCTTTGGCTTGGAATAGCACATCTGATGGAAGACTTATTGTGGGGGAGGTATCAGTATGACTCATGAATATGACTCATGTTAGTATGGTGGAAGAACAAGGTCCCCAATGGGGACCTAACAGGGGAAGAATTAGGTAGAAGCATTAGTTTGTTTCTGTGGTCTGTGGGAAGCTTTTTCTGAGCTCAGAGACCCGGACAATGTGTGGGTGAGCGTGTCTGTAGCACCTATACATACACATAAGTCTTTTCTTACTTCTGCTGACATTTCAAACAGTTTTAGGGCAAACAACTTTGCTACATGCCGGAGGTAGCTTTTGATTCTGGAGATTATGATACTGAAAATAATAGGAATAAAAGAACACTTTTGTTTCTAGCATGTGATAACTTTCTTGCTAAAATACGTTTCTGAGATTTGCTTGGTAATTATCTTGGCTTCAAAGGATATTTCAAGTTGTCATACTGCAACACTTTCTTCTAAAACCTGTTTTGATTATTCACTGCTGGATGATTGCAATTCCTCCCTTCTAAAAACCATTCTTAAACTCTTTCCTTTTCTCATACTGAGGAGCAAAGCCTTTAAGAAAAAAACCTGCATTATATCAACATCTTGTCTGTACCACCATACCTGAATAATACAGGTGATACTGGGCTATTTCAGCTTTGCAGGCAATGCCAAATTCGCCAATCTTTCTTCGATAAACTTCAATTATGTGTTGTCTCCCATGACACTGAAATATCCCCTTGCAGCCTTTCTGACTCCATTTTCCCTAGCGAGGAATAGGTGGCAGTGTGTTTCTACCTTTATAACTAGCTCTTAGAGAGGACCCATTTCTGCAGGTCTTTCTTTGGCCAAATGAGTCTAAAGACAGCAGTATTGGGTTCTTATTGGATAGTGCTCACTTTGTATTAGGCACTACCAACTGTTACAAAGATGTTTTGGAGCATGAGAGCTCAAGTTTTGGGAAAGGGGAAAGAGGGAGATGGCATCTATTGAAATCAGTAAACTGTAACTGAAGAATTTGGAACATATTTTAAAATTGTTGTAGCAAATGTAGGCAGAACAGGAAAAGAGCAGGAAAATTAACATATTAGAAACTATCATATTGGGACAAAAGCTCACTTTGTTAATTTCCTCCATCATATACTTCATTTTACTTGGTGTTTTCCTAATGGCTTGTTGCAGTTCTTGCTGAAGTTTTTGTGATCCCCTTCAATGGAAATCACATCAGGCTTTGGAAGTTGGCATGAGCAAAGCTCGGCTGAGATGACTCTGTCACAGCACAATTAGCAGAGCCAAGCAGAGGCATGTATTTTGCAAGGAGAGAAGCTTCTGCAAGGACCTCCCAGTGTGCTTCTGGGAGACTTACACATCTTAAGATTTGAAGTGGTCTGCTCAAGCCACACTCAGACTTACATTCTCCTTGGCAAGCAAGTATGAGATCTTGTGAGGTAATAAACCATACCATTTATTTTATAGTTTTCCGTTTCAGATCTTGTTTAAAAAAACCTGCTAGGTTTTGGGGCGTTTTTCAGGGGAGAGGAGGTGTTAGTCCTAATGATTTATAAATGACATAAAGGGTCAGTAAATTACAGGTGAAATGAAGGATTTTTGCCTTAACATTACAGCTAAAAAGCCCACTGGACTGTAGTCAGGGCCATGGACAGAGGATGTTGCTCTGGCAGACGTGCTGCACAGCCTTTAGCAAGTCACTGAATCTATGCACAGGCAGTTCTTCGACCTCTGAATGAGAGATAACATTAGAAGGAGATCTTAAATTAATTGTGACCTTGAGATCCTAAAATTAAAAAAAAAAAAAGATGGTTTTTATTAGTGCAAAGCATTCTGATTTCTTGTTAATTGAGTAGTATATACTCTAATGATCAGCAACATTTCCAGAATTTGAGTTGCAAGGAGAGACTAGCTGGATCCAATTTTTGGGAAGTATGGAATGACTTGTCCTCTAACATCTTTCTCCCTTTCCACCCTGGAGCATGTCATTGGTGAAAAAATCTGGACACAGCTGTTTTATGTGGGGCAATGAAACCCTGGGAACCCAGATTTAACCTGGCATGGCTCTGAAGCCATGAAGAGTAAGGAAGCTGCAGGACGGGGCAGGCAGGCCCCTTTTGTGTCTGAGACAAGTGCATGAAGTTACTTTACTGAGCTTCCAGCCCACTTCCATGACTCTTGCAGTGTGTTTGTACTCCAGTTATTCAGAAATGTGAACAAAAATGACATGGTTGTCTATTCAGAGATTGTAATGCAACACTGAGAATCCTACAACCCTTGTTTTCCATCTCAGGACTTTTCCTTTATATGATCTCCTTTGCACTTGCTGCTGCTGGCTGCCATGGGGGCTGTGATGAGCAATTACAAACTGACAAACTGATGGCTGACATCCCCAGCAGTGGAGTTTGGCTGGGGGCATGGCAGAGAATATGCACTGATTTCTTCTCCCCAATCTACTCCTCAGGTCCAGTTCCGCTGCCTAGGCTGAAATATTTTGTCATGTGAATGTGATCTGCAAAAACAGGATCAACAGTTCTGGTTGAGGGAAAAGTTGCTTATTCATTCGTAGTCTGAATATGAGGGTGGGAGGGGGCTGATAATATTTATTTTTCAGCATCACTAAAAGGTCTATGAAGATTAAATAGCTGATGCTTCACATAGCAAGGAAGAAGTATGCACACATTATTATTGCCTTGAGAAAACTGTTTCAGAATTGGCAGTAGCTGGGTAGATGCTCGGTATACCACCTGCCAGGGACTTGTGGTATAGATTAGAGATTTAACCCGGAGTGGGGAAAAAAAGAAACAACCCACCTCTATGATAAACATTACTGATATATGACAGATATGTCACTTCCTACTAGTTAGTGGAAAATTAATTTCACATCACAGGTGATGCAAGTAGTGAGATAGCTTTTGCTTCGTTGTGCTGTTAGAAACAACCTAAAAAAAAAAAGAGCCTTTGCTTGAGAGAATGAAAGCAGGCTGAGTTGCCATTCTTTATTATATTGAGGTTTTCATGGCAAATACGTGGTATCTTTGTGTACAGTGACAAACAAGAGCCTGAGATTTCTGGAAGTATTTTGACTTTAATAAGCTTCTCCCTGTAAAACAGTATGAATACTCTTTAAAAACTACCCATTTTTTCCCTCATAGGGAGGAAATTTAGCAATAAAGACAGGGCAGGTGTCCATGAGCCTTGGCACTTGCTTGCAAACCCTTGTGCTACAGAAATAGTGATGCAGCCCATCCTGAAAGCCCATTGAAGAGTCATAAATCCCTCACCGGGGTGGATGTGGCTGCAGAGGTGGCCAAAAAGAGCAAAACCTGGAGCTGATCTGGTTACATGTCACGAAGCTTCTCCAAGCTGTGTTAGCCTTGACAATTCATTAGGAATAAATGAAATTGAGTTATGGGTCATATTTTGCAAGTGCTGTCAGTTCTGATTATGCAGTTGTCTAGATTTCCTTTGCTCAGGGAGTACTGCTATCACAGAGCTTATCTACTATGCAGTAGATGTAAGCTATCCTTCCCCAGCTTATCAGAATCTATTTACTTTGCATTGATTCAGTTCCTTAAAAATTAATCTTTGATTCTTTGCAAAATAGAAGGATCCCTTGAGTTCAGTTTAAGCAACTTGATTTGATTATTGTTATGTCCCTAATATTGATTCTTCAGTGATTTTAATAAGAGATGCTAAAACTACCATATTTCACATCACATTGGAGGGGAAGTTTAAACCATTGACAGTTTTAAATATTTTTGGACTCATGCTCTTTGATCGAAGCTTAGTCAACATTTGGTTGTGGTTTGACTGCTTATTACCCAAGTGCAATTTTTGCAGTCCTGTTTGCTTAAACATGTTGAATTATGTGCCTATTGGCAGCATCCAGGTATTTCTTTCCAGAGAAACCAGCTTTATATTGATTGTCATAAGAAGAATTATTCTGCCTATCAATTGCAAATATTTTCTTTGAGCTGGAAAGTTTAGAGCTGGAGATACCAGGGGGATTTCCATTGGCTCCACATTTAGTATAAAACCAATTACCACTTGTATGACAGAACTTCGGTAATTCCAATTTCATCAGCAGATAAAGGCTACAAATAATCTGCATGGACTGTCTTGATTACCACTGCAGTTCTTAGAAATGAAACAACAGCTGGTATCCATTACAAAGCACTTCTTGTACCAGGCATCCCTGCAACCCTTTATCCATTTCAGTGGTAGGACACAGTTTTTCTCTACAGTAAGTGAAATATCCTAATGAAACGATAAGGTAGGAATGTAAAGGAATGCATGGTTTTCAGTCCTTTGTAGTATTTGATAAGAAAAAGGTGCGCAATGCTGATCTTCGCAAAATATACCAGAAAATCTTCAACAAAGTCCATTGACTAGATCTAGGCAGGGTGGTCAGGCACAGTGGTTTTAACTCCTGACTGGGAAATTAATTCAGTACTGCTAAGAGGCAGCAAGGCACAGCTCTTCTCTAGCACCTGAATTCATCTGGTCCCGTGCAACCACTGGCAAAGCTCCAATCTGCCTCATTTATACGATCTGCTGCATCAGAGCCCAGGTTGCTCTCAGTCTGAATGTGGGACCTGATGATGTAGTCCTGCAATGGCCAGTGACTTCATGTTCCTGCAGCTGGAAGAAAAAAATATCCCTTTCATAAAGGACAATGCTTTAGCATAGGTAATGAAACTGTTCAACCACTACAGGAGGCTGGGCAGGAGTGAATTGCTCATTCCTAACAGATGGGTTGACAACCTTTGTTCAAGTCTGGCATTTCATAAGCCACCTTGTGCTTGAGTTGTTTCAAAGCAATTTCCCATCCTGCTTTGCTGTTTAATTATGGTACCACCTCTAGAGTATTTCAAAGAGTGGGTTTTATATTTTCTGGAGGCTTTTCTTAATTATACGGGTAAGTACTTTTATGATTGATTCCTGAAATTAAAACAGTTTACGAGAGGGCTTATTTTAGCTTCTTTCTTTGCCATCTCTTGGGTTTATTACTGAGTGCATTTTCTGTTCTTTTTTCACTCAAGTTATTTGTGCATTTCTGAGTACTTTCTTCTTCTTCTTTTTAATTCACTGTTCTGTCTTTTTTATTGCTGCCTTCAACTTTTTTTCCCTTTTCAGTAGATATCTCTATTGTCATATTTTCTTTCCTTAGCTTCCTTTTCACTTCCCTTAGCAGCTGTTCCCAGACTACAGGCCATGACCCCAGGAAGGCTGTGGCAGTTATGAGTGGGCTATAAAATTAAGTTGCTAATTTTAGATGTGGTGATACAGGGAAGTTGGAGAAATGCTGCTTTCCAGGACACCATCCAGTTGAGCTGTATATAAAGAGAAATCACCTTTCCTTCAGCAGTTTCTGAGCTAAGAGTGATAACAGCACACAGCAAAACAGATAAATCGTGAAGTACCCTTATGCCAGATTCCACTGGTATGATAAACAGCTTAGAAATATTTACTCCAATTTCTTATTTCCATATCTATGTTTTTGCCCCGAGTCTCTCTCCCAGAGAGTATTTTTGAAGGTAAAAGCCCATAAGGCAGGTCCCAGCCAGCCAAAGAAGCCACAGAGGGAGCTGGCAGGTCCACTGTATTTTGGGGAGACTGTCCCCTGAGTTGGAGGAATTGCTGAGGGTTGGCACCTTTGTAGGTCTGCAGGATTCATGAGATAAAAAAACCAAACCACAAAATCCCCACCATAAAGAAGCAAGAATGATTCTGTGTTAACCAGTGTCACTTCTTTTCCTTAGCTGTATGCCTTTGTCCTTCTCCTCATTAATGACTTGAAGATTCATCATATTAGGGCCTGAATTCCATTAAACAGTTGCCATAGCACGTGGCATGGATAGGCATAGCCCCGGGGCAGTGGCTGTGCCACTCGTTTGTGTGGTGTTTAGCCTTTCTTGCGTCTGTCTGCCTCAAGCAGAAAGGCCCAGTATGTCTGGAGATGGGCCCTTTCAGCCCAAGATGTCACGA
This sequence comes from Pandion haliaetus, assembly GCA_013401275.1. Lineage (NCBI taxonomy): Eukaryota > Metazoa > Chordata > Aves > Accipitriformes > Pandionidae > Pandion > Pandion haliaetus. The sequence goes on along the minus strand of VYZV01021702.1, from coordinate 279,127 downwards.
TGGGTCACCTCACCTAGTTTTAGATGTCTGTTGGAGACTTTCCCACTCAGGCAGACACCCCACGCTCCCTTTAGAGTTTGTGAAGACAAATAGGAGGTTTTGCAGGATGATTCATCTGACCTGTTTGAAATCTATTACTCCCTAGAAGTGTCTGTTCCTCTCTATGTATTATAAAGGGCTGGTAGGTGGTTTACTCAGATACAGACAACTACACTGTAAATCTCTGTATTTGGTCAGATTAATCCTTGTAATTTCAATAAAGCCTCAGTGTGTCTCTTGGCAGAGCTAACTAGCAGGACTGCATTCCCCACAGGCAGGCTTGGGGGGGCCCATAGCTGTTGACCAACATGCAGTGGCATCTCTCTCTCAATAAATTAGCACTGCAGAAAAGTTTTGTATTGATTAAAACTATCAGAGTAATTTAGGTGAGCAGGAGGACCTGGAATAGCTGTAGCAGGGTGATGTGACAATTTTATCCCAGGTATCAGATTTAGGATTTTTCAGGAGGTAGGTGGTGTGACAGTGATGTCATGTAGCTAAGTGCTCCATCATGTATAGATGATATAGGAAGTATTAAGTTGTTGGATTGCACATTATCTTAAAAAAGCTCTTCCCTCTCTCCTCCAGGGCCCATGCAGGAGAAGGGATTACATTGGCTTTGGGGAATACTAGCCTTTGGGTTGATTTAGGTGCCCTCTGTAGCCAATTTAAGACAATACTGACATGAGAACAGTGTTTCTCTTGCATTGAAACCAGCCAGCAAAAATAATTGCCGGAACATGGCGACAATTCTCTGTGAAACAGACACTTATGTAAATGATCATTTCACTTATTCCTGTTATAAGTGGGATAATGTTTATTAATTCTGATTTGTCATTAAGAGGCTCCACAGAGCATGGATTTTTCCATTGTCAGTCCTACGCTGTCTGCAAAAATTGGCCTTTATCTATGAAGTCTCTCAATTAAGTAACAGTATTATGAATGCTCTTGATCCATGCCTAGGTGGGAGGATCCATGCCATTGTGCATACAGCTTTTCTGCCTCATTACCAGCTCTTCTTGTTTAGCTAACTTGCTTGCCTGATCAGATGATAAGTGCTAATCCCTTCTCTGTTCTGTGACATGATGCTGTGTTGGATGGCAGCAAAGCTGATAGGAGAGTTTTTCTCTTTAAATGCTCTCCTTAAGAATGGGAAGGGTGAGGAGTCTATTAATCCCCTTTGAATCCTTTATGGCTGTGTACTCACAGGATTTGTGAAATCCCATCTATTAGATTATAAACTCTTTTGGCATAGGGATCATGTCTGGTAAACAGGGCATGCTTTGCTCCTGTCCCAGCAGAGATAATGTGGGAGAGGAGGGCTTTCCTTTTGGTGCAAGACTTGGACTGCTGGACTGAGCTTTTCCTGCTCTGTCATAGTAATCTTATGCAAAACAAATCCTTCAATGTCCAAGCCCCCTGTGTGAAAAATTGGCATTTTGAAGACAAGGTGACAGGTGAGGAGTCTGGTTATAATCCTTTTCTCATCCCTCCAGGACCTGTTTCTAATTCAGTTTGTAACAGAAACTTGCTGGGAGATGTATCCGGATGGAAAACTTGAGGCAAGGTGGCATCTCAAAGATAGATGAGGGAGCATTTTATTTTAGGACTTTAAAGACTTACTCAGGACAGAGAAACTTGGAGGAGCTACCATGGGTGAATCATGGGTAACTCTTTAGGGCAGAGCCTGACTTTGAATTGTTCCCCTGTCAAAATTCCCCAAGGTCCTGTAACAGAGACTGCCACTGAAACAAGATCCAAGGTGAGGATGCACACAGTTATACTTCAGGAGACCTAAGCAGGCTAGAAGAAGATTTGGGAAGTGGATTTGTCCAACCTACCCCTATTTGTCCCACCATCCACCTGAGTTGTTTACTCATTGACTAACTCCCCTTTTTTCCTGAAAACCTCTGGCTCGATAGCTTCTTACGTTGCTTGGGGGCTGTGACAATGCCAAGAGCACCACCCAGACTCCTGAGCAGTGGACAAGTGACCAGGCGGTTCTGGTAGGTTTTACGCTAGGTCTCACAACTCCCTCTTGTCTTACTGGGTTTTAGAGAGAGTCAGTTATTACCTGTTCATGCTTTTGGTATTGCTGTTGTTTCAAGTGTGTTGCCTGCTGCCAAGAGCAGAGTCTTCTTCCTAGGCATCTGCATGATTATTGGGCTTGCTTTATCCTTTCAAAGGGTGCACATTGAAGCAGCACTGTCCTTTGGTCCTAGGAGTTGTGCAATATTGTGTTTTACTGGAGATGGTCCTTTTCAGCTCATGGTTTATCACCAAAGACAATCTTCTGGCTTTTCTGGAGAAGTCGAACTGAATCACAAAAGACTATCAATTTCAGCCCCCTGCAGTATAAAATCATTTTGATATGTACCAGAAAAATTGAAAAGAATAGGAAGTAAAAGCTAAAATTTAGAAAAGGGTGGTGTGAGGTATTAGGAACTGGGGCAAATTATCAAAAGATTGTGCTATGATTTTCCAGGAGAAAAGAGAAATAGGGTAGCTGTGTCTTATTTAATAAAAAAAATTAGTCTGCCACTTGAAGAAGAATAAACACTTAAATCTTCTTTCAATAATTCCACTGAAGTGGAAGTTTTAAGATGCATTTGAAAATGCAAGCTGCTTCCTTTGGTGACCATGTATAAAAATAGTGTCGTGCATCTCTCTTTCAGTGCCTGCTTGTATGCCATAGGCTGTGGGATCCCAAGTCCCAAACTTTTAACGAGAAAAGTTGGTGATGAATATAAGTAGATTTTCTGGATGGGTGGGAACTCAGGGATTACTCAGGGATTGCTTTATATCCAACTATATTTGAAACACAGATGTGTCTTTCTCCACGTTCTTTTATTGCATCACCTGAGTTCAGGGAAAGGCCTCTGACCTTGTTCACACTGATGCTACCTTAGAAAGTAAAAATCAATTCTTTGGGATATGGTTTGAATGAAGTCTGAACAGAATGGGAAATAGAGATAGGAAAATTAATGCAATCCTTCCCTTAGGTTTAATGCTTTCTGGGAATAAATCCATTAGGTCTAAGAAGGTCTCTGTCACTACCAATACTTATCTGTGAGTTAAGTTTTCAACAGTGTGTTTGCTGATATACAGACTTAAGTGGAAAATTACTCCCAATTTATTGAGGCTTCTACCATGGTGTCTTTATTTAGGGGCAGATTCTGTCATTCCAATAAAAAATTATGGAGTACTTTAATCTGCTAAGAGGTATGCTGAGATACCAGTGGGATTGTCTGAACATTGATCTTTTTGCAAGCTATGTTACTAAATCAGCAGAGCTAGCAAAGACTGTAGTCATTTCTGAATCGCATAATTCAGGGTGGGGTATTTAAAAAAAACATTGTCTGCATTGGCTTCCACTGATGTGATGAGTTCAGTAGCAACACTTGAAGTACTAAAAATACATAACTTTTTAAATACGTAACTTTTTAAATACATAAGTTTTTGAATGCTTTCAATAATTGTCAAAAGCTGTATGTTTAAAATAATGACTTAAATCTTTATTAAAATTTATATATGACAAATTACGAAAAAATAATGCACTCAGACTGCTCTCTGCAGCAAAAACAGGTGAGCTAGACACATTTCTGGCAATACCCTTTCTAGGTGGTTGCATCAGGAAATGCTTGAAATCACAGACTAGAAGCCACTGACTTCTGATTGCCAGGCAGCAATCTGAATTAAATGGGTATCTGCAAATACCGGTGCATTCCCCAGTACATGAGTGCTGATACTGGGACCAGCACAGAGACTGGTGTATCTGTCTGCAGATGAAAGGGGTGTTAAGCAGTGCCCATGTGTTGTCCTGGGCTGGGCAGGAGGCGAGGGCAGACACTACCCAAGCAGTAATCGTGGGAGGCACCGCATCAGGGATAGCGCTTCGTTACCATCCTTCTCTTCTGCATTTGTGGTGGCTGTGAGGCTACTTTGGTCCCTGGGAGGGGTAGTGTAGATCCCAAGTTCTGCCCACATCCTGCCCATCCCTGCCTGTTTACTTGCAGGGCTGTAGCGTGCAAGAAAGGCATTCCTCTGCCGCAGGACAGAGCTCAGAAATAAGGTATGTCTTAACGTGGCTGAGAGCCATGTGGTGGGAAAAATACTCTTCCCTCCTCTCATTCTCTTTCTAAGAGGAGAAACAGGATAATATAATCCAGTCCTAGATGAAATCTTTGCTTCTCCCCTAGAAATGTTTCCTTCACTGTGAGATTTACACTATGCAAAGGCAATGCTCCTATTTATAACTTGTGGTTGAAGAGAAGTCTCTCATTAAGTAGAAGAGTCATCTTAGAGTAACTGTTGAATGGATTTAAATGCTTTGGCAACATATTTATTTTAAGAGCTTGTCCTCTGCTGAAAGGTGGGTCAGCCTCAGCATCAGGGTCTGTGTGGCTTTATTCATACTTTGCACTCGTGTAATTCCACTGGGACTTGGTGTTTTTTTTTTGTTTTTTTTTTTTTGTTGGTTTTGTTTTCAGTTTTTCGTTTTGATTTACACTAATACATAGAGTTGCAGCTGCACATCAGGAAGGAGCCAGGCTCTGAGATACCAGAGATTTGCTGCTATGAAAAAATAATTGATTCCTGCTATTTGGAGTCTGATGAAACTGAAATGTGTTAAGGTTGAACACTTAGCCTGCACTTGCATGATCTTTCCAATAACTCATGTTCCTTTGAAGTAATTTCATTGTCCTGACTTTCCTGTTCTTGAATTGTTGCCAGTGAAGAGAGTCCTTCTGCTGTAATTCATAGGCAGGAATCATAAAGCTGAAACTCTTGTACACTGGTATGTGGGGAAGAAATCTTTTTGCCTCTAGGATGTTATTAAGAACAAGATGAAAACTTGTGACTATTTTCCAGGTATCATAATGCTTTAATATTTTGGAATGTTGAATACCATTGGTGATAACCACAGCAATGTGTGACGGAAGAACTAGCGTTTCTGTTACACTAAATTGCAGCTATCTTTGTTCTAGCTTAAGGTGGACATCAAAGGTCTTAATGCTGAAACCAGTATTACAGCTTTTACATTGCTTTTTGTCTTTTAATGCTTTCAACTGTACAGGGACTTCACCTATGAAGTATGTAAAAACAGGGACAACATTGGTCTCATGGCTATCCAGTGGCATTTCTGTGGATATAGCTGTATGCTATTTCTGAATGCTGTATGAAAGTAATTGACTAGCTTTTGTAAAAGTGTCCCAAAGCAAAGCTTTTGGAAGAAATCTAATAGTATGCTGTGAAGGATATTTTGTGGGTTTTGTTTTGTTTTTCATGGTGAACTCTTCATAATTAGTGAAGCCATGGGCAAGTTAGACAAGCTGCTACATGTGAATAAATGAATCAATACATCAAACTAATGTGGTGGTGTGGAAGAGCAAGAAGCAGTCTATTGTCAGTGAGAAGAGACTTGGGGGGGGTGAGAGCGGATATGCTTTGCAATTTACTCTGACAAACATTTTTCCACAGACTTCAGAAGTGGAAGGTCTGTGTCAAGACTGAAGACCTGCATTATGCTTTCAACCTTTTCTGTTTTGTACACCTCAGAGGGAAATCAAATTCTTTCTTCTTAAAGGGGAGACCAAATGTGAAGTGCTAGTTTATTTCTCTCTCAGACTTGAGAGTCAAAGCTATTGTTCATGCAGATGGGAGCACCAGAGAGGAGTTAAGCCCACAGCAGTCTTCTGCTCAGGTGGTTGATTCGAATACAGGAAACCAGCAGCACTCTCCTCTGGTCTCACATAGCTATTTCAAGGGGCGGGGGGGGGGAATCTCTTTCAACAGATAACTGTCAAACATGGCTATTGTACTGTATGATGCCAATCATATAGAGAAAAATGTGCCATGGAAAGGCATAATTTATGTAACACTAAGTATAGTGGTTCTCCAAAGCTTTCATAACCCAATTAGTGTTGAGGTTTTGTTGCTTTACAGCACTCACTAGTAAGTAAATGTAGCAAGACCACAATTCTGATACAGCAAATATTTTTCCAGATCTAACAATTTAGGATTCTTAAAGATTTTCTTTTCCCATCCCTTTATAGATTTTTGGGACTTACACCAGTTATTGCTTTAAGTGTAATTCTCCTCGGATGTCCGATTTGCCTGAAAGATGCAAGTGTTTGTGCCGGCATGGTGTTTCACTGGAAATGAAAGCCACAGTTCAGCAGTTTAGATTTAAGCCTGCTGAATTTTGGAGGCAAAATTCCTTCCCTGAATTTGGGAGTCACCCCAGCAACTCACATGCCATGCATGCTATGTGGAAGCAGAAGGGTGGAAGCTGAATGGAGAGCAGGACTGCATAGAAAAGCCTGAAAGTTAGATACGTAAATAATGGCTGAAAAATGTACTTTCTTAAGTAGCTTTAAAAAATGTTTTCTAGTAAAAATACAATGAATGCAGTTGCTATAGCTACCAGCAGGATTTTGTGGAGAACTTCTTGAGGTCCTTATTGTTTACTGGTACAAAAATGCTAGTTTTTCTTAGTCTGAGGATTCACCATCACCTTGTGTTTGGATTCTCTCCTAAAGCATTTAAGCTGCCACTCATAAGCAGCAGCAGTGTTTAGTTTCTGGAGAGAGTAGAAAAAGGCAAGGTGCTATGTTGATCTTGAGATTTCTGGTTTTTTCCTCTTTATTACACAAGTGAAACATTGCTAATGTAGCTGAGCTAGCGTGTTAATTTATTTCTTATTTGTTTGTCTGTTTGAGGTTCTTTTTAGGATAAGGAATAGCTAATAACATTGTGGGGTTTCATGTTTACCTTAGTAGGGAAAAAATTCAAATTCTTTAATTATTAACCAGCAGCCTGGCAACTTGTTCTGGGCCCTAGAAGCCAGGGAAAGGTTTCAGATTAAAACATGACACTACAAATGGAAGATGAATGCATTCATTCTAGAGATCAAGTACATCAGGCGATGGTAACTGAGCACTCGAACAACTTTCTAGTTCTGGTGCGGGAATATTCTGTCTCATAAATCAAGACTGATGGCTCTCTAGAGCAGGAAAAGTACTGCGACTTTTGTACAATATATAGATGAGATACTGGTGTTACTAAGAATAATTTTGGACTTATGTTGGCCAGGAGGTCAGTCTGTATATAATTATCCCTTTCATCTGTAATGATCTATAAATAAGAGTTTTTCCCTGAATACATCTACATGAATATGAAAAACTTTCCTACATGAAATTAGGTCTTGTATGTATCTGTGGAAAACAAGAGTTATAACACCTGTTTTTATCTAACAAAGAATAGGCTGTCAGTCTTGCTAACAGAGACAAAACAGCAAAACAAGAATAATCCCATCATCTTTTTTATTTAATTGGCAACAGACTAAAGCAGTTACTCTTCAGAGAACTGCTGTGTTTGAACTACTTGCTTATCTGTATATGGGGTAAATTCATGTGCATCTTTACCTATCATAGCAGTTTGTTAGTACTTTGGCTTTTTCCTTGACATCAAAAGGAAAGCAAAGAAAAGTATCTGGTTGCTGCTCAATGGGGCAGGAAATCTAGTGACAAAAAAGATGTAGAAAAGGCCAAGGTACTCAGTGCCTTTTTGTGACCTTTATTTTATTCATGAGGATTGTCTTCAGACCTCCAGGTTCTTGAGCCTGTGTGCAGAGTCAGTGAGAGCAAAGCATTACCCACTGGTGTTTAGGACAGTTGAACATCAGGGCTGACTTCATCTGATGCATTTTATGGATACAGAAAACTCAGACTGAAGTTTAACCCTTTAGGCAATCCAGGATTCTGTGAATGCCCCATACTTTTAGTTCCCATAGCCATTATAATTCATCCAGAAACTGGACTAAATCCTGCACAGGATGTTCTTAAGCTCTCTTTGTGTAAACTAGTGAGAAAGTTCAAAAAGACATTGCTTTTCCTAGTTCCATTTTGGTCCTTCAACCCAAACCTGCTTTTGTAGGACAATTTCATCATTCAGGAAGGGGTATCTGTTTAGAAATCTAGATGTGCTTCTTCTGTTCCCCATTAGCCAAAGACTTTACACTCAAGTTGTTTCACCCTCTGCCTCTGAACTTGCTAAAGCTTCCTATTATTACCATTACCATCTATTAACCATTGCTGCTTTTCGCTGACTTTCTTATGTCACCTTGACCAAATAAACATCTGTTGAAATATCAGTATCTGTTGAAATACCAATATCTAAATCTTAGCTGCTTGTCTAGGCTCCTTTTATTGCATCTGAGGAAAATAAGCACTTCTTGTGAGTAGTTAATTTATTTTACTCATCCTCCTTAGAAAGCGATAAAATCAATCTGGCTATGGATTTTTTTTTCTTTCTTTATTTTTCCTCCATGAACTGGAAAGGGAAACCATCCTGAGGAGCTCAAATATAAAACCACATCCATTGTTATTCATACACCTACAGTCTAAACTTAAATGATATAAATCCCATCCAGAGCTCTGCAATGTCTTAGGAAATAGCCTAGTGTGAGACAGTATCTTAAATCCATGTTTAATGTCCAGCAAGGCACAGATGTAATTTGATTTAAGTTCTAGTACTGCTGTCTAAGTGGGTATCTCTTTTCCATTTCTACAATTTTTCCATGTCCTTTCTCCTCCACCAAAGTTTCCAATTTTGCATTTACTATTATTTTCCTGGTAACTACTGTATGTCCTGTCATCTGATCCTGGCTGTCTCATTTTCAGTTGTGTTTGTTTTCAAGGAAATACTGCTTTCCTGATGTCATCACACAGCCCTTGACCATCTACCTGAACAGAGCACATGGATACAGATATAGTATCATAAAAGACCTATTCCTGAAGATCAAAATCCTGTTCCTGAGATAACAATTCAGTCTCCAAGGTTGTCACCAGTTTTAGAAGTAATGGGAACTTTGAAAATTTTTGAGTCCTTATCCATTTAGGAACATCATCCAACTATCAGATAAAATCTTTGATACCTACTATTGTCTACCCAATAACTATCTCTTATTTTAAGGTACAAATTCAGGATATTATATACGAAGAGGTAAGGAAAGGGAATCAAGTAAGTTTTTAAGTTTCAGGTCTTTTTGAGATAGCTTGGTATCACACTTCTTCCTAGAGTTAATTACAAAAATTTGATATATGAAAAAATGAGACTGTTAGGAAGACCTGAGTTTGATGCTGTTCCATGTTTCATCCATGTGATTCCTTATACTCCTTTATTTCTTTCATGGCCCTCTCCCTTTCTGCTTTCTCTTTCCTGCAACAGAATGAACGCTGCTGTTCCTGAGACTTGTGGGAAGAATTAAAATGAAGGAAGCAGAGTGGAGGGGATGGAACAGGGTGCGAGTTGAGATCGTTCAAACCCCTTCCAGCCAATGTCAGGGTTATTGACCTGACACTGTCCTACCCCTTTCCTTAAGCACAGACAGGTAGACCCAGCTTTTGTGCAGGGATAGCTGGTAGTGATATTTCTTGTCAGCTACTAAGTGACAGGCCTCCTGTGTGTGTCAGGTGCCTGGCTTGAGAGCTGTGTATGGGCTGCAGGGCACAAATTTTGGTTTCTTATCCTTTCTGTGCAAGTAACAATGGTGATGAGAGCCCTTCCTGGTAGAAAATAGGCATAGTTTGCATGCTTTCTCTGTCTACAGATTTTGTCCTGTTTAATTTACAGCTTTCGGACCCTTATTTGCTGTACTTCTTTTAAGTGTCACCTGTATTAGCTTCCCATTTTCCATCTTACTCACAGCCCTGGAAGAAGCAATGCCAAGAAAAGTGACAAGGTAGAACTTTGCTGCAGGTCTCCACTGCCAGGATCATGGCAAGATCACAGAAGGTTTCACAGGCAGTGATTTCCTGTGTGTTGCATTCAGAAATGAGGGCAATAAAGTGTGTTTTAGCTCATTCTTAGCCTTAAGAGCTCTGTGACACTGGATAAACTCTGCTTCTGCTTGACTCCTGTGTGTTCCCCTTACCTGCTAGTCCCATGTTGATGGTGGTCATGGTGTTGGGCAGAGATGGCTGAGACATCAACAGTATGCTATCCAACTTGTCTTCACTCAAAGGTGGTGCTGCATTACGTCTGTGCTTCTTATTTCTCGTATTTCAAAAGAGTCTATGTTGATGGTGAAGACATCCACAATGCAGACCTCTATTGTCAGAGAAGATGAGTCCTCCTCTCTCCTCCTAACTCCAGCTCCTTTTATGGGAGAGAGAAGCATTTGAGGTTAGAGACAAAAAAGACTTGAGACACTCTTCCAAGATTTTCAGTCTCAAATCCTCCATACAACCTCCCCACTCTGCAGATACCTAAACTGGTTAAGGTGTCTAACCTTAGAGTTCTGTTGTTGGGCCTTCCCAGAATTGCCTCTGCCTTAAACAATTTGAGTTATGCAAATATGAGAAATAAAAGCAGCAATCCTACATGGGTACCAGTCCCACTTTGTGTTTCAAAATGCTTTGCTGCCGTGCTGCAATGTCAACTAACTGTGAATTGCTTTCTACCCTTGGGGCAACAAGGAAGCAAAGAATGGCTTTTTTCTAGAATACGTGGTGGGAAAGTGTTGCTTGCAAGCTGCCTATATCTGTTCAGCTGTCCTTTTTCTTTATTGTGTTTTAAAAGAGAAGTGACAATGCTTGTTCTCAGTAGACAAAGGCATGGTGATGTTCAGCTTGGGTGGATTTCAGGCAGTGGATACCCCACAGGGGACAGTGCCTCCTGCAAGTGCTGGGTAACGAGGGAAAGCTACAGAAAGGGGCAAAGCTTAGGATGTAACCCTACTATCTGCACCTCCCCAAGTAACAACAGGTATCACTTGATTTCATGGCCTTTCTTCACAGATCTTTCACTTTTGCTGGCATGTTCATGTCCACAGTAGAGTTCTGGGTTTCATTACAAAGGCCAAGACCATGGAAATCAGACCATGGAAAAGCTTTGCAATACTAAATCTCTTAATCAAATGTAGTTGTTGCTTCTGAACAAACTTTCATGACATTAGATGGCCATCAACTTGTTGGAACATGTGGAGGAGAAATTCACCCTCATAGTGCAAGTAGGAGACATTGATGTTCCTGTATTCGGGAAATTTTCTGTCATCTGGACAGTTCAGCTGAAGAGTTGAAGAAGTGGTGGGTGCATGTGCGCTATATTTCAAATTAGCATAGCCCTGTTAATAACCCTGAGAGTGACAGACAATTGGTATGAGCTCATTTCTGGAGCTTGCAGGGACTCTGGTAATCCTTATCCAGGCTATTATCATGAGGCATCAGGCAAGAAATCCAAAGCAATTCTTCCTTGCATTGGCCCCAGTAGGAGTTCTGGGAAATGCATTCACCAGGCTTCTCTTTGTAAGAAGGTATGTTGCCTGTTTTCCAGACAGATTTAGGCAATTACCCCATCCTGATTCCTCGCTCCAGTTCTGCTAGCTGACTATATAAAGCCATGACATATGGGTCTTTTTACTGACATAATCCTCTACTGTACTAAAAAAGAAAATATTAGGTTTCATTCCAAGAGCTGGAAGAACTTCCATGGGGATATAAAAAGCAGGAAATGGGCCCTGTAAGAGTGGAGCACTCTCAGATTGAATAGCCTCAAGGGGCTCAATGCTAAGGGCTTCTTCCTAATAGTTAATGTGGGCTGGCACAGCTCTGCCTCTGCTTGAGAGGAAATGGGATTTGTGGGACTTTCCCCATACAGGTTATAATAGGGCTTAGGCCAAAGGACTGGTGTTCTGTGACCCTATAATAAATCAACATGTTCCACACATACAGCAGTAAGGACAGTCTGAGCATGTAGTACTTGGGACAAATCTCAGGATTTTCCACTCTACAGCAAACTATTTCTACAGTTTGAACAGTTTGCTTCCTCTGTGGACATCATTTTGAATTTTGACTTGCTTACATCACCTCGTTAATCTGGACATCCTGCAGCCAGCAGTGGCTGTTAATTTAAATGTATGAATTGGGCTCCTCTTCCTATGAAGGCCAGTGAATAATATTATCTATTACCCTAAATAGCCAGTGTGCCTTGTATTATATGCAGGTGGTGGACTTTCCAGTTCTAGGACATGTATGCTGCAAACCCTGCTTCTGTGACAACATGAGACATTTCAGAGTTGTGTTAAGTTTAAAAGAGGTAGAGAAGGGAGTACGGACAAAGTTTTCTCACTTAGCCAGGGTGCGATAGAGTGATTATTGGGATGGGTGAGCTGTGCAGCTGCTATTGAGTCATGCAGTTTGGAGGGTATGTTCCCCCCTAGTATGTCCATCACCATTCATAAATTATTATGTATCTAATAATTTCATTGTATTAAGGTCCACAGGATTCAAATACATTTGTGCCCCGATGGATGAGCCACTGCAAAGGCATAATATGTACTAACGTGCTGTGTAAATGTCTTGCAATCTATGTGACTCAAATTATATATTTGGGGATATTTTGGGGGTAAGAGAGGACAGCTTCCAAAAAAGATTATGACAAGTAAACTGACCTCTGATTCTCCTGTTCTGTTCCTAATTCCCTGGTCCATGCTAAAGAGGTTCAGGATAGTGCTTTCCAAAGGAAAGTAAGTAAAAGTTAAGGGGGAAAAATTGAGTCAAACAAAATGCAGCACTGAGAGGCTACTTTCCTGTAAACAAAAATGCATCTAGAAGTATTGAACTGATGCTTCAGTTTCAAGTTCAAGATATTGTTCCTGGTTTTGCCAGCTAGTAAATAAACCTGGGGAAAGAAGCTGTCAGTACAAGACTACAGGTGCTGGCACCTGGTTCTTGGGCAAACCCTGCTTTCCAGGCATTGTTTTCCCAAATCAGATAGGCAAAGCTTTCCTTTATCATCTGTCTTAATCCCTTGGACCCCACATACACTCTGAGACACTTCCTGCGGGTCTTTTCCTTGATAATTATTTCAGTCAGGTTAACTGAGATGCTTGCAGAAGAATGTTTTATGCAGGACCAGCGTTTGAGATGTAGAATTTCTTTTGAAATTCAGACTCCTTATTAGCTGAAGTGAGACAGGGTTACCACTTGGCTGGTCAATAAACACATGTTCATATGGTGCAGTATGGATTTTCCTTACAGACAGGTTGATGATGCTAAAGCAAAAGAACTGCTGGGTGTAACTTTCTAAAACATCGCTTGAGAATGTGCTTTTTCTGCACTAGCAAGGGATGTAGCTTGTTTCTAGCTCCTGATAAGTTATGTTGGGAGACAGAGAGACAGTTGCACTCTGTGGCTTGCCCTTAAGACTTGCTTTAGCCATTTGGTCAGATCTAAAAGGTTTGGAGCATCACTTTGTGGCATCTGTTCTCCTAGGCACAGCAGCTGGGACATTGCAGAATGGAGCGCACCTAAGTCTTGTCCCATTGGGGAGCTGGGATGTAGACACAGCACGCAACTAGTCCCACCATGTGGGTGCAGCCTATTTATAGGAGATGTAACAAAATTAATTTGGGAGAGGTGGTGTGGGTTTGGTAGTACCCTAACCACAGACTGTAGGATTAGGGAGGTTCTATCATAGAGACTTTTTATCGCAGGTTAGTTTTGGGTTTTCTTAGCCAATCAGTAGAAAGATTTCTAAGTTTGACATGCAAGACTACAATTTAAATCTGGAGTTACTTCCTCTGGACTGAAAAGTTATACTTGGGGGTATTGCATCAAGGTTTTAGCCTGCAGACACAGCGTGGCTGCAGCAGGCAAAAAATACATTGCAAAGTCCTCGTCTAGCACTTAGGGTATTTTAGAATTGCAGCGATTTGGCAGGCAACCAATAAGAGCTTGTTTTAAAGGGTCTGTGGTAGATGCATTTACAAAGGGCTCAATCTGAGAGATGCATGATCCAAGCATCGGTTAAGAAGTCAGGAGTGGCTGAATTCTAATTCTGACCTTTCAGGTTTCCTGCCGTGTGCATGTTCAACACCACAGAGGTTAAAACAATGGTTCTAAGGCTGCAAAGTGGAGCATGCAGAATCTAGGAAATGGCCATGCTGAGTTAATCCAGTCCCCCTTGGAGTATGCTTTATGGCCCTCTAAGACTCTTGGTTACGCTCCTCTGTACGATATTTTTTCCTATTTGATTCCTGTCTCATTCTGTCTTCTGGACAGATACTTGTCACTTAGGAAACAGGTATTTATTATTTTTCCCCTCCTAATTGTTCAGTATGGACTTTATTTCTTGCACAATCAAACTTAATTCCAATTGCATCAGTATTAATTATTCATGGAACCTCATAGTTCCAGCACCAAGTACTTAAGGGCAGTGATAGAGTTCAGCTAAGGCAAACAAATTGATGGGTTTGAATGGTCTGCTGGTCTTTCCCACCAGTCTATTTCATCTCATATAAAGCTGACAGATTGCTTTGGCTAGCATTCATGCTAACCATCTCTCTCATCTCTCTGTGTCTGATTGGTTTTTTAGGGATTGGGGTAGAAGTTGCTGGAGATGTGGTATTGCGTAAGAAGGGAAGAAATGTCTCAGCCCCTGCAGCCTCTCTGGCACTTACAGCAGATGTTGGGGAGCTCTTCACTAGCAGCGTGCATAAATATCCCTATCCAACATACTGTGGAGCTGCTGGCAGTCTCCTCTTTCATTTTAGCAGACTTTGGATCTGTTATAGTTGAAAAAAGTACCTCAGGAACAACTGTGGTGTTAGTGGAGAGTTTTCTGCTCTATTATTCACATGGGTTTTGAAATAATGCCCACTGAAATCAGTGGCCCTCTTTTCATTAACTACAGTTGGCTTTGGATCAGGCCTCGGAAGATGCATATCTTCCAGAAATGCCATCGGATGATGTCTTTAAAAAGCATCAAAGATATATGACAGCATGGGCGGATCAAGGGGAGGAAAGTCCCATCTCTCTTTTCTACGGTAGGCTTCCTGCTCATTCAACAATAATTTAGGTAATTAAATTGCTTAGTTCAGTAGTTAGAAGAGGCAAAATCAACAAGCTGACTCTAAGATGTCAGATGTATTACTGTTCTGGGGTTGGTTTTTTTTTTCTTTTTTTTTTTGTGTGTGAAAACCTGTATAATTGGACACTGTCTTTTTCACCCCAGGCTACTCTCTTCTTCAGAGGAGCATACCAAAGACATTTAAAATCACATTATGAATGTGAGCATAGTTAGAACATTTAATGTTTATATGGCATATGGTGATGTTCAGTGGCAGCAGACAAATGGATGAAATTAAGCACAATAATAGTATCAACCCCGCTTGAATTTAACAGTAAGATGAACAGTACAGAGGTAAAATTTAGTAAAACGTAAGTAAAAGCTCAGATAAGTTAATGAGCAGACTAAAGTCCATAACTGGACATGCTTTTTACATTCAGCCTTGAATCACTGATCTTTGTACTGTCCCTGTAGGGTCTTTGAACTTTTGCTTACATGAAGTAGAAGCAGTTTTATTAAATCATGCTTCTGAAATGCCAGTCTGACTATTGACTCCAGTTTTGTTTTGTTTTGTTTTATTAATATTAGTGACTGAATCACTCCTCTGAAGGATGAAAGACATTACAGAAAGTGTTCTGTTTTTTTGCATCTCTAACTCACGTGGGTTTTGCTGTTGGTGACACCTCTCAAACCAGGAGAGAAGAGCAGTCTCTGGAGAGGCTGAGATAGGGAATATCCAGTGCTTGTGCTTAAATTGCTTTTTCTAGGAATGCCGTGAAGTTTTCTTCTCTGCCACACTCTTTGTAACTGCTCCTTCTTTTCTCTTTATTTTTTCAAGATGACATTTCTAAACAGTTTTGCTTCTATTCTTTAATAAAAGTTTTTCCTCCTTGTCCCCTGAATTACAATGTTGCGACAGCATTATCTGAGCAGCAAGGTTAGAACAAAATTTCTTCAGGATCAGGCTCTGGCAGGACAGAGAGAGACAGCAGGATAGAAAACACCATCGTATTAGTCACAAAGGACAGGCGTTTCATTTTCTAAATAAACTAATGTCAGGATATTCTTTGACTTTGGTTCAATCAGGAATAAACCCCATGATAAAATGCAGCCCAGCTATGTCGTTCCATTCTGGATATGTATGTGATTCTTTGGAAAGCAGTGCCCTAGCTCTGTTCCCAGCGTCAAGGGATAAAGCTTGAGTAGACAAAGCAGCATCCCTTAAAATGCAGGAGTGCAAGGGAAGCCCAACAGTGAGCAAAATATTAAAATCCATTTGAGATGAGAAGACCCAGTTGTCCTTCCACTCTTTTTTTTTAATGCTGCTTTTTATGACTGTAAATTTCCCAAAAAGTGTTTACTTGTTGTTCAAAAGTAGAGATGCCTTACCATGGATGCTCACTGACCTAAAACTCTATACCAGCGCCCCTGAAAAAGCCATACTGAAGCTGAAGGTTATATAGAGCTTGTGTCTATCTTCTGCATATTGTTTGTTCAGCTGTGAGGCAGTATGAATACCATAGTACTATGCCTGTATTTTAAGTGTAGAGAGCTCACTTTAACATTTACCAGCATGCTTCTCAGCCTGGATGCCATTCCCACATCATGTTTGCATGCAGCCGGAATTATTCACCTCTTTTTTTCCCATTAATCTATTAAAAATGGGACCTCAGACACAGAGTCTGGAGTTTGGTAATAAACTTGGACGTGATAGGATTGGTCAGTTCTTTTTGCAGTATCACTTAATATACCTAAATGTGTCACAAGGGAATCCCAAAATTATGTTTGTGAGATAAAAAGAAAAAAGGAGCTATTGTTCCCACATGATAGGCTGAACTAAAAATAATAGTAATAAAAAAATCCACATTGGCCATTTAGAAATAGGGTCAACTAAACAGAATTTCTTATTCTTGGATCACTCTGAAGCTTAAACTGTCCCATTTCTGGCTCCTTTTTGACCCTTTCTGCTGGAAGGGGAAATAAATGTTGATCAGCTGCTGTAATCTCAAACTGGGCTCAGTCTCACAGTGACAGACTGAGGTGGGAAAGAAACCAGTGTGGAAAAACCATCACTAAAAATGCTTTATCTCCAACCTTTCTTCTAATACCCCTAAAGACTTCCTTGCCATGATATGAATCCTGTTGATGTGAATGGGGCAATTTTCTCTCACTGATATATCCATACATAAAGTAGTTGCAAGTTAAGAGACTTGGTTCAATTCTTCATGCTAGAAATTGGATAAAGTGATGCATTTTGGCCTGAATACAAGAATAATATTGAACCACAAATGTGTATTAAAGCCACCACAGGTTATGATTATAGATTTTAAGCAGATGTTCTGATTTGATTTGGGTCTTTTTCCCCACTATTTTTAGCCTAAATGACTGTTCTGAGACACCTTTCAGCATTCGTAATGCAGCAATGAGCTCTTGAAGTGTTCTGGCAAAGAGTGGAGAGGAATGATGCCTTGGAGACGCAGCTATCAGACCTGGTCATGTAGGTAGTCCTTTTGCTGGGGCAGAAGTCACGTGTGTACCAAGTGAGTCACGTCCACCAAGCTCCCTGTCATGCCGCATCTGCTGCCCGTCGAGCCAGCGTTGGTCCATCCCGCCACCATTCTGCTGACTGACACCAGCTGATGTTCTGCTCCTTTTATCCTGGCCTCATGCGGGTTAGCAGCTGGCAAAGACTGTTTTTAATAATGTATTTATAAAACTTCACAGCCATGCAAGCCCAGGCATAGAGAAAGGACATTTTGAGCTCTCAGCACTGGAAGTGCAGGATGCCGCATGGCAGATCTGGTTTCCCATCTCTCGCTGCCGCCACTAACCTGCTCTCCCATCACCAGTGCCAGATAACAATGTTTCCTAAAAAATACACGGGAGGAAAAACCTTGGGCTGAAGGCTCTCATACCTATTTTAAGTAATGCTTGTCCTGATCCTTCTGCAGGCAGCTGCCTGACTGGTATTTCAGTAATGTACTTATTTAAAAGGAAATTCTAACTACTGTAGGGCACAGTGATATTTTCATGCCCTTTTTACCTTGTAACCTTTTCCAGTTCTCTCAAACCTGAGCACCTCACTGTCTCATAGGGACACCGTCTGGCTGAGGTGTAAACTACAGCACCTGCTTGTGCCCTTTGGATTTAGGGATGGTGCTTGAATAAGCATTCTTTTTCATAGAATCATTTAGGTTGGAAAAGACCTTTAAGATCATCGAGTCCAACCGTCAACCATGCCCACTAAACCATGTGCTGAATTTTTTTCTTTTTCTTTTTTAATTCTTTCTTGCATTTTGTGTTCCACTGCTGGCAGATACTTCCAAATTTTATTTGCACGGTGCAGGGTTTATTAGATGTATTGCTTTTCTCTTTGTCTGCATATGATATGGACTTTTAAAAATACAGGAGCCTGTATTTTGTCCTGAGAATAAGGATTTACAGCTATGTCTCGACAACTACATAAGATTTTCCCCTTTTTTATTTCCTAAACCAGCATGACATGCACTTTATTTCTGAGATACATGGTAGAGATAGGCCCAATATTTGACTGATCCAGACCTGTTTTAAACAAATGCTGACACCACCATTCTTTTTGTTTGTGATTCTCACCAAACCCTATTGCTTTGAAAAGAAATATCCTAGAATGCACAATCGACCCTACAGCAATGATCTGCAAAATACAGTGTCCCCTTCATGCCTCTTTTACCTGGTTATCAACAGCGAGACATTGACGTGCATGTTAAAAGGCAGAGGAAGCAGAAATTCCCCAAGAAAATGGACAAAGAAATCTGTACATTAAAGAGGAAAAGACAGATTCGGGAGCTGGGAGAAAGTTTTCCAAAATGATTCTTAGGCAGTAAGAGTACAGAGTAGAAACTGTTTTCTCCTCTGTGCGTGTACCTAGTATATAGAACTGCAATGATTTTATGGTCTACTAAAAACTAATAAACCAACAGCAATTAAGTAAATAATAATTTTTTTTTAAAAAATTGATCTAGTTTTAGAAAACATAGCTAAACTTTTAACAGCCCAGTCACTTTGACTGGCTTGTTACAGTACCAGCTGGCTTCAGTTAAGGTAAAGTCAAACCAATGATCTTAAATTGAAGATCATCCACCTGAGCTTTTGCGCTTCTTTAAACCAAATAGTTGAAAGATGTGTTTTGAAGCTACTGAGTTTACTCCTGTAGAGAAGGACCGATGGCAACAAATACGTGTATGAAAACATCCATGCATTTTTAGTGTTTGTCATATCTGAGGCTCCAGAACTGAAAGCAGCAATGGGTGAAGTGGCAACCAGTTGTGTGTGATTTACAGTGGTTTGTACCTCAGCTCTGTGTTGTGTATCTCCTAATGATGAATGTGTGAGAGGGCCAGGTCAAGAGTGGTTTCCACTCCAGTGTGTTGATTGTGTAGTTGGTAGTGGGCTCAATTAAAGTATAATAATCTGGTAATCTTTCTCCTGTTTCCATTCAGGCTGCTGCACATTGAATAGAGCCAGTGAAAGACTATAGCTTTTGAAAAGTAGGTGAACTCCTGCCTCTTTTTCTGAGTGGTTTGTGCTTAGTCAAATAAAATGACAGGCAGAAGAGACAACTCTCCAAAATGTTGCTCCCATGACTTGCATCATTACTGCTGTTTGTGTTTCTATGAGGTAACACTTGATCTTTATTTTCCTTTCTAGGCTACGGATTGGATTTCTAGCAAGCTTCTCACCTCGGAGAAAAGACAAGCTGATGTGAGAAAGGAGATATGGCTATGTCCATTATGGGAAGATGCCGTGTGCCCCATCTCCTGGTTCTGCTCACATTCATGTTCAGTGGGGAGAGAATTGAGGCACAAAGAGCAGGTATGCACTGTTTGGCTTACTGCCTCGTGCTAAGTAGCTGCTGGGGCTTTTTTGTGTCTGAGAAGCTATTGTTGCTAGGAGGAAAACAAAAAGCCCAAGCAAAACATTTACTGCATCTACATGAGAAGACGTGAAATAGACCTTAGGGATGGAGATAGCTCAGGGATCAAGGTTATGATTTACCTAGGGTAATCTTGTTCTGCTGCAGGGTTAGAAAGGTTAGCTCAGCTACCCACAGCAAGGGGAGCCACACACAGTTTACTCTGGATATGCTTCATCTACCCCGCACTGGCATGGAGATCACTTCTTCCTGCCTTCAGTGGATGTCAGATTAGACCTGGTGAATCTTCTATCTGGCTGGGACTTTCCTAGTGAGCTAAACAGGGCCAGGGCACTGTTCGTACCCTCTCTTGGTGCATACCGTCTAGTTGCTAGCATGGTTCCTGGCATGGCTTTTGGCTTGTGCTGATGAGCACTCTCCCCCAAATGCCACTGAATGCACTAGAGGATCATGCAGCTGAGAGACTGTTCTTATAGGCAGTCTTGACAAGGACACATTGTTTTTGGAGCATAGTAGGAAGAGTTATCTGGCTGTGAATGATGCTACACCTCAGGGACAGAAAATGCTTTGTAGACCCATGCAGTTTATTGGCATAAAAGCCCAAGAGTACTTTGAGATGGAGGCTTTCTGTCTTTTTTCTAGGAAAAACGCTATTCTGTAGGCTTGGGTAATTTGTAAGAAAGAAAAGGCTTTTTTAGACCTTCTCTCAGTCTAAGGAATAGCTGCTTTATGGTTTTGTTATGTGATCTATTTAAGGCTTTTTGGATGAAGTTTAACAGGAATAAGTACTTAGTAACAAACCAAAGTGAAATCTCATCTTTTTTTCTGCCTGTGGATCAGTCTAAGGAAGAATATGGTGGTACCATTTATATGTTCATTCTATGATTACTTTAAATAATTTTGGTCTTATGGCTTGTTTGTGAACTATTTTTACTGGCAATATAGCAAAACTGTTGACTCAGTGTCTGCGTGGATGAACACAGCTCCTAGAATTATGCTTCCAGAGAGCATTCCTGTAATTACAAAACTGAAAGTTCACTTTCTATGAATTATCTCCCATATTCCCTTAACACGAACTGGTTTTGCCCGTAAACAATATTATTATAGCATTCTTGGAAAACAATCAATTTTGTCCAGCAGTGAACATTACTGTGCTAAAAATGCAGATTAATATTTACTAAAAGCTTTCCTACAGCGTTTCATCTCACTGCCATCAGGTCTGTAAGCAAAGAATCAGTGACTCTAAGAAAATGATCCTGAAAGACCACCTTTTTCTTCTCTGCAATACTACCTGAATAGGCACCACTTTTTAAACTTCGAACTCCCATTATTTTAAGGCTCATTGCCCTTGAACACAGACACCATTCATTCTGTCTGTTATGTTTGTTTTTAAATTGCAGTCATCTCACGTGCTGAGAGTCGTTAAAATAAGCAATAGGAAGGCCTGTACCTTGTGGGTTTTATACTCAAACCTTTATATTCTCTAGTTAGTCTCACTTAATTAATATTCTTTCAGACAGAATAGATTAATATAATAATGAATTTTTTTTGGGGGGAAAGTGGAGGTTTCTTGCTTACCTTTTACTGTTACATATTCTATCCTTTATTTTCTGCAAAAATCAAGCAGAACTACTCTTGACAGTCTAGCTGATGTACACAGATGTAATGTAACTTACATCCCATAATATAAAATCATCATCATCACCACAGTCTGATTGCCTTTGAAAGAGTTTTTCCAGACAGACCATTCCTGGTCTGTGTTTAGAGACAAGCATTGCCTCACTCACAAAATGCCATCACAGAACACGATCCCACATGGACAGGTTGTTTCCTATGTGATCCCATGTGGATGGGTTGTTCCCAGTGTGATCCCAATGCCATGTGCATAGGTTGTTCCTGTAGACACTGAAGAAACAGCAACAGCTGGCATGTAATCTACCACAGGAGTTAACACAGCAACAGATGATGCTCATTTTTCATCATCACCTGCAACACACCAGGTTATATTCAGCCACTCTCATGGCCTTCATGCAATACCATGAGCACTGACTTAGTGTTATAATGTCTACCTATAATGCTTTTACTCTTATCTGAAGGCAAATTCTCTTCAAACTCTTTCCAGTGCAGTGGGCTGTTCTGGGATTCCTGTCCTCTTCAGCACAGGTGCACAGCCCCAGGATGATCAAAAGCACCAGAGCTAATTTATGAACCCTAAGGTCAAATTTGGGTGTGGGACAAGACTTTGTGACTGCCCTCTAGGCTCAAATGCTGGAACTCAGTGAGGAAATACGGCAACAGCGTCATTGCCCCCATCTTTGGGTGGCATGATTCATGTTTCTGTTCACTGAGCTGGCTGTCAAGCAAGTGCTTGCCTGGATGAACTGTGTATGGTACCTCCATACTCTTTGGTCTGTTCCAGGGAAAAAATCCTAGTCCTCAGCTGACATCCATATTGGGTGCATTTACATCAGTGCTTTAGCTCTGGTCAGGAGTGCTGCAAGGACAGATGACTTCCTAAGGGGTGGCAGCCAGGAGCTGGGGGTCTCCCTGGGCTGGCAGGAGAGGGTCTCACCAGCCACAGCCTGTCCCACCACCCCCAGCCAGGGAGCAGGGAAGGCTGGGGGACGGCAGCCAGGCTCAGTTGACAATCCAAATTCCCAGCCAAGCTCATACTGATGAAGCAGGTCCAAGATCTAGCTAGGAACATGACTCAGCAATTCAGGGTCCAGATCAGGTCCAAAGACAGCATCCAGGGTCAGCCACTCTCCAGTCAAATCCACAGAGGTGAGGCAGGTCTGAGGTGAAGCCAGGAAGTCAGTCCATGGCTCAGGCAAGGAACAAAGGTGAGAGCCTAACCTTAAAAGCAGCTTCCAAGGGAAGAAGAGACAGGTCTTTCTTGAATGCTTCCAGCAGAACTTTCTGAGGAGCTCATGCAAGGCCAGGGAGCCATAGCAGTCAAACCCTGGCAAAGGGGTTTACACTCGGGGCCTCAGCAAGGATTTCAGACATTCACAGTGAATCTTCCAAGCATCTTCATTTACTGTGATTTGGTTCATATCATGGAGCAGTCCTGGATTGATTTCTGATGAAACTGAACTGCAAGATGCACTTCAGATGCCCACATAATCAGTCTCAGTCACTGATGGACATTTAGTTGCTGGGACCTGGCCAGAACTAGTCTGATGTGAGTGAAGAGATGCAAACCCTACAGTGGGAATGTCACTTTTTAATGTATGGAGCACTAAACTGGCTTCGGTGGGCATACTGTGGAGTTATGTGTTCTCACAAATACCCTTAGATTTTCTGACCAAGGGAGGTAGATTGGTCAGTCCAGGTCTGAGTCCAGAGGAGGTGATTAACATGGTTGTGGTGGGAACAGCTGGCGGAATCAGGGTCCTGCAGTGAAATAAGAGTCAACAGAACAGATCTGCTCTCAGTGGGTGTGGGTAGATGTGAGCTACCAGATCAGATCCTGGTAAAGCAGTAGGATTTAAAGGCAATTGCCAACAGTTTAGTGGCCAGATAGAACATCTCCAGTTCCCTGGGACATAGAAAAGCCCTGTTACTCTGGAAGAAATAAAGTGGCACAGGCACTGGTATGGACCAGCTTTCTGTCTTGTATCATGTAATATGTGCTTTGTTCTCCACATGATTAGTCTAATTAGCTTTTTACCATTGGTTCAAACAAGCAGTTGTACTTGTGAGATGACGTGAGACAAGAACTACTGGAGAGACAATGGTTGGCTGTTGTGACCATAGACAAATTGACTTTGTACAGCAGCTTTCAATCTTGAAACTGATAATTTGTTAGGGACTATGGTCTATAATAGTGAATTAAATAAATATGTGTATATATATACATTTTATCCAGTTGGGGCATTATGTTGATAAATCTTTGGCATCTGTGGGACATTTATGAATGTCCTGCCTCCTTGCTTGCATATATTCATCTCCTGGGAGATCTTGGCAAGTGGCTGACAAATATATGACCAGTCTGGCTTCATAGGGCGAACAAGCTGCAACTAAAATACATTTTCCTTTTGGATTACACAGGCCTCAGATTACAAATATCATGTCTGGAGGCAAAAAGGTAGTTGTGGGCATAAGTGAACTTTTCCGTTACAAAGCAACTGCCCTTTGTTGTCAAGGAAGCCATCCCAGTATTCAGTGAGTCATCCTTTAGTCAATAGTCAGTGGCAGAGAGCCTCAAAATCAAAATAATCTAGTTATAAACTTGCTTCACCAACATATGCTGAGCAAAAGAGCTGCTTCTAGCGAAGCATAAATAAATCATAATGTTAATGCAAGAGAGAACATGAAAGCTTCACTACTCACGGTCAGGATTGGCATAGGCAAGGTCAGGACAGATGTCTTGATCTGCCAAGGTCATTTCAGAGCATTGCCTGAGCAAAGGCACTGCAATGAAATTTGAGAAAAATACCTTCATATGCATGAAGATGTCACAGGTGAAAGATTGAGCAGAGGCAGTTGGTACAGGAAGAGAAAGGGTTTGCATTTCAAAGCGAAGTGTGTGCTGTTCTGTAGATGTCCTGAAACAAATGAGGTGAATCACAAGGAAGAAAGGCTGAGAATCTGCAATTTCTCTGCAGGATAAAGAGATGGTTTGCTACCTCCTCCAAAATGCTCACTAGGAAGCCATACCTACGGAATATTAGGTATGTCTGGTACTCTTCTTTCATCTTCCCTTAGTGATATTTTCTGCCACTCTTGCAGGTTGCAAGAATGTTCACTATGACCTTGTCTTCATCTTGGATGCCTCCTCCAGTGTCGGAAAAGAAGATTTTGAGAAAGTTCGGCAGTGGGTGTCTAATTTGGTGGAAACTTTTGAGATCGGCCCAGACAAAACCCGTGTAGGTGTGGTGCGATACAGTGATCATCCAACCACAGAGTTTGACTTGGGAAAGTACAAAACCCGTGAGGAAATCAAAGACGCTGCACGAAAAATTAAGTATTATGGGGGTAATACGAACACTGGAGATGCTCTCAGGTACATCAACACCTACAGTTTTTCCAAAGAAGCTGGTGGGAGACTTAGTGATCAAACAGTTAAAAAAGTGGCTATCCTTTTGACTGATGGAAGGAGCCAGGATTATGTCTTGGATGCAGCCACTGCAGCCCATCAGGCTGGGATTAGGATCTTTGCTGTGGGTGTTGGCGAAGCCTTGAAAGAGGAACTCGATGAGATTGCTTCAGAACCCAAGTCTGCTCACGTGTTTCATGTCTCTGATTACAATGCCATTGATAAAATTCGGGGGAAGCTGAGAAGACGTCTCTGTGAAAGTAAGTAGAGCTCCCATTTCTTCTACACAATTAGAATTATAATAGGTTCAGGTGGCATATAGCTATGAAAAGCTGTGATTGTTTTCTTTCATGCTTATAATTCTATGCTGATATTTCTTTATTTTAGTGTCTTCCACTCTGCTCCAGTCCGTAAGAAGTCATTTCACTACCTGGAGTGTGATTAAGTCATTACTTCTGGGTTCTTCTGCCCAAGTCAGTATTAACTGTAGGTCAGCTTCTAGTGGTCAACCAGAGAGCAAAGTGTGAATTCCCTTTTGGTTCTGATATAGTTAAATTACTTTATAGTATTTTGGACTACTGAATATGAAGGGTGACATCTTATTTACACCCAGATTTTGGTCTATTTTGTATAGGAACTGTTC
>VYZV01021702.1:211061-245612 GCA_013401275.1 Pandion haliaetus | reverse complement strand
TAGATGTGGCACTTAGGGCCATGGTTTAGTGGTGGACTTAGCAGTGCTAGGTTAACGATTGGACTTGATAATCTTAAAGGTCTTTTCCAACCTAAATTATTCTATGATTCTAAATAACTTCCTTTTTTGCTTGGGACTATGAAATGAATAGGTTTATTCTGAGATTAGCAACAGTGCTGCTTTATGACCAGTAAAAGCCAGCCCCACTGTTAGAAAGTCTTATTCTTCCTAACTTCATTCTCCCATCTGCCAGTACAGGCATTTATGTGGCCCTACCATGACTACAACAGGGAGCCACAGAATGTTCTTGTTTTCTTTCCTGGATTAGTTTTTACTCAGATTTAGTTCACCTTGCAGCCACATGGACATTTTCTATACCAGGGGAGGAACTGGCACAAGGTGAGAACAAATAACTAGGAGTGGGAGGAAGACCTGGACTGCGTCCTTTGATACAGCCCCAGTTCATATCAGCTTGATATACATTAGCTAAGGACTTCGGAAAGCTGAGGAAAATCCTCCATGTGCTCCCACCATAAATGTGAGCCTGTGCTCTGCTATCTGGTGGTTTAAGTGTGCACAAGGTGAATTTCTAGGCAGGTTCTTCCCATTCAAACTCCACTTCTAGCCTTCAGCACAGATTGTTTGCCTTGAATAAACAGCCTTTTAACAAAAATATCCAACTGCAGACAGGTATCTTCATGATTCTGTTCCAGTTTATTTAAATAGGCTTTTCAGTATGCACAATTATTGCTGCTTTACTACTGACAGCTTATAGTTGTTCAGGGGTATAGCTGTAATGACAGAGCTCCCCATCCTCGGACATGTGCTATGTCTGGCTGGTAGCATCTTGCTGGGAGTTGTTGGTAGGTGGGATGAGCAAAGGGATGACCACCTTCACTTAGATACAGACTGTCAGTGCCTCCGAGCAGCACTTTGATATTTCTGTGATCCTGCACCTGGGTAGCTTGTCTCCCTCAGAATGGATGTTAGCTCTGTTACAGTTTTGGAGAGTGATTTACCGATTTATTTTTCTTCCGTTGTACGTTGGAAAAAGTGACGTCTTAAACATTGCCTTCAAGTGAGGAGGAAATTCAGCCTTGCAGCAGCTGTGGCCCAATTTCTCCTTTTTGCTGAGGGAGCAAAGGTATGATTCCAACAGTCATCCAACAACAGTTTTAGAAATAAGTCTGTGGCAGAAAATGGTGTTACTTCTACTCTTCTTTGATACAGCTGAGAAAAGGAGTCTCTTCCAAACCTGCATTTTCGTACAAAATGCTGGGAACCTTAATAAGGGACTCTAAAGGTAGAAGTATAATAAAATGAGATCGATTAAACCTTTTGCACTTGCCTTTCTTATCTCTAGTTTCTTTCTTTAATAGTTACATACAAATAGTAGCATCATAAAGCACAGACAATCACTTTACATGAAGCAATGAATCTCTGGACAGCCAACAATGTCTGGTCTGAAATCACAGAATCTAGCTGAATGATAACATCTCCCCTAGCTTGTAATAGTTTTTCTTGCATTTCAGACAAGAAATCTCTGTGAACAATGTTTGATGTACAGTAAAACTAATTGTAAAGACAGAGAGAAGATTAGAGTCATGACAAATAAAAGTAAGTCCCAGACATTAGAAAGAATCATTGAGACAATCAGGAAAAGTATGGGTCTCAGTGGCAGGAGAAATTACATCTTATGAAAAAGTAATGTGCCGTTTAGAGAACAAAAAGAGGAAAAATATGGTGACTATGGGAGCCATTTCTAAATAGCGTAGGAATGAAAGAGAAATACAGAAATAGGAACAGGCCAAAAGCTGGAACATACTGTCATGTGCTGAAAGTTATTAGTAGCTTGTTTTTCAACACC
The DNA here is from genome assembly GCA_013401275.1 of Pandion haliaetus. Lineage (NCBI taxonomy): Eukaryota > Metazoa > Chordata > Aves > Accipitriformes > Pandionidae > Pandion > Pandion haliaetus. The sequence continues at coordinate 243,745 of VYZV01021702.1, read as the reverse complement.
GCCTGCAGCCCTCATTGATTTTGCAGGAGCTGTGGGTGCTCAGCACTTTCAAAATTAGGCTGTGGAGCCCAATACTTATCCAGCTGCAATCAGAAGGAGGCTTTCTGTCTGCTACAGTGCAGTCCAAATGATGGGGTAAAAGAGGGAGGGGACTCATCCTTGGGGCAGCAACTGTCTATCTTGGTGTTTGCTTTCTGATGGACTGATAAGGAATGCTCAGTAGAAAGAATAACTTCTGAAGCTGGGCAGATGCTCAGCAGGAGACTAGGGCAAGGCACACAAAATCTCTGAGGTTTCAGGTTTAGTTACAGGCTTTGCTGTCCAAGAAAAAAACAAGAGATGAGGAGAAAACCCTCGCCATGTGTCCTTCACGAAGCTAAAATGTTTCAAACTTCAGCAGGTCTCGTGCAGTCAGGGCTTTCTTCCTTCTTCATTAACAGCCCCTAGACTGACCTCAAACTGGAAAGACACCACTTAATGTTCTAGGCCTGCCTTTTGTTTGTTTGTTTGTTTGTTTGGGTTTTTTTTACGCTTTATGTGGCTATTCCCATAAAAATCTAACAGTATCTTTCAGCACAGGCAATAAATGGAGCTAGACGATCACCTGCCTTGGTTAAGTGCACCTGTAAATTAAAGATTTCCTCTGTTCTCCCTCGATTTGGGGTTGTACTTCCATTTAGGATAGGGAAAGCCAAGACTGGAAAGGGCTATGGAGATTTAGGCCCAGTTCTGCTGATGAAGTGGGTAGAATTTACTGCAAATGGGAGAGAGGTGTGAATGTTTGTCAGAGCATGCAATGCATTAAATGTCCCGTCATAGCATATTGTACTTTTCCTGAAACCTAGTGGGCTTCCTGAACCCCACAGTTTCTTATGAAACTAGTGTTTCTGTAAACCCCCTATCCAATGGTGAGCTTGGTCTTTCAGAGCTGGTTTGTTTTTTTTTCTTCTGGCCCCATATATATAAGCCTCAAAGTCTTGTGATGAGTAACTCCAATGAGAGCTGCAGATCCTAATATTCCAGGTAATGAGGGAGCTTGGAGGTACCATGTGGGGTGCTGGGTCTTGCGGGAGGGACACAGCTGTTGCTGGTCACAGGCCGCCTGTGTGTGACACTTGGGCAAAAGTTTAGCACAAAAACTCTGGCCTGGGTAAATGGCTACTTTCTCATCAAATAACTTCACTGGAAAATTTGTGACCTTTCACAGTATTGAATCAAGGTCTTTGCATCACCTGAAAGTTAAACTGATTTTGGAAACAATTTCACAGGCAGAAGTGAACTGTAAGAACAAAACCGTGCTCAGAGCTAGATAAGCTGTCACATTAACACCTGAAACACAAGGGGCGGGACCACCTATTTTTAAGATCTGGGATGAAACCATTGCTTCCAGGTCTGTGTCTTGCTGAGCTGTCTTTAGAAGCCCATGCTGTTTATCCCTGTGCTCAGGACAGAAGCAAAGCTTGTAATTTAAATTTCTAAGGGCTTATTTTGAAGCTGTAGGTAGATCCCTGATACATGTAAACCTCGAGTGGAATCTCTGCAAAAGAGATCTTCATGTTATTACTGGAGTTCAAACTCAAATGATGTAACCATTTCCTTTTTCATCCTTTGGTAATATAAATTGGTGCATCCTTTCTTCTGTGGAAGTTTGTAAAGGATATCATCGCTTTCTGCCACTGAATTTCAACTTCTCATTTTGTTTTCAAATGAACTGAACCAACAGGCAAAATTGAATTGTAATGTACCAGTCTGCTGAGAATATTTTTTTCCCCAGTGGTAGAGCTGCAGCATGGTTTAGCTGGTGGGCTATTTTTGTTAGTAAATTGTAGGGTTAGTGTTTCAATCCCATCAAGTTCCCTACAAGTTACATGCAAATACCAAATTCCTTTTCAAATCAGTAATCCTGTTTATAATGTGAAACAAAAGCAGTGGGAGCATTTTGAACACCTAGGAGGACTGCTTTTTTATAAAGTACTAATTAGGTTCTTTAAAATGCAAATAAGAGATTGTAACAAGCTCTGCTATGTTAATGTAGTTACAAATGATGGAGAAAAGTTCAGAGTTCTGCATAAAATGCCTTTCAGCATGCTCTCCATTTTGGGAACTGTGAGTACTACTGCTAATGCTGACCAGAAGTAGGGAGGGTATCCTTCAGGGAAGGTAGCTTAGTTGGATGCTGTGCTTTTTGTCGCTTGCTGTCCTAAACTGTTGAATAGCAGCCTTGTGTGATGTCAGGTTTCAAAACGTTCATTTCCTTACAGCTTAATAGTCAACATTTAGTGTCACTTTGGCTATAACTTGATCTGTACTCTAGGAAATTAAGAAATTTATATATAAAATACATATGTATGTGTATAAGACATTTATTTCTATATGTAATTATATATATATATAAAGTCTGGAAAATAAAGCTGTGTCCTTTCAGCCTGAAGCATCAGTCTTTTTTATACAGCGAGGTAGATAAAAAGCCATAACACGTTAAAGCCCTAGTGAAGATGAAATACAGGACATTTTTACTGCAGTGTAACTACACACGATCAACCCAATCCACCACCTCTGGGCAAGACTTCGTTTAGCTACGCTGCAGTAGAAATCACTATGCTTTGTTCCTCCAGGGTTTTATAGCAAGATGGATAGCATATATTAGTTATCTACTATAAAAACCTCTCAGTTTTGGCAGTGAAGACATAACATCTCTGTGAGAGGCTGCAATACTAATATGACACAAGTAGGATGGTGCAGCAGAATTTTAGGCGCTAGTGCTAATGCTTTCTGGCAAATGACTCTAATAGCTTGAGGATGTTTCTGAGTTTAAAACAGATGTTGGATCAGAACTGAGATCCATAAATTGAATTAAAAAATATTGTATCTTTAAATTCAAGTATCTTCAGTGGGATTCATACTATCTAACTGCAGTGGCCTGAAAGTTATTTGTCTAGACTCTTTTGATAGTCAGTGGAAAGGAATAGACACCTCCAGAGAGTGATTCATCCTTTTCGAAGAAGACTGTTCAAGACAGGTGGCATGATTCAACCTCTGAGTGCCTATCTCTTTTCATTAACTTTTGAGAGAGCTTAGATAACTTGCTCGCACTGGATTCCTCACTTTGACAGCCAAAAGCAAGAGTTGAATCTTTCCTCGCCACATCCTGGGAATGCAATAATATTTGGTTCCTTATGCCCGTAAATCAGTCTGTTGGGATTTACATTATTGATGCATATATGGGCCAGTGTGGTTGCAAGCTGAAGTGCGTGTGTTACATTTCTCATCTAGCTACCTGACACTGCAGTAGTTGTGCAGACGCAGGAGACAATGCCAGTTTAGAGAGCTATTGTCAAGTATTGCCATATGTTTTGGGTCAAACATTGTAGTGCTAAATTTACTTTATCCCTAAGGGACTACTCCTGTGAGAAGAATGGTTTCCTCTCTTATCTTGGTCTTCTTCCTAAACATTGTGATAAATTGGCTCTTGAAGTAAAGTGCATTGTGGTACTACCTACTGCAGTCTGTTGACTCATTATAGGAAGGACATAATGCTTTAAAAAACAGCTAATGGCTGAAATACAATTAAGAGTAACAGAGAAGGAGACAGCTTTTTTAATTAATGTTGTTGAAAGACACCTTTGCTGCAAATAGCCCTTTTTTTGTTGTTGTTAATTGAAGCATGAAGGTTGCATCCTGAGACAGGCCTGCAAATCCACTCTTGCTTAATGATCTTTCCACTTTTCACTGCAACAGAGTCAGACCCGAAAACAAACTGTACTCTAAAAGAATTAAGATGGGAAGGATGCCAGCTCAGACCAGCTCGCATGTTAACCAAGTCTGTGTTACTGGTGCATACCAACTGTCCTCCCATACAGACAAGCTAAGAATTCACTTGTAAGACCTGGTGAAAAAATCCAGTGGAAGAACTGCTGGTGCATCCTGTAGGTTTGGGGCTATGAATGGGACTGGAAAGCTGGCAAATGACTTGGAACCAGCAGAGTTCCTAAGTATGGGTTTAGGTAGTTAAAAAACCTTTATTCAAGTTTTTTACGAATTCATTGTGATTGTCATTTGCAGAAGTGTCCATGTGAATTGGTGGCTCTGCAGTAGTCTCTGCTGGACGACTTCATGGCTTGGCTTGTTTTGAGTATTTTGACTCTTGTATATAAGCATGACGTATATAATAAGGATCGTGATAGAGAAGGATGTGCTCAGGGCTAAGAATCCCAGGGGACTGAGGTGATCCAGACGAGCCTTTGAGTCTCCGATTCCTGAAACCCTGAAATCTCAATGCTTTCTGGTGCAACAAACTGCACAGCTCCAGCAGAGGTAAAAGAGGTCTGCTTGGCACTTTGGAAAGGTCTAGACTAAGAACCTTGGATATCCATTTTTTTCAATTCCTGACGCTATATTTCCTAGATATTTCATCAGTGCCCAGCCCCAAGAGTCTTGTTAAGAGTGCAAACACTGGGCATAATGCTCCTGCCCTAGTCCAGCTTATCGACAACCTGCAATCATGACTCCCCTTCTAGAGAAACGACCCCCCCCTTCTACACTTGTGACCCTATTAATTCAGAGCTCGCTGCTTTAATGAAAAGGGTAACAGAGTATAAAGCCAGAAGGAAGTCATCGTTATTTTAGCTGTAATGCATAGGTCATGACACTTACTTGAACTGTGAGTATATAACATCTCATGAAAAAACGCAAATTGTCCTAGAAAATTTACTGTGTTAGTTACAAATCAATATATTTAGGGAGGTATCTGCTAACTATTCCTCCAAGCTATCAGAGCTCTGTGATGGAATAGCGCGAGTCATGCATGTTGATTTTTAACACAGCTTTTTAAGAACTAGTGTAAAATCTGCAGAGCTACAAATCTTTCAAAAAAACTAAATACCATTTCCACTAGCTGTTCCTATTTCTATTAGGAAGCATAGCAGCTGATGCTTGTCCTGTTTACCTATCTGATAAACTATTCTTGAACTCTGTAGTGGCCTTGATAATATCCTGAAGAATTAATTTCCTTGGGCTAATATTATGTTTATAATGTATTTATCACCAACTGAATATTTACATGCTCACAGCTTTATATGCTGTGAGACGCTGTGGTTTCACACAATGTAAGATGGTACACAGGAATCTCTTTAATTTATGGCTGGTTCAGAATCAAGGATTTTTATCATCTATAATCAGCAATTTATCCCAGTGGGTGGGATTTTTTTCGTTGTAAATCCTTCTGCATATTATTGTTTAGTTAGAAATACTGTCCTGGGTACTTGCTGACAGCACAAGAACACAGCATAGGACCGCTAAACAAATTGAATTAGTGGATGGGCACCACATTCAGCTCTAGAAATTATTTTTGAATTGTTTACATCTCTCAAGTAATTTGGCTTTGGAGGTGGATACATTTATTTGTTTTAGAGCAGAGGCCCGTAATAAAGAAAAGTCTCAGACTTTTTCTTTGATTTTCTTGGGTGCATGCCTTGATCATAAAATGCCGCACTGAAATTTCCAAACCCATCTCTTGGTCTCAGAGGGCCAAGAAAGTTTTTCCTTGTTCAGATGCTACTGCAGGTTGTTTCTTTTTTTTTTTTTTTAGTTCTTTTAACATTAATGGTCTTAGTTTAGATTATAACTAAAGCAGTAAGTTTTATTTTGGGACTCCCATCTGGAACATGGAGTCGTTTCACTCATCTGTGTTTATGCTCAGTAATATCTCACTGCTAATTATTTTCCATGAACTAGTAGTGTAGCAAGATAATATTGTTTAATTAACCAAACATCTGAGAGAGTATTAGACTCTGATTTGCCACAACTTTTTACAGCTATTTACATAAATTCTGAGTTATTTCTAGTAAATCCAATGTTTTTCTTAAACTCACACCACAGGGCAGTAGAAGACCTCAGAAAAGAACCTTGGTTGACCTGATTTACACGTGGTGCAGTTCTCTTCCTTATGGGAAACTCTGAAGATTTTCCATGAGAAGTGTGGTGCTCCCAAGCATAAAGAGGATGTGTGTTGGGGCTTAGAGATCCTGGTGTCGGATCCAACCTCTTCAGTCCTAAAATAACTCTTGTCCTACTAGCAGGGAAGATATGTGAAACAAATGTAGAAATTCTTCTTAGGGGATCGTTCCTCACTCCTGGCTATATGTGGAGTTATTACAGGCTGGGAGGGGGGACGTCTTCCTGGTGTGCTCAGCACAGTCCAGCACTCAAGATGGACCTGGCCTGGCTCTGTAGGTTTCCAGATGGTGTTTCTGGTCACGGCTCTTCTGCTGATTGACAGGCGTCACCAGTGTTGTGCCAGGATGATGCTATGTTGGTGCAGTTCAGGAGTGGTGCAGGAGCACTTGAGGCTGCAATTGTGCAAGGCTGGCCCTTTCATCTTCTGTTCTCTTCTTTTTTCTTCTCAATAAATTTCTTCCCTTCACCACAAAACGTACAGGAGAAAAACTACTTTTTAGGAAAAGGGTTTTCTACCCATAACTCTGTGCTGTGGTGGAATGAGGAGAAATGCCAAGAAGAGCAGATAAAGTTATGCCAATAAGTTCATAGTCACAGAGGTTGGTTTGTCTGTGGTTTTTCTCCCCTCACCCACACTTCATTGTAGCATAAACTTCCAAGTAACCTGTTGTCACCAGAAAGCAATGGGACTGAGGGAACCAAGGATGCTTCATCTGCTTTGCCCAGGGAGCCACTGCCTGTGATTGGATGGTTTTGAACTGAGCAGGAGATGAGGTATTGATGAAGTCCCTAAGTGGAAGGTGCTGGCTTGTCATCTGATTGTGGATATGAGCTCTTCCTGGTGATCACTGAAGGGGGACTCCACATCTCCCATAGACTTGAGCATCCACCTCAAATCCTACCTTGAAATTAGCCTCTTTGGAAGTACAGGCTCTATCCAGCATCCTTTCTTTTCTCGTCTTCTGCACCCAGTTCTTTTTATAGCATCCCCTATTTTTTTAATGTATATATATGCTTATATATGTATTTAACTGGAAGTGAATCAAGTGATTTTCTTTCAGTAAAAGCAAAAAAATCTAGGGAATGGAAACCACAGGGGTGGCTAAACATGCTATTCATGCTGGGTGGATCTGTGCTCCCATGGGGGGAGAGGAGTGTCCTAATTTCAGAATAGTACAGACTGAGTTTTCATTAAATCAGTAGATGTTTAATTATATAATTTTAGATGGGAAAGTGGAGAATGTAGACATGTATCTGCAATGTATCTATAATTGTATGGTTATTTCTGTATTTTTTGTTGGGTTTTTGGTGTTGTTTTTTTTGACACACTGTGGATTATTTCCCTAGGGTTGGTAGGACCTATGAAAAAAGCAGCTGAAGTCAGTAAAGAGAAACCAGTGTCTGGGCGTTTTCCTGCTCTTCGGCAGAGCTTTTCATGTCACTCTCTGTCTGGAACATCAGGCTGGATGCTAAGTTTGATTCTCCCTACACTTTTGGGTTTGTAGCTGAGGAGGAACTGTGCTAGGATGATAGAGTGAAGAAGTGTTTAATGTTATCTTTCACAAAGGAAAACATAACACAGTGCTTACTGCCCTATGATTCTGCCTAGCAGCATTTAACCTTCCCTGCTGGGTACGCTCGTTCTGCTATGGCAGCTCTTTTCAATGAAGGTGAAGCATAAAGAGATTAAATTCAACAGTGGGAGGTGGTTACTTTCTTAGTTAAAATGGGCCAGCTCAGGAAGTGATTCTAGTAAGGTACACCATGGCAACGTTAATTCAAAAGCAATTACATTTAGCAGTTTATCTACATACATAAGGTAGTTAGTGCAAATAATAGATTGGATCTACACGTGCAGCTTTATGTTTGTCTGGATACATACTTTGTGATGAAAACTTGGGCTTGCTCAGTATTTGTGTAAGATGTCAAGAGAATCATGGTGCTGTGGACATGGTACCGGCACTGGCTCCAATATAGACCCATTGAGACACTGTCCTGTCCTTAGCTGTTGCTTGCCCAGCCCTCCTTTCAAATCAGGAGAGAAGGTGTGCCTGTAGTCTACTCTTGTGCCTCTGTTTCCTATGTATAGGTCCAAATTAATTCTTTCTCAGTATTTACAGCAGGTGTAGATCTGCCTCATGATGCAAGACTTGTTTCTGACCAGGGAGGAATCTGGCCTTTCATCAGAAGAACTGCACTGCCAGAGATAATACTGCCATCCTCTCTTTATGCTCTCAATGTTCTCTAAAAGCATTGTATAGTCTCTCTAGCACTTCTTGCCTTTATTATATTGGAGAAATATAACATCAGTAGCGTATTCTGATTAAATGAATGGACATTGTGTGTTTTTTAGTTATCTTAGTCTAAGAAAACAGTTTAAAATATACTTCCCTTAGAACAAGACTGCCAGACTGTTTAATGTATCACTCTCTGCTTTGGGCTGAATCTGAATCTTACCTTTATATTACTCTTTTATTTGGAGTTGTAAGTGACCTTGCGCTGACATAGAAAATTCATGCTACATTAAACACTGGTATTGCTAATGATCAAAATTCCCAAACCACCTGTGGAATAATATATTAGGAGATATGCCCATCAGTGCCCATCATGCCTTTGGAGAAATACAGAAACAGGAAAACAGTGGGCCCATCAGCAATGTTAAAACTTGTTGCACTTACTGGAATTGTTGAGTAGACCATAACCTCTGCACTACAAACCAGACTATAAACACTTTGAAAAACAGCATGGCACACTGATTGTCTGAATCCCTTCAGCAAGACAAAAGTGGAAACTAAAGGTTGCTTCTCAAGGGGCATGTGAGATTAATTTTTTTCTAACTCTGAGGATAATTAATCACTGGAACAAAATCACCAAGGGTGATGCTAGAGTGTGTTCCTCTGGCTTCTTTAAAATGCAGGCTGATGCCTTTGTAAGAGATGTGCTCTTGTTCAGCTCAGTCTCAAACTGCTGGCTGTAACAGCATTTTCTTCTGAGAAAGGAGAGATTCATTTCCAAACGAGCAGATATTGCTGTGGGACATGAGATGTCTGATGCCCTGTACAAGAGGTCTTGATGCTGGTCATAGTTTTCTGTAGCTGTAAAACCTGTGAATCTGACAGAGCGAGCTGAAAAAAGCTCTTTGTTGAGAGATCACCAATATATTTGCGTTATGCTTTCTCCTAGCAGAAGATCCACCAGTGCGTCTCTCTCTTGGACCCCGAGCTTTCAGACCCTGTTGGGAGGGACATTTAAATCTATAAGTGTCTATATGTATAGGGTTGTTTGCAGCATCCTGGCCCTGGCATGTGTGGAAGATGGGAGGAAGGAAAAAGTGGAAAACGTCCTTTGATTAGAAGGCAAACTGTGCTCTAATGGAGATGATTAGAGACAAATTGAAGATTTTGTCCAAAAGGCAATACAGTGGTTTTCTTGTGTGGTGGCCTGGAAAGCTGCCAAGATGTTTCTCAGTAACTAATGCTGAGTCAGTTATGGGCACAGATAACAACGCCACATATTTAACACTTACAGGGAAAGAGAGCATATGCTGATGCTGGTGATCACTGCAGAGAGCAAGCTCTCACTTTCCCACCAGGAGTCCTGGGTCCATATCGCTCCCCCTGACTTGTCTGCTTCCCAGAGATGCAGTGGCAGAACAACTCAACAGGAACTGACCTTGGGACTGATCATTATAAAGACAGTCAGTTCTACAGTGAAGCTAATGATGTGATGGCTAGTGGATGGCTAGGAAAGAAAAGGTCCAAGATGAATCAAGTCTAACTTTGAAAGGACTCAGTCCTGCATTGTCTTACTTCTTACAGGAAAATTCCCTCTTTCTGTAACACCATATGTCATATAAAAACATGTCCTGCCCAAAGAAGTGCTCCTGTGTAGGCCTTTGTAGGATGGTGTCACTGTCATCTGGAAGGCATTCTGCCTGTGTCTTCTCTTGTCTGCCAGGACAGCTACTGCTAGCAGCTTAAGGCAACATCCTGGTGAAGCTTAAGCTACAAGTAGTAGCTACCACTGGTACATAAGGACTTAACATGTACTTGTCTCCTTTGTGCTCCATTGTAATCAGTGCTGGAGTAACTCAACCACATCCCTGCTGGTTCTAGATAGCTCAGAGTGAGCTCTGGGATTGAGGTAACCAGGCTAAATAAGGCATCCTTCTCTGTGGATGACTGTGCTGAGGAGTAGTGGTAGAAAGCTTGACTCTACATGTGCATGCACAGCAGAACAAGGAGAAATGCAATCCACAGGGATGTGCTGTGTTTACACAGGCCCTTGGAAGCTACACCATTGCTGGTACAAGGCCTGGGCCCTGGCACTGTCCCACCATAGCCCATGGGACACTCGGTAGGATGGGTTCACTCTGTGCTAATGAGCTCTTTCTGAACAATGACCAGACATGGTTCAGGGAATACACAGTTGCAGGCGGGGAACCTTTCCCTAATAGGGACAGGCATGTGGTGTCCTGTTTTTGAGTGGATGGGAGTGGGGAGAATAGTTTGGCTCTGCCTTCTTGCCCCCCTGGCCAAAGAACGAGTTTGGTTTGTATAGAAATATAGAGGTGTTGAGCCCTGTAAAGCAGATGAGAACTTTGAGTGTGGAAGTGTTGGGCCATGCTACACTATTTTGGGGTGTGGGTTGGGGTTCTCTCAGCTAATCCTGAAGACTGTAATCATTTTTCCTTTAGCAGCATAGCAATCATCAGGTCTGTAAGTAGTCCTTATGCACATCACATCCTTCATGGTGTCTTCTTCTATGTGGGTTTGGGTTTTTGTACAGTAAACTGTGAGTTCTAATATGAGATGTTGCTGGGATGAGGAGCCCAGGGAAATACAGAAGCTCTGGAACCTCATGGCCAAAGCCAGGAATGTGATGTATTACATAAAAGGGTTTCTCACTGTTTACCCAGCCAAAGCTGTCTTTGACCTCTCCACATGGAGAACTTGAGGCATGTTGCCTTTCCTGCCTCCTTCCTTTGCTCCCCAATAATTCCGTGTGAACTTTATCTAGATTAATCTCTGTTTACCTGAATGACTCCACATCCTCAGACTGAGTTTTGAGGGCTAGCAGCCATAACAGGACACACTGCTGTTTCATAGCAGGCCTTGGTCATTAAGGGTAGGGCTGAGTTTGTGGTGTCCTGTGTTGCACTTTTAGCTTTGTTTCTTTGCTATCAGCAACAGCAGCAGACAGGTGTTTGCAAAACAAAACATCCAGCTACATTCTGCACTCATTTACATTGATATAAATCCAGATAATTTCACTTTAATAAATGAGTTACTAAGCAAGAGAGTTGGCCTATCACCACACTTAGCACTAATTAGTATTTTTCTTAGCAGTGCCTGCAGAAAAACCGATCTGTTTTGTATTCCGAGCTGAAAAACACCCTCTGGTTTGCAGTAATTTTCATCACCAGCATGCATGCTATTCCTCTGGGCTCCCACAGCTGCTTAGAAAATCCTGTTGCAGGACGAAATAACTTAGCCAAGCTGCTGGTGCTCAGCCAGTGTGGGGTGCAGAAAGCTAGACATGCTTTCAGCCATGGGGACTTCCCTGGAATTCACGCTGGCCTCTGTTTGCTCATAGCTGGTTTCTGTGATAGCCGCTTTCCATGCAAATAGACCAGCTTTTGTGAAATACCAGTGCAGAGCTGTGTGAGTGGCAGCTGTGCTCTGCAGTAAGGGTAGCTTTGCCTTTGTTGGAGGGGTTGGTACTTGCTCTCGGTTATTTAGAGCCTCAATCAAAGGAGGTGAACTGTCGTTATTAGTTGTGCTCACTGGGGCAGAGCACAATGAGGTCAGCTCGGTGTGCGAGGGAACCCCTGGATGGTTCAGACAACTCAGGCCTCCAAAAGACCCAGGGGGAAATGAGGAGGGGAAGAGGACAAAGCTCCTGGTGCTGGTGCCAGGCAGGGACACTTGGACTAAACATGTCATATGCAGTCCTGCTCTCTGGAGGGGATGTGGGGCGATGCGTGGGAATGGTGCTGGTGCCAACAAATCCTGGCAGTGGGGCCTTTGTTCACTGGTGGTATTTGCTGAGCTGATGGATCCCGTTTCCATTGCCCTGAAGAAGAAGGTGGCAAAGGGCCAACTGGTCCACACTGGGACTTGTGGGGTGTGTTTTGGAGTTATTAAAATTTTTTTTAAGAAATGGATTAACTTCCTTAGCTCTATTTTCCATCCTCTGCATTCCCCTCTCGTGTATTCCGCAAAATTTTTATAATGAACTTATACTTTTTGCCACTTCATGCTTTTGGCCACTCTAGCTAATGACAATTATACAGGATATTTATAATCTTATCAGAAAATGCTAAGGAAAAGCTTTAATGTGTCTAGCCATAATCTTGTAGCAGACTTCATCACTGTTCTTTCTTTCACATATAAAGTCCCAACCCAGTATGTGCCCTGATACACTTCTGCAAGCACAAACTCATTCTCCTGTGAACCCTGACCATAAACAATTTCTTCTTAAGGTCAGCACGTGAAATACCTACTCCCCACGGCTGTACCTCTGCAAACTAGGTCAGGTAAACATGCACAAACCTTCACCACATTCAGTTAAGGCTCAAGTCTCTCTTTAAGAGGGGATGAATCCAGCCTGCAAAAGGTAGCTGGTAACATCCTTAGGCATCACAGTCCCTGTGATAACATTAGCTCCTCTTCCAGTTCTCCCTCTATGTTGGTAATGCATAACTGCACGCCAAACCTCACTGAATAGGCAACTTCCCTAGTAAGTAAATCTGTGATAGTACTTTCCCACAGCCCATGAGGGACAGATGCTCTGGTCCAGTACAAATAACAACTCTGCACTGATCAGTAGTTGCATAGCTGTCTAACTCCTCTCTAGCATGCACCCACACACCTTCCCCGTTCCTTCTGGATCTTATGGGCAACTGGGAATGACCCTAAGGGAGCTTTCTGCAGGGATGCTTTTCTGTAGTGCTCCCTGATAAAAACTAAATCTGATTGCCCTGTCCTTTGCCAGGTGTTTGTGAGCTGTTCACGCTGTGCCCTGTTTGTGTGCAGAGACACATAAACATCCCAGCCAAGCTCTGTCCCTGCTCCTCCCTGCTTCTAGTTTGCTTTGCGCCCAACATACTCTGTATAAAGTGTGGGAAATAACTGCTAAAGAACTCAAAGAATTACTTTCCTAGGTATTGACTATACTAGTAATAATCTTCCTCTATGCTAATGCAGAAAGGGGGAGCAATATCTGAGTTAATAAATCTGATAGGAAAAAAAATACTAAATTAAAGCAGTAGAGACTGCCCAGTTCTCAGTGCCTGTGTGGCTCTTTGGTGCAAGGAGATCATCTTCGTTTTAGCACTGTACAAAGGCATAGAACAGTGGGGGTTTTAAGGCTGCATGACTGTGTATCGACCCAGTGCCATGCTGGAGCCAACGGAGGTGAGCTGGCCCAGGGAAAGACATGGTGGGTTGTGCTGAAGAGGATTACAGTGGATACCCATACCGGGTGATGCAGACTGAGGATGGGGAGCTGACTGTGAAATCCCACTTCACAGCTACATAGCCCCATCTGATGCAGCACATCCCAGTATATGCTCTGCAGAAGAATCACTTAGAAAAAAAAAAAGTCCAGAAGGATGCAAAGGAATTGTTACTTGGCCTAAATTTGAAATGCAGGTTACAGTGGTCCTTGAAAGAAAATTAGGGGTGTGCAAATTAAAAAAAACCCAACACCAAACCTGTGGGAATCAGTGCTTTAAAATGTGCAGTGACTCTGCAAGGACACCTTCTGGAGATCGGTTTCACTACAGACCAATTCTGCTGAGCTGCTACTGAGGCATTTGATGGCAGCAAATGTATCCTTTCCTGACTCCATAAGAGCTTTTCTGAAACTGCTTTCCTTCTCAGACCGGGGAGGAGCATGCAGGATGAGCAATTGCTGAAAGTTGTCCTTCAGGACTCATGAGAGGCTCTTGAGCTGAAATACTGTACTTCTGCCTGCAATTTTTAGTTTATTTCTGATTTAAACATCAATTTTAAATCTCTTTCCTAACTGGCAGCAGGTAAAATTATCCTCCTCCCACACCACATAACCCTGCGTGCATGGGCTTGTGGACATTATATTTTGTAGGAAATGAAACCTCCCAGAATTGGTTTGGGACCTTTTAATTAAAGGCCTGTCATAGGGAAAATGCTAATTTGTCAATATTGGAACTTCCTGGGAAAAGCCAATTTAGATAAGTTTTGGGTGATGGAGAGGGATTGGAAGAAAGTTTTGAAGTTATTAAAATGGCTTATTTTGATTTTTTTTTTTTTGCAAAGTGAAGAAGTTCTGTTTTCAGTTCAAAATGTCAGTTACTTAATATATTTTTAAAAATTGGTGCAAAACATGTTCCCCTTCAGAGAGTCACTGTGCTCGGCTCCCGAGAGAGGAACCACAGAGATGGGTACAATTGTGCCGAGTTTGCAGGTCCTCTGGAGGCACTGATTCTCTCATGCTGTGGTGTACCTTTTGTGGCTGTGTAGCTGAATCTTTTACAGCATTAACTCATCCTGGCATGTCTGTGTGGAGGCTTGGGTTGTATTTCTGGCAGACTAGCAGAAGAATAGCACAATTTGATTTCAAATACATGAATAAGATGGCACAGGTGTATTGCACAATGTGGCAGTCCTATATTATGGCACAGGGCTTGATAAATGGGAGCATTTCTGGCATAGATAGGCTCTTAGTGGGGGATGAAGACTGCAGTATCCAGAAGTGGCAGGGCTGCTGATTGATACTCACGTGCTTTCTGTCTCTTGAATTGTTTCCTTTTTGTACTCTGGGTTGATTCTCTCCCTCTCCGCTTGCAGAGTTGTCTTGTCTGAAGCATGATTTCAGACCTTTTTTTTCTCCTTAAAAATGAGCAACTGACATTTTTGAGTGGGGAAACCTCTGTAGGAGGGGAAAGGAAGAGGAAGAATGCATTTGAACTGTGTGCACCTGGCTCAAGGAACAGAGCTCAGGTTGTGCCTGCTTTGATTTATAGCGCCCAGATGCTTGCTTTCCAGGCTCCAGTTGTAACGTCCTTTGTGTAGCAGAGAGAGGAGGCGGCAGCTTCCCTCAAAATTATTTCCCACTTAGTTGCTTTTCTTTTGGCTGCTTTTAGGTTTCAGAGGAGAGATTCCTACAAGTGCCCATGGGAATGAAGCACCCAGATCTCATGCAAACCTCCTTAGAAAGTATCAGAACTGGCAGGTGGATAAGGCTGTTTGGATAAAATTAATATTGGACTGAAGTTATCTTTCCAAACACAAGCCAGAAATGAACCCAATGCTTTCAGCCTGGCTTTTTTTTTTCAGTGTGTTTGAGAGCTGTAAAACCCAGATAGTCCCTTAAAGGTCTTTAAATCTGTAAAGATGCCAAACGTCGATGTCAATGACCCTTTAAAACTCTTTGCATGTAAGGAAACAGGCACTGGGCTTGATTCTGCCATCCTTCAGTCATTTTGTATAATATCTTTTTCCAGCTGGACTCTGTAGCATACTGGAAGGCAGAACCAGAGAGTTTACTGAGCCCTGAAAGCTGACAGCTTGTGGTGGTACCCAGTCTGGGACAAGCCAAGGTTTATCCCCATGAAGATTATCAGAGGGATGGTTTGCTCTTAAAGAATCTCTTCTGAAGAGGTCTACCACCAAAGAAGTTTCTCACATTGGTTTCTCCAGTTGGTGATAGGGCCTTGCACATGCCCACTGCTACCTTCTGTCTCTGTGTGGCCAGTTCAGCATCTTGCCCATGAAAGGTCAAATTCAGGTAGTGGAAGGATGTGGACTGCAACCAGGCAAACTGCTGAGTTTGCTGAAGTGCATCCAGGCCCTTCTGCCAGGATGTTAATTTATCCTGGCTTCTTCTAAGAGGAAACTAAAGTCAGTTATTTATCTTAAACCCCCCTCTATTTTGCAAAGGTGATGTTACAATTCTTTACAAAACAAAACCAAACTCTCAACCAGAGTCAAGCCTTAGATTTATATGGAAATTTCCTTGCTTTGCTCTTATGATATAATTATACTGCTGCTGGTTTGAGTTGCAAAGCCTCTGTTACAGTAGCCCCCAAAAATACCCACATGGAAGACGATACTGTTCAATTTGCAGTTGTATAATTACACCAGAAGCATAATGCCAGTCAGAATCCCTCTTAAACATGTCCTTGAGCTATATTTCTCTCTTGAAAGTTATTTAAGTACAACCAGTGTATAATAATTGATCAGCTGTAAAGGCTCCAGCTTTGAACCTAGTTGCTTATAATTAATTCACTTTTGTAACTGCTCTGAAGTAACAGAATGCCATACCTGGATTTCTTATTATTACTCTGGTGAAGCTGTTGTTTTCATAGCAATTTAACGAATAAAATAACGTTTTCAATCTTCTCAAGATTTGCTTTTTTAAATCAGTTATAAACCCTAACTTGGCACATCACCATTTTGACAGCACACAGATTAGGAGACTCTATAGTCTTGTCACTGTGTTGTGGCACATGGGAAGATAATGGACAGACTGGCTTGTACCTCCATCCAGCAGTGGGAACTGATGGCTTCGGCAGCTCTGTAGCTGTACTGCTCCGTTGGGCTCATTTGGGGAATGTGCCTTTCAGGAATGCCGAGTGCAAGTGCGATTGATGGGATTTTATAGCAGAAATATTGTAATGTTCCTATTCAGTGAGAGCCAACCTACCGAAGCTTCGCACTGAGTTTATTTTTAATCTCAGTTGTTTTAATTACAGGAATAACAAAGAATTGCTACTTTAAAACCCAAATGAAACAAAAACTTCTTCTCTCTTGTGTCAATAGCTTTTTACAACATTTGAGTCCATCTTAAAACCAGCCATTGCTATAAGAGATTTAGCATTTTTTTTTTGCTACTTTTGCTACTATCTCCCTGTTGTGAAATTTGCTGCTGGCAAAATTTTGCTTCCATATGACTTGTTTAACAGCACAGGAAAAAAGATAAGAGAGATACACTTCTGTTAGTGGAGATGCTTCTCCTCCTGTTTCTACATCAACACTTGCACGTGTAGTATTGGTCCTTACAAGTTTCTAAAGGTGTATAAAGCACAGATGTTTCAGCTCAGCTTTTCTTATGGACCATAGAAGTCTCGTTTGTTCATTACCTTGATGGATGTTGGAATTGATTCATATCCAATGGTGCAAAATCCAGGAATAGAAAAGCCTTATTTTATAAAACTTCACAAGTGAGAAAGTGAGAGAGACCAATGGAATTTTTGGATGCTTGGCAGTTCCACAGCCGTGAGATGGTCAGCAGATTAGACAGTCTCCCTGGAATGCTTTCTGTTGCTATCCACAGACTATTCATCCTCATCTACATCCCTAGAGAGGCACTATGTGCTGATATCTTCTTTCTGCACTGTGGGGATCCTCACTTTGGTAGGTGTTGTAGCTTTGTCTTCCCACAGCCAGCTGAGTAGTACCTTCAATCCTTGTTCTTCACCTGAGACACAAACAGGAAACTTTCTCAGCCTTGCAGCACCCTACTTTCCTTAGCCTATGAAGTACAGGCAGCAAATGCAGCTAAAATTGTCCCAAGGAACTCAGTAGCTGGGTCAGGAGTGACATGGTCCATCTGCGCCCATAGAGCAACCACTGGGAAAGGGCTTGTCACTGTGGCTGCTGGCTCCTGGAAGATGTGCTCCAACTCAACTCCATACTGTCATCCTTTTGCATATTTTATGGGTCATCAACATGAAGACATTTTCATGGCAATTTATCTGCTAAGGCAATGATTGGCTGCTCAGAAGAAACCCTGCAGTTCACTGGGATCAAGCACACTTTGCACAGTGAAGCTTCACCTCTTTCCAAGATGGGAGAACCAGAGAGAAAGGAGTGGACTTGTGCCCCAGAGTAGCAATCAGCTCACAGCCTGGGTGGAAAGCACTGCAGCTGCTAATTGCTTTCCTCAAAACCTTGTGCTGTTTGCTGACAAGCTCCTTGGCACACAGTCTATGTATTTGTTTAGGGGCAGACACAAGAAAATTAGCTGGGAAGTGCTGAGGCCTGATGCTATATTCATAGTTCCCATAGTGCCATTTATTCCCTGTGAGAACATGTGCAAATTAATTCTGTATGCTGCTCACTTAAATGGTGCTAATTACATCAGTCCTCTTGACAATATATGTCTGCTGTCAGCTGTCCAACAAGTTTCTTGCATTTGTGTGGGTGTGTTAGAGAGGGAGAGGCTATCAGTTAATCCTGCTGTGTAGGTATCTCTTGGAAAGATGAGTCCTCACCAAGATTCAGGAGCTTCTCTAGGAAGTTTTAAAGGACATCTGAAGATGGCCTAAGGGTTAGAGTACGGGATCAACCTAGAGATAGGGCTGTTGGGCTGTTCAGCATTCTCTGTGTTGGTGGGGTTGTGTAGTTGTCACTTCATGTGTTATGTTGGGGTGTGGGTACCTGTAGTAGGATGGTCCTTTTTTTGAATCAAGATCCAGAGCAGAGAGGCAGAAATGAGAAATAAAAAAGGCAGTGGACGGTGACAAAAGGAGAAGAGAGAAAAGCTTGGATCCAGGGTGAGAAGGTGGCATAAATGCATAGCACAGCCTGCCACATTGTGGGGAAAACAATATTTTTGACATTTATGTGAACAATTCCTGTGTAAGTGAGGCAGGACAGCAAGAAAAGTGTACGAAAAGAATTTAACATTTTTTTTCTTTTTTCACCTTCAGAAGGACTTCAAGTGTTTTGCAAATGCCAGAACTCCCTGTATTTCCCCTGTCCCTACTTAAATAGGATACAACATTTCTTGGCTGTGCACTCAAACCCTTTCCCACTTTCTTGTTTAAACTGAATGCATTTAAAAATTGGTGACCTGTGACCATAAAATGAATTTAACATTTTTGCCCAAGAGGCTCCTTTTGATCTTTATTACAGAGCTCTTAGCAAAGGATGATATTTACGGGCTTTATCTAAACTAGTAACCATAAATGTGGCCAGAAGCATTCCTGAGCAATGTAGTGCACTCATCTGCACTGGTGTCTGGCACATTTTGGCCCAGGCAAGCTAACGCTCTGTCGGAACATTTCTAGGGCCCAGATGGGTACTTACAACATGGCAGGGAGTATTCATAGTCAGCAGCTGCCTTGTTTTGGAGGCTAAGACCATTTGCTAGCATAGACGTGGTCTTGAACATGCCTTGGCCTCAGTGCACAGGAATGCATCCAACCATGCTTGTTTTAATTGGATGGATGTGACTGTGGTGCCTTTGATAGATGTCTAACTTGGGAACCATGTGTCCTTAGGTTCCCCCTGTAACTAATAGGAAGGGAGTAGCTTTTTCAGGGGTAAATCAGGGCACCTAAGTTGGGTTTCTGCTCTGAGTTGCCCTCTGAAGGAGCATTGATTCTCTGTTCCTGTAGAAGAAGCCAAAGAAGAGCATCATCTTGCCTAGGAACCTTAAATGTATGTATGTTGCATGAATGCTCTCTGGGGTATAATACTTAGTAGTAGTTTTGCTTGCCCTCTGTGTGGAATACAACATCTACTGACCAGTGCCGGGCACTGAATATGTGGTTACTCAAAGAACCACATTTTCTGGCTGCTGTGCTGATAAAGGGGGAGGGAGCCCTGCAAATGCAGATATCTACACTCCCACTGCAGTCACTTGGGACCTTCTCCACAGCCAGGGGAGTCTGGAGAGCAATTCAGCTGGGTGTTGGTGCATTTTTTAGAATACTGTTTCAGTGGAAAAATGTGACAGCCTTGGGATATTATGAGGAGCGGGGTGGGCCATAGCTGTGTTCGCTCAGTCTATCAGCTGAGTTGTGGGGAGGGTTTGTTATTCCCTTTCTGTTTCATTGTGAGAATTTATGAGGCCCATCACTGTGGTGACAGAGTGCCTTGGTGTGCAAATATGGAAACCTCATCCATAATCAATGTAGGCATTATTTGAAGGGAAAAAGGCAGAATCCACCTTGGCTGCAGCAGCCATGAACAGGTGATTTTCCTGGCACTGAAGGACTTTAAACTTCACAGTGTGAAGATACAGTGTGATTTTGGAAAGGAAGTGAGAATTGCGTAAGGCATTAAACTGCAAGGTGGAATCATGTAATTGCTGTGATGCTCTGTTTTGCCTACACCTTGCTACAAATTGTAGTGTTAGTATAGAAGCAATTGCAGTATCATTACACTGTCAGTGCCACCACTGTAGTTGAAAAATATGCCAATTTTTTTCCTTATGAATTTGTTTCCAAGGGTGGGTGGCACTTTAAGGTTCAGTTCATTTGCTGGGAAAGAATATCTGACAATGAACATTTGCAAAAAGTATTTAGTGAATATGGGCAGAGCGTGGAGGTAGTCTTTTAAAAGAAGAAGTATTTTTAAAAGAGTGGGAAAAACCCCACCCCTTAAATGTTGAGGCTTCATAATGGTCCATGTACAATGTTTTATAATAGGAAAAAAAGGACAAATAAAGGTAGTGCTATATATAGGAGTCACTTTTGTCATCAGCTGACTGCAGGGAGTTAAGTGTTCTGGAGGAACTGCTGCACAGCGAACCATCTAAGTAATTGAAGAGCAGAGCTAATGGGGGTCTGAGAAAGTGCCTCTAAGAAACTACATTCATGAAACCTGCTTAACTTTCTGAAAAAAAATTTCTCACCAGGCCCTTCCCCTTTAAGTGTAGGCTTCAGTGGGAAAATTTGTTTAAATGTAGAAAAAATTTGCAATATTAACTGCAGAAAAAATGAAGCTTGCTCTATGCAGTTGTCCCCCCACCCCCAAATCTCCCAAATCTCTCTTTCTTGCAAGGTTATTATTGTTTAGCTCTGAAAAGTATACAAGGTTCAGAGTTCATCTTTGGACAGTGGCTAAAGAATAGTTATTCCTTGTAAATATTTTGAAGTCTTGTCTAAAGTTTTGGGAGACAGCTTTTAATGAGGCCTGCATTTGGCAGACTATTTCCTTATTTGTGGATAGAATTTATGGTGGTCTAAAAAACACTGTCGGGATGAGAAAACTCAAATATTTAGGCTGGGAATATCACACTTTTTGAGAGAAATTGGAGACTTTCTGTTGTGGGAATGGAATAATGGTGGAGATGCAGAGAGTAGCTGAATGTCTGGCAATGCACTGGATGCTGCTAAGACTCTGGAATCCTAAAATTCTCACTTTGGAAAAAAAAAAAAGAAACTGTAATAAATAATGTTTGCTTTAACCTTATTGTGTTTCTAGTCTCACCTCTCTACTTTATACTTGTGTAACTTGACAGCTACACGTGTTCAGCATTCATTATACACAAGTCCCTGGAGGAGCCCTTGGCAGCTGAGGGCTTACTTATTCTTGAAAGAATAAAAATGAAAATAAAGAAACTGTTTCAGCAGAGTCCTAAGGGCAAAAGGATGGAGTGCTGGCAACTGGGGTTTGTGTTTAGCACATTACAGGTAAGGTTTCTCAATAGAAAGCCCTAAGAGGCAGCAGGATCACACCGTTCCTGGCTAGGGATTGCTGTAACAGACACGATGCCGTGACTTTAACCAAACTTTCCAAGTGAGAGAGTTGCCTTCAAAAGGTATTTTAGGAAACAGCTACTCAGATTGGACTCATGGAGGAGGCAGTTCTTCCAGTAATTTTGCTCTTCCTACGGTACATATAGAAATGGAGATTCATAACTGTCCCTGCAGTACTGCAGGCTGTGCAGTTCCTCCATGCGTTACCTGCCCTTTGGGTCTGGCTGAGTTACTGCTCAGCCCTGAGGCAGATGTATGCACAGGCTGGATCTCCCTCAGTGGAGGGAGAGCCTCATGTCCTCCTCATATAAGCCAGTCCAGGGGTGGAAAAAGGAACTGTCAGAAAGGAAAAAGTGCCTTATGGTTTCAATCTGTCTTGCTTCAGTTTCAAGGGAGAGTTTGACAGATTTAATAGCCCACACAGTGCAAAATCATTGCTCTGTTTGTGTGTTTATAGACCCAAAATGAATCTTGTGTGTCAAACTAGTGCTTTTCCCTTTGCCTTTGCCTTTACCGTTGCCTTTCCTTTTCCTTTTCCTCTCTCTCATCTCCTCTCTCTAATTTATATTTTCTTCCTTCCTTCCTTCCTTCCTTCCTTCCTTCCTTCTTTCCTCCCTCCCTCCCTCCCTCCCTTCCCTCTCCCCCCANGAGACATAAACTATCAGATGGTTCACATTGTTCTTTTCCAAACTCGCAGCCCTATTATTACGTTTTCACGACAATATGTTATTAATATTAATACAATGCTAGCGAAAGTTCCTGAGCTGACATGCTCTTCTGACATGTCTTTTACAGTGCATATACTCTGTAAGACATATTGTCTCTTTTAATTTTAAAATATTTTACAGCTTTGGGATTTTTTCATAGGGAATATTCTAAAGATGATATGTAAAAGTGAGGCTTAAATCACTCATTATCATCAAACAGATCTCAGTATGATTTGCTTGCAGAAAAAGATTTTATCTGCAGTTAGATCACTTTCAGAAAAGTACTTTGTACTTCCTTGAACAAGAAGCTCATATAAAACAAGTCAGCTTGTTCAGTGCTGAGTAGGACTCAGAGGAAGATTTCATGGTCATACAAAGCAGGACCAAGACCCCCATATTCTTCAGGTTCTTAAGCTTGTTTAAGATGGGAATTGCATTAACTTTACCTGCTTTAAAGTAAAGCATCTGTTGCAAAAGAGATACTGAAGTTCTGTTAATTTTCAGTGCAGAGGGAGAGTGGTGCATTCCATCCTAAAACTGGTGTTCAAGACAGCTGTGGAGGATGTTAAGATAGCTCAGATTAGGTAAGAGTTTCTCAGTGCACCATGTATCACATCAATTCTTGGCTTGTTCCCTCTGAAATGAAGCACTGCAAAGATCACAGTCTGACTGTGACTAAGGGCATCTCCTGAGAGTGTATCCTTGCTGGAGAAATTAAGCCCTTTGGGGTAATTTTATGTTTCTGTCTATGTTTTTCTCTAAATTGCCACTCAGAAGAGGTTATTCTTAGGAAATCTAGGGAGAAGTTATTTCTAGGAAAGCTAGGGAGAGTGGTCTTTATATGCAAAAGCTAAACTTTGTGAATGCCGGTCCGAACTAGCTGCTTTAATCAAAACCAGTAATACTCTACCAGGTGCACAGTCACTATAAGATGTGTTAGCATCTTTTGAAGGCATGCAGGATACATTTTCCGTAAGCAAATGTCCCCAATGCTTGGAATTGATTGAATGCCTCGTTGAGAGATATGCAGTATCCATTTCTCTAGGAGATTCAGTGGTCACTACGACTAAAATAATTTTTCCCAATATTTTCTGTTGTTACTCATTTGTACTTAAGGAGTTCCCACAGGAGACATATTATCAAATGCCCCTCTGTTCCAGAGGACCTTGTAGGTTGGATCAAAGGAGGACAGGGATCATGGTGGAAAAACGGAGTCCTGGATGTGACATGCTCATCTCCTGTCCATTCTATGTGCCTGTGGTTATCTGTAAAGATCACCCCAGGAGCAGGGCAGGTAGAAAACTGTTGTCCTTGAGTCAGCACCAAGACTTATGTGAGGCTGAACTGGATTCTCTCTTTTCTCACTGATGTGGGATCTACAAATAGCTCTGAACAATTTGGAGATCTGTGAAAAAAGAGTGAAAAAGGAAGTTACAGGAATCAAACACTTATCTTACATTAAGTCATCTGCTGAGGAATCTGTCTCTAGAGGAAGGAAATGAGGCTTCAGGTGACAGCCCTGGCTGGACCTTCTGGTTGTAAGAAGGAAGTGACTCTAGGAGAAATTCACCAGCCATCCTAACAAAACATACAGTTGTCTTTGGCAAGTTTGGACTACTAGAGCATAACAATAGTAAAAGAGAAGAGAGGTATCTGGGAATCATAGAATAGTTTGGGTGGGATGGGACCTTTAAAGGTCATCTAGTCCAACCCCCCCCCTGCAATGAGCAGGGACATCTTCAATTAGGTCAGGTTGCTCAGAGCCCTGTCCAGCCTGACCTTGAATGTTTCCAGGGATGGGGCATCTACAGCCTCTCTAGGCAACCTGTTCCAGTGTTTCATCACTGTCATTGTAAATAATTTCTTCCTTAAATCTAGTCTAAATCAACCTTTTTTTAGTTTAAAACTCTTACCCCTTGTCTGATCAGAACAGGCCCTGCTAAAAAGTTTGTCCCCATCTTTCTTATAAGCCCCATTTAAGTATTGAAAGGCCAAAATAAGGTCTCCCCCAAGTTTCTCAGCCTTTCTTCACAGCAGAGGTGTTCCATCCCTCTGATCATTTTCATGGCCCTCCTCTGGACCCGCTCCAACAGGTCCGTGTCTTTCCCGTGCTGAGGACTCCAGAGCTGGACACAGTGCTCCAGGCTGGGTCTCACGAGAGCAGAGTAGAGGGGGAGAATCACATCCCTCAACCTGCTGGTCACACTTCTTTTAATGCAGCCCTGGATATAGTTGGCTTTCCGGGCTGTAAACGTACATTGCTGGCTCATGACCAGCTTTTCACCCACCAGTACCCCCATGTGCTTTTCCTCAGTGCTGCTCTCAATCCCTTCATCCCCCAGCCTGTATTGATACCGGGGGTTGCCCTGACCCAGATGAAAGACCTTGCACTTGGTCTTGTTGAACCTCATGAGATTCACATGGGACCACTTCTCGAGCTTGTCTGGGTCCCTCTGGATGGCAACCCATCCCTCAGGTGTGTCAAGCATACCACTCAGCTTGGTGTCGTCTGCAAGCTTATAAACATATAACTTTGTAGTACAACACTAATTATGGGACTTTGAAATAATGATTATGTATCACTATTAAAAAATGAAAAATTATTCATATGTATATCTATAGAACAGTTTGCCTGAGCTCACTCACAAAAAAATAGTAATTGACGTCGAAGCCGGTGAATAAAGTATTACAGAATGGGAATTATTATGTGTCCCTATTCAAGGATTATCATTTTAGGAGAAAGAGGTCATCTCTAACAAAACTAATTTCTTTCTGTGGAGAGTTAGTTTGGTTGATATGGTAACTACCTAGATATAATACATTTGTTCTTAGGCATTTTTATTGCATATTGAATGGCATTTGCATTAAAAAGTAACACTCTACAATGGATTAGGAGCTGACTGATCTCATGTAGCAGGTGTCAGTGGAAAGTCATCATTTCTAGTGCAGCTGTAAAAGGGTTATATAGCAGTTCTGCTGCTATTAAAAATTTCCATGGATATAAATGTAAAATCTTTGTTGACAAAATTTGTGGATCAAGCAAAGGACTGACAGAATATTACATAAAGTTGTGGACAAGGAAGTAGTTTTAAACAATATGTATTTAAAAGCAACTGCAAGCTCATATAGATTTGAATGACATGGCCAGAGATGACATAAGGATCAGTAGCTGAAAGCTCAGGACAGTCAGTTCTGTCTTCTCTTTTGCAAATCTGTAAATGTTTACAAATTTGTAGACATGTAGCTCCAGTGCAGATTTTATTAATCTTACTGCCATTTGTGGTGGATGCTCATTGCTTCAAATCCTCCAAACACCGCGAGTGCTTGCTCAAAGTTTGGCCTGGCAATAGCAGAAAGAATAGGCATAAACACTCTTCCTTGGTGTTAAAATGTTCACCTATATCAGGGATCTCATAGAAACGCTTCACAGGAGAGGAACCGCTTTTGTCTTGCCTTTCCTATCAATGCACCCCTTGGTGTAGCAATGAAACCTGATTGCTGGTTGGGACCAATTGATGTACTGTCAGGCTGGCACACTGCTCCTTTGGACACAAGTAGCCCTGCTGCTAGCTTGGATGGTTAAGCACTAACCTCTTTTGTGCCTCTGTGAATTATTCTGTAGCTGGAAAGTAAGCATTGCAACCATTTTCTTTCCCTTGTGGACTATTTATGCTTGTGCCTTAGATGACCCACCTAGTGGATGAGGGGAAGGCTGTGAATGTTGTCTACCTGGGCTTCAGTAAGACCTTTGACACTGTCTCATGGCATACTCCTCAGGAAGCTGGCGGCACATGGCTTAGACAAATATACTCTTTGCTGGGTAAAAAACTGGCTGGATAGAAGAGCACAGAGGGTTGTGGTGAATGGTGTTAAAGCCAGTTGGTGGTGGGTCACAAGTGGTGTTCCCCAAGGCTCGGTACTGGGGCCGGTTCTGTTTAATATCTTCACCAATGATCTGGACGAGGGGATTGAGTGCACCCTCAGTAACTTTGCAGATGACAGCAAGTTGGGAGGGAGAGTTGATTTGCTCGAGAGTAGAAAGGCTCTACAGTGGGATCTGGACAGACTGGATCATTGGGCCAAGGCCAATTGTATGAGGTTCAACAAGGCCAAGTGCCAGGTCCTGCACTTGGGTCACAACAACCCCATGAAACGCTACAGGCTTGGGGAAGAGTGGCTGGAAAGCTGCCTGGAGGAAAAGGACCTGGGGGTGCTGGTTGACAGTTGGCTGGATATGAACCAGCAGTGTGCCCAGGTAGCCAAGAATCCCAATAGCATCCTGGCCTGTATCAGAAATAGTGTGGCCAGCAGGAGCAGGAAATGATAGTCCCCCTGTACTCGGCACTGGTGAGGCCGCACCTTGAGTCCTGTGTTCAGTTTTGGGCCTCTCACTCCAGGAAAGACATTGAGATGCTGGAGCATGTCCAGAGAAGGGCAATGAAGCTGGT
Organism: Pandion haliaetus; assembly: GCA_013401275.1. Classification (NCBI taxonomy): domain Eukaryota; kingdom Metazoa; phylum Chordata; class Aves; order Accipitriformes; family Pandionidae; genus Pandion; species Pandion haliaetus. Next base: position 217,160 of record VYZV01021702.1, on the reverse strand, counting down.
GAGGGGCCTGGAGCACAAGTCTTATGAGGAGCGGCTGAGGGAACTGAGGTTGTTTAGCCTGGAGAAAAGGAGGCTGAGGGGAGACCTTATCGCTCTCTACGAACTACCTGAAGGGAGGCTGTAGTGAGGAGGGTGCTGGTCTCTTCTGTCAGGTGGCTGGTGATAGGATGAGAGGAAATGGCCTCAAGTTGCAGCAGGGGAGGTTTAGATTGGATATTAGGAATATTTTCTTTACCGAAAGGTTTATCAGACATTGGAACAGGCTGCCCAGGGAAGTGGTTGATTCACCATCCCTGGAGGTATTCAAAAGCATGTAGACAAGGCACTTCATGACATGGTTTAGTGGGCCTGGTTGATAGTTAGATTCGATGTTCTTGAAGGTCTTTTCAATTGTAAATGATTCTATGTTTCTATGCAGACAGGAAGGGCTAAGCCAAAAGGAGCACAAGACATTTATAAAATGAAAGCCAAAGTGAGAGGCCACAGTTCATTAAGAGGTCATAAGAGATTTAAAGGACAGAGCTGGAAGAAGAGACTAATATTATTAACATTGGCATTTCTGTTTTTTGTGGTGAGACAGTTCTGCACCAATGCTAAGTGCATGAGTTTGCTGTATAGTCCTGTTTCCAAAATAGGGGCTAAAACCAGGAAGATTTCACTAGCTTATACTTCCCTGCTAGGAAGCCATGGTTCTTTCTAATTGGACCTGGTGGAGAGTGTGTGATATCATTAAAGATCAGAGTGATAATTTATATATCTATAATTCAGACATTACCTCCCTGTTGCATGAAGAGGTACACTGCTGTGTCTGAGATGTTTTATTCTTACCTGTGTATCTCTTAGGAGTCCTGGGCGACAGAACTGAATGACATTTTTGTGATTTTATTCATGCCTTGCATTTGTTTACTCTTTATTTGGGGAAATTTTGCTCATTTCGATTTCTTATGTTCCTTACTTTATTGCGTAGCCATACATCTTCCAGTTCTGAGACTAGGGCTCAGAAGTGCTGTTTACTGCACTGACTCAGTGCCTGTAACCAAAAGAGCATTTGTTGTTAGCAAAGCCGAAATTTAAGGGATCAGTATAACATCTGCACTGGGCTTCTGTCACTTCTAAGCAAGTCTTTTGCCAGTACAGCTTAGTTTTGAATGGGAATAGAGGTGGCCTAACTTTGGCTCCTGCAAGTCTTAATGGTTTAAAAACTGTTCAACTCTTAAAGTTCACCTAGCAGAGGAGAGCTTCCCTATTGTGTTGGGAAGTTGTGAAGACTTCTGATGGAGGGGAAACTACCACATGTTTTCACATGTCTGATGTTAAGACATAAGTGTGTTTGAGTGACATATCCTGGCTTTTAAACCACCAGGCATCAGTGAGCAAAAGAGATCTCTGGCTAAAATTTACACTAAGTGACCCTGTGCATCAGTCAGTATTGGCTCCTGGTGTGGTGAAAAAACCAAAGTGACTACTTTTATCTGTAGAAGCAGCAGCCCTAAAGATGGTCCAAGGAAAATATAAAATGCCCTGGCTAACACACACTTGCGTGAATAATCAGTCTCTGGCCTCCCCCACTTCTGCAGTAAAGGGATGGCTGAATGTGTCTGACTGCTTTTGATTTCTGTGTTGGCTGTTGGGGCTTCTGGCAATGGATTTTACAGTCCCCTTTCTTTCCACCGAGCTGAGAGTGCCTCATCTGCAGCTGATAATCTGGACTGTAAATTCATTAACACAATAAAGCAGGAAAAAATTCTGATTTCATTACTAGGCTTAACCAAACATTGTGGAATATTGGTTTTTTTTACTGAGTCAGGAAGCAGGAGGAGAGATATAGGACATGCTGGCCATGTCCTCAGAAAAGTAATTTTTATCTCATGATTTTGGATGTAGCTTCATGAACAATGCAAGGTAGACCTGCTGTAGAAGGTCTTCAGAGAGTCTTGTGAGACTGTGCCACATTGGTGAAGGTGTTACCTGGGCTTGGTCACCTTCAGCTCCTGGCTCCCCATCCCTTAGGGAGCAGTAGGCTGTTGCTGCTCCTTTACGAGCACAACAGTTAATGATACTGAAGGAATAAAGTACTGAACAGCAGGTGGAGATGGTGCTAAATACCATATGCATCAAGATTAATATTGCAACTGCAGAGGATATGTGTATCATTATGGGTGCAACTGGGCAAATGAAGGAACATCACTTGGCTGTCCTCACCTGGTTGTTCTTTAAGTCAGAGAAAGGACATAATTGTGGGGTTGTGCAAGCAGTGAGAAGTCAGGGGTTCATTTTTATATTCTCATTAAACCGATTCCTTCTGTCCTGGTTCAGCTGGGATAGAGTTAATTTTATTTCTAGTAGCTGGTACAGTGTTATGTTTTGGACTTAGTATGAGAAGAATGTTGATTACACAGTGATATTTTCAGTTGTTGCTGAGTAGTGTTTATAGCAAGCCAAGGATTTTTCAGCTTCTCATGCCCAGCCAGCAAGAAGGCTGGAGGGGCACAAGAAGTTGGGAGGGGACACAGCCAGGACAACTGACCCAAACTGGCCAAAGGAGTATTCCATATCATGTGATGTCATGCCCAATATATAAACAGGGGGGAGATGGCATGGGGGGATCGCTGCTCAGGAACTAACTGAGCATTGGTCGGCAGGTGGTGAGTAATTGCATTGTGCATCACTTGCTTTTTATATTCCAAATCTGTTATTGTTATTCTTATTATTATTGTAATTTTATTATTGTTATTATTATCATTATTAGGTTCTTCCTTTCTCTTCTATTAAACTGTTCTTATCCCAACCCATGAGTTTTACTTTCTTTTCCCTGGTTCTCTCCCCCACCCCACTGGGTGGGGGGGAAGTGAGTGAGCAACTGCATGGTGCTTAGTTTCTGGCTGAGTTTAAACCACCACACTTGAGCTACGTGTCCCCATTGTTTACAAGTGTGCAATTACCTATTGATCTGGGAAAACAAAGCATAAATAAATGTTGCTTCAAAGATATGGCAGGGAAGAGGTAGATAGGTAGACAGTTCTCTGCAGAAAAGCATTTACCTGCAATTGTGTTGACACTAATTGGAAGCATGAGAAATGGCTGACAAAGGCTGGGTATTCTCATTACATTTTTGGAACCTGTGTATAGGGGTGAATATTCTTCAAAGTTTTAGTCGTATTTAACTCTGCTTTGTGCTTGAACAAACTCAAGGAGCAGAGACATAAATAGTCATGGTCCTGGAGGAGTGTTAACAGGGCAATCACACGTAATACGGTAAGATAAAGGAGAGTGGGCACTTTTTGTCTCTGACACTGGCCTGGGATGGGACCTTGGTGTGACTAAAATCACTTCCTTGTTCTGTGCTCTGGATTCCCTTTCCTGTCTTAGCACTTTAGGTTTGATTTTTTTCTGAGTAGGAGCTGTCCTTTCTGAAAAGTTTGGGCAGCACCCCAATGTCAGCTGGGCCTTCAGAACTTTCAGCCAATCTGTGAGTGGAATCGTATTCCATATTTTCTTAAGTTTTTGTGTCTTTCATGCAGATTTACAGGCTGGTGAAAGAGGAAAACCCAGAGTGATGTCTTAGCTCAGGGAAAGGCTCAGGTCATCTATTCTGTTTGGCTTCTTGGCTGACCAGTCAGCAAAAAGTGGCTCAAAACCAGACGTAGTGTATTGGGTCTCTTGCTCAGCATGTGGTTAGGGGATAGGATAGAGGAAGGGTATTCAGGACGCGCAGAGACTGGGAACAGAATTACTGCTCTGAGACCACGTTCAAGTGTTGGACAAAACCCAGGAGATCAGCCTTTGTTAGTTCTATAGCTTCCAAAATGATGTGTTTACTTGTGATAATTTTGTACTGGTTCTTTGGCTTTTCAGATGTCCTGTGTCCAAATGTCCACGTGGAAGGAGATCGATTCAAACACACCAGTGGGGGGACTGATGAGATTCCAGGTAAAGAGGCACACTTTTCTTCTGTATATCTGGGAATTGAAATAGTATAATTGTACGCTTCTAGTGTGATGTGCTGATTCACTACACGTTTCCTAGTTGGCATTTTCTTAATCCAACACATATTCAGTGGTGGAGAAGTATATTAGAAACTGCAGGGCTGAAAAAGAGTTATCTGTTTACAGTCAACAGCAAATTAATTGTGAGCTTTCTTTTGATATGACAGCAAATTAAAAAGCCAGTGAAGCTTAGTGTAGTAGATAGAGGAATGCAATAAGTCTTGGAGATGACTTTTTTTTTTAACCACTCCATGTTTGGCAAGTTTTAATGTCCATTTATTTGATCTGTGATTGTTGTGAGTCATCCAAGCACAATGGTAGTTACCACTGAAGAAATGCTTATATAGGTGTACATAAGAAAAAAAAAAAAAGAAGATAAAAAGTCTCAAGAAGAACCATCTTTTCTGAAACACTGGTGAAAGATGAAGAGTAAAGCCAATCTGGTGATATCTCTGCATTTCTGTGAGTTCTGATATATCTTTCCAGCCAGCTGAAGGACTTAATCTGTCAGATATATGCATGGGCTGTGCCTCTTTTCAGCCCCCCAAGACTGTTTGAGCTGTTGGCAGAGAAAATCTGCCCATCAAGGATGTACTGGGAATATCTGTGACTGACCCAAGAACATAAGTCACTGCAGTGGCAGGCCAGAGGCTCTTCTGCAACTTGATTATGAGTAGAAATGGTCAAGGTTTGACAGCTCTGCTACTCGCTCAGAGTTTTTTAATTGGGGGATTTTCACTGTCTGCACAAGTATCAGTTCCAACTGTGCTGTCTGTAGGCAGCTTATTTTGGCTGCAGTCTGATTACATCTAAGCCTGTGATAATGCTGGGTGATAACATCTTTTCTGGTCGTTAGACCCAAACTCATAATCCCCAAACACCCATTTTCAACTGCTGTCTATTGCTAGGTCTTGCGTTAACCTGTTCTGACAGTCCTCCTGTCACTGGGCTGTGCAAACAATAGAGCTATTCAGGAAATAGCCCTCCTGATTTTGAATGAACCTATTTGCAGTGGAAGCTACTGCTCAAAATGAGTAGGAGGATTGTGTCCCTCCTCAGATGTTCATTTTCTATACGATCCTTTCCAGAAGAATGGAGTTGCAAAAGGTTGTCTATGTCTAGTTCATGTTTATCTGAATTTTAATTCAAGTGCTAATTAATAGACTCTATGCTTTTATCTGACTTCAAAAATATATCTTCTGCTGAACAGTTTAAAGGACAAGAATCCCACTTCAGGTCTGGCACAAAAGTTTTGAGTAGTGAGGTGTAGATGCATATATGCATTGATATATATATACATACACTTATGCTCTTCTGTAAAGTTTTTGACTTATTTTTCCTTTTATCTTCAAATCCCACTACCCTCCTAGAAAGTAATTAAATATTCAGCATTTCAACTGAAAAGATGATGTCGCTGTCTTCTGTCTGTGGACTAGTTCAGGTTGGAAGGGTCCTATGGAAATTATCTGGTCCAACCTCCTACTCAAAGCAGGGCCTCCTTTTAAGTTAAGTCCACTTTGAAGTTAGAACAGGTTGTTCAGAGCCTCGTACATTAGTTTTGAGTATCTCCAAAGATGGACATTTAGAAAACTGTTCCAGCTTGATCGCTATCACATTGAATTTTTTTTTCCTAATATCCAAACAGAATTTCATTTATTGCAACTTGTCCATTCCCCTGGTTAGACTGGTAGCATAGGGCTGTCATTTATTTGACCTAGGGAACCTCTCTCCACTGTAAAGTGTAAACGTTCACCGTGGCATGCAGTGACTTAGTAACAGGATTGTTACAGTATTTAATTAAAGTGACATCTCTGGCCCCTCTCCACCAATACAAAAGGATTTGTAGAAGGTTCCTGATTGCTCCTGTATGGTGAGATGACAACCATTTCTTTTTCTTCCTGTTCCTGGTGATTAGGAAAATATACACCCCTTCTCTGGAAAAAAAATGAATGGGTATTTTGGGTCTGCTAAGGGTCGTTGTGCTGCTGGAGATGTATCAGTATAGGACCAAAATGCTGTTCCACTCCTCAAGTACTCCCTACATACTCTATAGCATTTTCTGAAGACTCTGGGTTCCTGGGTCCAGTTCCAACATAAAATCATTGACTTCTCT
>VYZV01021702.1:127717-200856 GCA_013401275.1 Pandion haliaetus | reverse complement strand
CAGGTCTAAACAGTATCTGAGGTGCAGGACTCCGTCCTTACCTGTTGTCTAGATTACCATGAACAAATGACACCTGTGTGCTCCAAAAGGATGCTGGGACAATGTGAAGATACAGTGTCTGCTGCTTTGACATTGTCCCCAGTGTTGTCGTCATAAACATCTCACCAACCCAAGGAGCTGGTCATCAAGACAGAGGAAGAAGGCTTTCTGATTGACTCCTGCCAACATGCCAGAAAGACTGGGACATTGAAGGATGATAGCGTCATCATCTCGCCCATTCCTAAATACTACTTATTGTTGCCAAGTGGAACTATGGTTGGGGCAGTTATATACTTACATGGATCTAGGTAGTTTTAACATGGTGGAAGAGCCTTGGAGGCAGAGACTTCAGCGAGCTCTTAAAAATATTCCTAATATCTGATGCTCTGTCAGCTCTTGCCAGGATTTCCTTTCCTGTGAAGGAAGAAATGTCAGGAACAGCAAAAATGCTGTAGCAGATGATGGATGCTATAACAATAACAGTAACACCTACTGAATAAAGTAGTAGGTCTCCCCGTCAGGGTTTGGACTCTTAATTCTACCCCAGCCCTGAACTCAGACACAACTTGGCTGTCCAGAAATAGCTGGTTTCAGCCTAGAGCATCGTGGAAAATAAGGATGCCAAAGGTTTAGCTACAGCAGAAGAAAAATACCCCTCACCTACACTTTTACTTCAAGTAACTAATTGCCAGACATAGCTCGTTAAATGCACTATTTAACTTTAGAATATGGCATGATAGCATTTTTTTGTCTGTTCTTCTTAAAGTATACATTAGCACAGAAAGCAATTANGGCTCTTTATAGTAGTAATAGCCTTGCAGACCATACTGGAGGAATTGAAAGTGATACTCAGGACCTAGTGAGCATGCAGGCATTTCCTTGTGAGCACAGGCAATCTATGAAAGCTTAAGTTTCAAGACCGCAGAAATGTTAGGCAAGAAAATTGATAAGATCTTATATTTGCTGAAAGACTCCCAAGTGATACTGTTCTTCCTAGGAATTTATACACTCCTCTAGTCTACCATAAAGTTTATTGCCATTGACCTCTGTCTAGTAAAAGTAACATACGCTGTTTTATCACAGGCAATACAGATTGCTATTTTCAGAAATCTCAGAGAACCAGTAGCTGATGACAAGCTCCCTGACCTTGGATGTTGGTGATACTACATCAATATGTTGACAAGGCTGATAATTCAGCCAAGAGTTTAAGCAAGACCGGGGTATGGAGCATTTCCTGCAAAAGCTGCTTTGTTTAATATTAGTGCTTGTGGCTGGAAATCCTCTATAATAAATATATTCTGGACACATCACCTGAGGCTCTGATGTCCAGTGCCTTTTCTGATTCCTCTCTCACCTGCTTTCCACATTCCCCTCCAGGCTGTTGTCTCACCAGAAACTTTCACAATTAGAAGTAGCCCAGTGGTTCCCCCTGTGAGTGTTACCTTGGGCTCCATGGGAATGCAAAGCATGATGCTTTTCTCAGAAGGTTTCTTCAGGCTAAAAAGTTAATGGCTCTGTCCTACTTTGAGAAGACTTTCCAAATGGGCACACTGCTGTGTTTTCTGGCTATTAAAACTTCCCATTGTTGCTCTGATTTTCTGGGTTTGGATGCTTTTTTGGTTTAAATTTTGGGGGATTTTTGCCCCTGAACACAAGACAGGCAGGAAAATCTCAACATGCACACTAGCTGCCACAATGCTGTCCATATCTGATCCTTAATGGAGCCAGGCAAAAATCCAGCTCATACTGAGGGCAACCAACCATGACCCCTTTAGTCTGATCTTGAAATAATTATCTTGAAACAAATGTTGTAGGACCACTGGACAAGTACAGAGCTATTTGATCATCCTTTGGCCACGCTTTACGGTGTGGTTGGGTAGTGTGGACAACTTTCCTGTAAAAGAGAATCCAGTTGCATATTACAGTTAGACAACGTAGAAATTGTCCAGTGCCAAGTTTTGCCCATCTTCTCCCTGTAACAGGCAGATCTGGGTGTGTTTTCTGATGCTGGAAAAATGGTCTGCTTCTTGTAAGGGAGTTATTACTCGCAAGTAAAGAGACATTTGGCCGATTTGATCAGTAGAGCAGTGCATAAGAAATTGCTTCTCAAGCCAAGTATGCTGTTAGGAATGTGAGCTTCTCTTTCAGGTCACTATTTTAATTTTAATGTTAATGGACTAGGGTGTGCTTCTTTTCGGGAGATGTAATCATGTTAGAGGGTTTCAGCGGCCCCATATTGTTTTACAAGCTGTAATGAAGTAGAAGGCTTATGATCAAAGAGCATTATTCATCTTATTAATTACCATATTTATGGCATTACTGATTAAAGAGTTTATAAGCCAGTTGGGAAACCACACCTGCCCTGGTACACAAAAAACCACCTTCTAAATCAAAGCAACTGAGAACAGGGAAGTTCCACCCTTTCATCCTCTGCTTGAGTGTGGTGCAATAGGTAACAGTAGCTTTGTCCTTGCTAATTTAGACAGGTATGTTCTTTCCCATTGCACTTGTGGAAAGTACTGGGAAGCTATGTGTAGGATTTCATTTTCCCTATGGCACTGACAACGTGGTTCCTCCTTGGTGGTGGAAAAAACAATGGGCAGCCCATATTTCTGCTGTCACTCCAGCCCAGAAATGCTGTAAAACAAACTAAATGGCCAGCGAGATGTTTGAGCAAAGATCTAAGTGAGCTGCTTCCGTGGCACTGTTAGCAGCCAGACACTGCCAGGTGAAAAATGCTGTTCAAGTGTTGGAGAAATGATTACAGCATTGCCTATTTTTTACATTAACATTGTGGTTCAAGACTAAATTAAAAGCATTATGCTGTCTCCCTCACAATCCAGTTCCAGTCCTAGGGTCAACAAGGGATCATACTCAATCCAAAGTGCTTCCGGGCACATGAATTAAACAAAATAATAATAATAGTAATAATATCAACAACAACAACTATATATATTTTCTTGTCCTTCAGCTAAAATAATCTTAGAGGTTACTTTAAAGCACAAATTCATTTGGAAGTTTCCCTGGGTGTCTTCTTTCCTGTCCCACCTGGGCAACCTGCCTTGACTAACTTCTCAGCTCAAATAGCAATATTTTGTGTTTGTTTGTTTCTTCTCCCACTTAGAAATGGAATGGTATCTCTTTAAGGAGACTCTTACAGTGAACAGTCAGGATAACAAACTTAAGGTATTGCTAGTCTGTATTTAAAAATCTGCAACCTTTATTCAATCATCATGGCCAATGAAACAATGTAAATATAAGCTATGTGTGATTAATTAACATTTTTCCCTCTTTACCTTTGCTTCATTCACTGCACAAAACAGATAGCATTCACTATGAGCAGAATATCTCTCACCCAACTTCAGCAGCCCAAAAATTACTGTCTGTATGGGCTTCCTTTCTGCTGAATGGCAGGAGGTAGGCACTGCCAAAGTGATTCAAACTGTCTTTAGACAGGTCCAACACAGATGTGATGAGTTGTCTTCTCAGAGACTCCTATATTTCTCTGCTGACCCACAAGGGAACCAAGGCAACCTGCATACATCAAATGTCTTTTTTCCAGACAGCTAAAATTAGGTGAGTTGCATCTCACCCTCGACAGAGTTCTTCATTGTTTAGTGTATGGCCCAATGCCACATTTTCTGTAATGCTATTGAAATCCTTCAGCAACCAGAGTCCATTACCTCCATGGATTTTGGTTGGCAACAGAGTATCTAAGAGTGGAGGTTATCTCACGAGCTATAGACCTTTACTAGGTGAGGTTTAGCATGCATCTAAGCTCTCTTTATGTTGATGGAGAGAAACATGCACTTTTGGCCTCTGTTTTAGTATGAGATTAATCTTTCCCTAGAAGCGCCTGTATTTGACTCTCTGCGCCTAACTGAAAGAGAGTCTCTGTTATTACCTTGTCTGGAGAGCTGACATTTAGCCAGATGAACCCTACGTGAAGTGCTCTGTGAACATGAATTAGTTTGTTTCATAGCTCCCTCTAAGGAAAGTGGAGGCAATATCTGAATTTGACACAAAACAAATTAATAGTGTGATTAAAATAAAACCATTTGCTGGTTTTGAGTGTGGACTCTGACACATCTAGGGCTTACCTTTCTCCATGGACCTACATGGCATTTTTCAAAGAACAACCCTCACTCATTCCTTAATGAAAAATATATCAAGAAATTTGCAATTTGCCAATCCATAGCCCGAATAAGAAAAATCCTATTATGATTTACCTGTGTGCTTTATCTGATCTTGATTGTAAATGAGATAGCCTAAGTTGTGAGCATGACTTGCTTTCATTACAGCACGTTCTGTTTGCGAAATAGTTTTAATAACCTTGCGTATGTTTCAGAGTGTTATTTAGGCTTTCTAAACTGCATGTTGTTAGCAATCTCAGCAAAAAAAAAGGAGATTGATTAAATCTGACTCTTAACCTGTTTACATTGGAAAAGCATGCTAATGTGCACACCTTCACAGTTGCTCATGATGTGAACATTAGCTTGAGTTGGCAGAGAAAGATGAGAGCAAGTTTGGGTCTGAGCTAATGATGGGAAAACTTCAAAGTTCTTGTCACTGTACCTTGCACTTGTGTATTTTGAGTAATGGAGCTTACAAGCTCCATGAGACAAGTGATACTCCACAGCTTGAGGACTCTGGTGACTTTTCATTATGACATGACTTGGGCAGCATTTCAATCCTCACCATCCACAGCTCAGCTCCTGTGAATGGTTAACAATTTCGCTTCCCAGTCAGCATGGTCTCTTCTTACCAGCAACGCTCAACTGCCTTCGTCACATTTCTGTGGTTGGTGTAGATGAGGGGTATGAACTGCATGGTGAAATGAGCTATGGGAGGTCATATAGACAGGTCACACTGGTTTTTATGCAATAGCCAGGAGGGAGATCTCATATTCTGGTAGGGTCTATTTGCTATGATTTATAGCTGCAATCGTGGCTGATTACAGTGTGTCAGAAGGGTGTATCACTGGAATTGTTGCAGAGGTGATTATGAGGTGGAACCATGAGGCCCTGGAGCATCTTAAATGCCTTATATGCCCTCCTGAATGTCCAGTAATAGCTGAAAATAGAGTGGACAGGAGGGAAAAGCTGTTGACAGCCAGGAAAGTTACTGTAATACAAAAGGCCTCAACTTGGCACCAGGCAGCCATTTCTGTCTTTGCAAACAATGAAGATTATATTTCCTCAGAAAAAGCTATTTCTTCAGAAAAATCTCCATGATGGAAGCTTTATGTTTTATTTGCTGTCTGCTGTCACATCTTGATTTGCCTTGGGACTGGCCCACACAGTTTTTTTGCACCTATTTTTCATATAAATTTGAAGAATAATATCATTAAGTGGGTGTCTTTTCCTGTTGCAGCTGTTTTCAAGCCCTGCAGTGGCTTTCAGCCTGAAAGGTTCATGAAGGCAACTAAGAAACCCAAGAATCTTAGGGCCTGAGTTCACCACACAAAAATGTTTATCTATACTAGAAAAGTTTTAGGAGCTCACTAACTGAACAAAGTTAGAGGCACTGCCATAGTTTAAAGTCAATTTACCAAATAAGCTATTCTAATACCACCAGGTTTGTGTGTTGGAGTTACATACACAGGAGTTAATATGTGTAATTGTGCATATGTGAGGGGGAGAAGAGGTTAGAATAGACCAAATAAAAGAAAAAAACAGATTCTTTGTTTGGTTGCTCACAACCTGCCTTTTGCAGTTTCTTTGCTTCTAACTCCACTGTGTGTTTGGTTCTGGGAGTGGCTATTAGTTTGGATATGCATCCCGTGGAGCCAGTTTGGAGCTAAAAGTGGGATGGTTGCATCCACACAGTACTGCACCTCCAGGACCTGGATGCATTGAGGACAATAGCACAACTGTACCCCCACTGTCCCTGGCATGGTTTAGTAGCTGGGACTTCACGTCACAAAAGCATGGGTTTGTTGTGGCTGGGACCATATTGACGCTGGAGCTGCATAGACCCACGTGTGTGGTTTATGATTGAGCCTTGTCAGAACAAAGTCAGAAGCTTTGCACAAATGTCTGCAGTCAAGATTGATAGCTCATGATAATGATGAGTTGATTGGCCTAAGACTAATTAATATTAAAATGATATGAAAAGTGTATGTAGTGAAGTGTCTTGGACTAGCAGTTTTCAATAAAGACATAGATCTATTAGACTGGATCTAGAGGAGGGCCACAAACATGGTCAGAGGGCTGGAACACCTCTTCTATGAAGAAAGGCTGAGAGAGTTGCGGATGTTCAGCCTGGAGAACAGAAGGCTCCAGGAAGACCTTATTATGGCCTTTCAATGTATAAAAGGGAGCTTATAATAAAGATGGAGAGAGACTTTTTACCAGGGCCTGTAGTGACAGGACAAGGGGCAACAGCTTTAAACTGAAAGAGAGTAGATTTAGATTGGAGGTAAGGAAAAAATTTATTACAATGACAGTGGTGAGACATTGGGACAGGTTGCCTAGAGAAGTTGTGGATGCCCCATCATTGGAAGTGTTAAAGGTCAGGTTGGATAGAGCTTTGAGCAACCTGATCTAGTGAAAGATGTCCCTGGCCATGGCAGGGGGTTTGGACTAGGTGATCTTTGAAGGTCTCTTCCAACCCAAACCATCCTATGGTTCTATGGTTCTATAATTCTATGAATCAGTGTCTCAGTTTGCACCTGTGCATTTTTCTACATAGGGATTAATCAATTATGCAGCATTTTCAGGGTGTTGTGGCAATGCAAGCAATAACTATTGATTTCTGGAGAACTCTGTTCTAAACTCTCCAGGACCTATTACAGTTTGAATTTATGCTTGTTTTTGAGGTTTTGGACTAAGCAGATTAGACCACGTCAGAATTTTGTTCTGTCTTTCCCCAACAAGAACAAGGTTAATCTCTGAAGTGCTGTGTTTGTGGGCTAAGATAACTACCTAAGTACAGTTTAAGACATGTCCCACTGCCTGATCAATGTCTCATATTTACACTTCCCTTATGGACAGGATTTGACTTGATGGATTCATTCAGTGTGAAACAGATTTTTGGAATGAAAGAAAATGGAATTCAGAGTGCTTATGTACGACTTGGAAGCTTCCCTGTTGTTCAAAAAACTGAGTGAGTACCCTGTTTTTTCACTTTATTTTCATCTGAGCCTCTGCTTTACATTATTTGGTTCCTCTGGGTTAACCTTGTAGTAGTTACCTAGTACCTACACATATATTGCTGCTTTGATCAACTCTTTCAGTTCTGCTGGCACAGATTTTATACAATGTGGTCGGGAGCCTCTGCACCAACTACAGGCTCCATCCTGGTAGAGTATGAGCTAGTTTCGGTGTATCTCAATGGTTGTGAGGAGCAGTATCAAAAAATTAATGAAAGAACTCAGGGCTTAATAAACAGCTTCTAAGAGGAATATTTGGTAGCACTCCCATTGAGATATATATTTGCTAATCACAAGAGACCAGTTCCTAGTAGATGTTATCAGTTAGCTAATACAGGTTTTGGCCACATAAAAGAATGAGCAATTTTTAATCCTGTGTCAACATGGATTCAGTCCTTGGAGCCTTTTACGACATAAGGCTGCCAGTTATGTCATAGTCTATTAAGAATGGTTTCTCTTTGGGTTGTCACTTGAGTCCTGCTAGCATTAGCCTTGAAAAGAGTGAGTGCATAATTTCACTGAGTAACCATGAGCCATAGATTGAATTGTCATCATTAACATTTTTGCAGTACATTTCTCTGTGCTGGTTTGAACTTCAGCTTAAAAATCGATAGTAATTCTTTTCCTTCTTATGGATAAGGGCTGTTATTTTTTATTCTGTTTTAGCTCTTTGCCTCAGCTCAAAGCTTTACTTTGAGATGTCCTGTGATTTACTGTTGCTTAATTTCACAAGATTGTTTTCATCCTGGAGCCAGCCTGGATTGATTTACCCTTCCCCCCTCCCCCTCTTCCTCCATATAAATACACAGTCTTTAAAAAAAAAAAAAATTATACTGAAAGGAAAGCTGTTTTCTCTAAAGTCCATAAATGAGGTTAAGTCTCAGGGTAAGTAAATTCATGATCTGGGAGAAGGTCAGCCAGCTAAAGACATCTTGGTCTTGTTATGTAGTATATACATAACCGGTGTGTGTGTGGAGGGGAATAAAACTAGTTTGCCTCACAGCAGCCTCTGGGTAGAGTATCTGCTTGCTGCTGCTTGTAACAGGTAGGGGTAGTGTGCTTTGTCACTGTAAAGCATTACCACCAAGACTACTTGGAAAGAAGCACTTGAAGTGAAGAAGTCCAGTTAGCGCTTAAGAAATTCTGGGAATGATGATTTACTGAATCTGAGCTCTGGGTGATATGACAAACAGGACTAGTGCAATCTTTGGGTGTATAAGCAGGAACTCAAGTATGAGCTGACTATCTCCATATCTGGAAACTCAGTCACCACTGCTGGGAAGCTATGTCAAGTCCTTGTTTCCATAATTCAGTAGAATGAAATGGAGTGAATGAAAGTTTAAAGAACTGTGAAGCAGGTCTAATAGTGAGAAATTCAAGATGTGCAGTATAGTCAGGTAAAATTAAGATGCGGTTAACAACTGAGGTGATTGCTGTCTTTAAGAACCTCTGGGAAATCAAAGTTTACTAAAGGGTTTTGGTGCTAAGGATAATGGTAGACTGAAAGTCAGTGGCTACCTGTTAATGACATCAAAAAACAGCATGGAAAAAAGGCATGCTTTTAACAATGAATATAATTAACCATTGGAACAAGTTAGCACAGATTACAGAGTTGTCCATTTGCATTCCTTTTTCAAATTAAGGGTTGAAGTACTTTGTTGTTGTTGTTTTCCCAGAAAGACTGAGGGAGTGAAGCCAGACCAACCAGCTATGATGACTTTCTCTCGGCTCAGATTGCACCCATTTATTTGTTGTTGTTGTTTTTAAAATAAGTAGATATAACACCATGAAAGGTGTCTGCATATTTGGTTCATTTTAGCCTTTGGATGTCAGGATTCTGAGATGGTGCATATAGGGTCATTGCACACAGAAAATGAAATCTTGTAAAGCTGCACAAAGCTGATAACTGGATTAATAAACAAAACAAAAACATCTGTCCTGTCTTGCAGATAACCTCAAGCAACGTTTAGCAACTGATAGCAACATCTCATAATTAGATACAAAATCATTAACTGAGTAATATATGTAATTCACTTTATTATCTGCTTAAAGGATTTGAATCCTTTTATATAAGCAATAGTACTTTTACAAAGTACCAGCTTAGCTGCTTGGGAAATGTGCCTATTCATCTTCCGATCTGGAGCCTACAACTATGAACTTTCTTCCTCTTTGTGGTGAGGCATCCTGTGATGGTTCTGTGAGCAAGCAAACACAACAGCCAGGAACTTGGCTGTGGTCAATGTCCTAGTCACTGAGGGACTTACATGTCTCTCTAGCTGTCTGAGGGTTGGTCCATAAATCTGGCTGGTGCTTCTCCCCTCTCCTCAGGTAACTGGGGCTGTATCACGACCCAGGCTGGACACACCAGGGAGTCGTGTTGAATTTGGAATTCATTTGGCCTATATTAAGGTGAAATGACACCAAACAATCAGTTAAATATTTTATTCACGACAGGAGCAAACTGAACTTGGGAGGCATAACAGCAGGTGGCGGGGTTTCTCACAACAGGAACCGGCATGAGACTACCTCAGTAAACCATGTAACCCATGGCAACCATATACATCAATTCAGGGAATAAGGAGATCCCTCCCATTGGGTCACAAGGTTCAGAGCAGACCCCCTTGCTTTCTAGACTCCTTCTCAGACAAGGGCCCAGGGTCAGCTGGATCCACTCCTAGTCCCAGACTTGGTCGACGGGTTTGTGTCTTAAAGGGATGAGGTGTGGGGATTATGGAAAAGGAAAAAGAAAGAACAAGACAGAGAGAGAAAAAGGGAAAGAGAAAGATTTCACTGGTCCCGGGTCCAGCATTGATCCAGTCAGCCGAGGGGTCCAGTTCCGCTGGGCCTGCATGCTTGGGGCTTCAGTTCGTGCCCTTTTGTCATCCTCACCCCTCCTTTGGGCAGGCATTCAAACTCATTAGCCTAATTAGGTGTCATGAGAGGTTTGTGAGCCTTTGGGAAATGGGTCAGTGGGCTTGGGGGGTTGTTTGGGGAGTAACTTCCCCTTCCCTCAGACGGCACCACTGTTTGATCTTTGTATCAGAACAGCTTATCAGAACAGGGAGCTGCGCACCCTCCCTCATGCCCTCCCTGCCCTGTTGCTGATGTCTGTGCTGATGGATGCTCAGCGGCTGCTTTCCACCCGTGGTTCCTTGCTGTGCAGGGTTGTTGTTATGCCAAGTTCATCTTTAAGCAGAACTCGCCCCACCACAATGTTTGAGACATTAACTCTTTCAGTCTCTCACAGGCTGTCGTACTATTTTCTCATGGCTCCTCAGTCGATATTCTGGACAAAGCTGTGCCACAGATTTCTGGTTTTGGGTACTCAGGCTTGTTTCTCGTTACTGTTCTCTTGGCTAATACCAAGCTTTTGGCTCTCTATATTGTTCTGCCCTCCATCTATTTCTCCTAGTCCTGACTCCAGAGCCTTCCTCCCAGCCATGTCCATCCCTCAGTTTTCTCTTGCCTGGTCTGGTTCCAGCCTGGCTTGGTACTCAGTGGCCACCTCACAGAACTTCCTGATGCTTGGCCTAGCTTCTAGTCACATTCTGTTTGGTCTTTATATTGGTACAGTGTTTTCTTCCCCAGTTTCTGAGTCTTGGGTTGTTTTGGACATGTATACCTTGGTGGTTTTGCCTGGGGAGTCTGTCTCCTGACATAAACTTTGACTTCAGTTACCTGCCTTGGGTTTCTCCATGAGCTCTTGCCCTGGTCTCATCATTTGTTCTGCTCCACAGAGAAGAAAATTCTACACAAAGCTACCAAAACCTCCTACAGTAAATGTGAAACCTGCGTCCTTGTTCCTTACTTCTTGTCAAACATATATTTCGTATGAGGAACAGCAGAGACAGCTAAGATTCTCAGCTTGGAGAAGAAAAGGCTTGGGAGGGGTGGATCTTATCCACGTGTATAAGTACCTGATGGGGAGGAAGCAAAAAAGATAGAGTCAGCATCTTAGTGGTACCCATTGACAGAACAAGAAGCAATGGGAACAAATTAAAAGCATGAAATTCAATCTGAACACAAGAAAAATCTTCTTTAGCCTAGATGATCTCAGGAGGTCCCTTCCACTCTCAACGATTCTGGGATTTGTAATTCAATGCTGCACCCTCTCCCACTCTCTGACAGCCCCGTCTTTCCCACTCTCTTCCCCCATAGCAGAGGCAGCTGTTAGGCCTGGTCTGTGACCTGTCCCAAAATTCACCATGGTGCTGGAGTTTGAAAAAGACCAAGATACTGTGCTGAAGTCAGGGATAAGACACACTACTCATTGCTCTATGAAAGTGGTGAGAGCAGAACCCCACTTGAAGGTTCTTGCTGTGGCCCTTATCTGATCTCATGACCTCTATTGCCGGACAAGTGCTTGTCATCCAGAAGAATAAATATGTCTGTCCAAATCTGCTGTGAAGTTAGTAGGAATATGTCTAGTAGGAGCACACCAGAGTTCTTTGTAGGCTTCTTCTTTACTAGTCAATAAACCAGAGTGAATTCATGGGCCCCAGCTAGACCCGTGTCATTTGTGCTCTTCACCTCTTTGTGTGCTCATGTCAAGTTTTTTTTAGCTCATGTCAAGCAGTGTTATCCCGGACAATGCCTGGGCCTG
This sequence comes from Pandion haliaetus, assembly GCA_013401275.1. Classification (NCBI taxonomy): domain Eukaryota; kingdom Metazoa; phylum Chordata; class Aves; order Accipitriformes; family Pandionidae; genus Pandion; species Pandion haliaetus. The sequence goes on along the minus strand of VYZV01021702.1, from coordinate 189,061 downwards.
GTTTGGAGGATGGAGCATGCCAGAAACTGCTCCCCAAAGGCAGTTTGGATACAATCATTCCCTTTGGGAAAGGAGCATTTGTCTGAACTGCACTCATAGCTAGAGAATGGACCCTTGACCATTATTTACTAGTGTGTATATAGACATTGAGTCTCCTACTTCTAACAAAGGAGACTAAGCACGACTGAGGTGGAATGACTGAAGGTTTTTTTGTCTTTTAGAGAGTAAAAGACTGAGGGGAGAGCTGATAAACATACAAAAGGCTGCAGCAAAGAGAGGAGAACAAGTTGCTCGTGTGGTTTCTTGTGGAAAAAAGTTGTTTCAGGAAGATTAAACTATAGCAAGTGAGATTCAGGGTAGACTATTTTTGCAGCATGTAGGATAGTGAAACATGGGAAGAAATTACCTAGAGAGGTTGTAGCTATTTCATCACTGAGATTTCTGATGTAGAGGCCAAAAAAATGTCTGTCAAAAATGTATGGGTGGAGTTGATTCTGTGTTGTGACAATTCTTCTATAGCCTTTTCTTTTCCTTTTTCCTTTTTTTTTTCTTTTTTTTTTTCCCCCTGTCATTCTAAGAGCCACAGAACTTAGTGAGTTACATTTCATATTAGCGGTTTTTAGCTGTTGTAAAAGTGGTCAAATTTCCCAAATACATTAATTATGCTCTTCCTCACCAAATGCAGACACCCTATTAACTGTTGTTACATTCATGTCTGAAATGAGAACTGATAATCTTATTTTTCTCCATTTTGTTATTATTATAGATGTAGGATCTCATGCTGATTGTCACAGATGTAGGCTCTTATGTAAGAAGGAGGCTATATATTGACAATGGGCAATGGCTACAAGAGTCTTCTGCCTGATTATTATCATTTTTCCTTTGTAGAAGTTGTGAATCACGTGACCTTGTAGCTGGGTTAATTAACTCTTAGACTAACCTGCAGCACTGGGGGATTCTCTTGTCTTGGAGTTTTATAAGGGCCTCTTCTGCAATCTATCCTGTTGTCAGAATTATAGACCAAGGAGCTGGCAGAGTGCTCCCTGTAGGTACCAAGGCAGCCAGAAAAGCTCCATAATATGGATCATGAGTTCAATACAGCCTTGGGTGAAAGAAGGAAATAAAACATTTCTGGGGACAGCAATTCCTGCCCTTGGATTCCTAAGTAAAGCCAAGCTTCTAGATGGAGATCACTTTTTAGTGAGGAAATAAATGAAAACTCATAACCAAAGTTTTTGTTATTTATGCAGTAATGCATCTCTGTAAAAGATGCAGGGACCAAGGACTTCAGAAACAGCTTTTATCATCTCTTCAGAGCAACGAGAGTGTCTTTAGGTTTGCTTTTGGCAGAAAACCTTTCTCTGTTGGGAACTTGCAGCCAGTTCTTTGGCACCTTTAAAAATCAGTTGAGGGTGACAGGTAATAGGTCATTATAGATTTCTATCAGTCTAAATCTACCTGATGGGCCATTTGTCAGCCTCTGTGTGATGAGGTTTGGCCAGACTCACAAGGATATTTAGGTACCTAACTCCCAGTTATTTCTGTGAGCATTAAGCATCTGAAAGCCCTTTTTGAATTTAAGCTTGCATGGTGGTATTCCTGTATTCAGAAAGACTATCTTAGCATAGAGGCCAGCAGTTGGCTCTTCCATATTTGGTTGTATGTTGTCAGGCCCAAGGGTCAATGTGGTATCTTGGAGGGATTAATTTCAACCACATGCTCCTATGCCTCCGTGGTCAACAAAGCAGGGATGCCACAGTTACAGCCACTGCCTTTAATTTGTACTTGGAAACAAGCACACCTGCATATGCAGAGTTGAAAAACCATTAGGGAAAGGCAGCATTGAAACCATGTGTCCTGCTACTGTTGATGTGACTATAGCAAATGTACTATGGATCAGGAAGAGAGCAAAGCACCCCCAGAGCTGTAACTCTGCTACCTCTGCTACCTGTGGATTAAATGAGAAACCATTTCTCTGCTTGCTTTTCATTTAGTAGGAGGTTGGAGTTGGTGTTGGGCTGTAGGTACGAGAATAGTTCAATAGGGCTGTCTGTGCCCACAATGTGAATCAGAATCTTAACGGGCAGGACAGAGAGGGAAATTCTTAAACGCAGTTGTGATGGTGAAGATAGGTGGTGAGGAGTGAGTGAAGCAGGCGTGTATGCTGAAATTACAGAGTTTGAGGAGCTGAGCCACAGGGAAATGCCCCCATTGGCAGCACTCTCATGTAGAAACATCCATGGTTTTTGTTCAAGAGGATGAAGCAGTAAGCAATGCCCTTTCAACTATCAACATTGCCACCTTGCTGAAGTTTCTTGAAGGGGCGGAAGAAAACAGCCCAAGCTGTCAGTGAAGTTAAAAGCTGAGGCATGCATCTTCTTCTTTGACAAACTTGAACAGAATGAGTGTACAAAGCTATTTAGATAGGAAATTTGCACTAAGGCATGTCAATGGTGAAGGAGACCTGGCGGGGTGCCCTGTTGTGAGGGGCTGATGTGACTGACCTGACTCTCTCTTGCCAAAAATTCTGCAGAATTTCTTGGTGGTTTTCAGTGCCTTAGTCATGCCAGTTGTAACCTCCATGGCAACTCTGCCACAAGAGTGACAACCGACACACTTCTTGTTTTGTCACGAAGGGAGGGAGTGTCTCACTATTTTGTGTGCCATGGGAGAGATGGGTGCTGATGTGAGGTGGATCTGTGACTAGGGAGGGCTAGTTTGTGAATAGCTGGTACCAAGAAGTGAGACAGCCTTGTCCGCTCTCCTACGGGAAGGATTTTGTAAAGGAGCTGGTGGGAGCCTGGTTCAGTTTTCTCTTGTGTTGGAAGAATTTGGAGATTGCCTGTGTCCCCAGCAGGAAGACCAGCTTATAATGGTACACAGCCTGCATGGGCATTTTATACAGTAAAAGCCAGAGTGTTCTGAATTTTTAACCAGACTAAAAATATAGGAAATTCAAAGCACAGATTAAAAGATGAATGAGTATTTTGACATTAGGGAAGACTGACTTTCATCCTCCTTTGCTGTAATTGCAAAACAAAGTATTTTGGAAATTTTGAGGATTTTTTGCTTTAAACACCATTAAAAGCCTCTAGTTTTGTGTGCCTTCGACTGTGCCAGTTTCTGCATAGTGATGGGCTGTGTCAAGTATTCCTTAAGAGAATCTGTCTTCATTGTTTTGCTCTCCATTAATTGCTGCTGTTGTGTTTTGTTTTCTAATGGGTGCTTATGCCTGACTGCTCAGATGTCCGGAAGCAAAGATATGATATTTAGGAAGGGTCTATTTAGGAATGATCAGAGGAGCAAGCTGGCCTGGGCATGGGGAACAATGAAGTTAACTGGGACTCTTCAGCTGGGAAAAGAGATGGCTTTAAGGCATTATAAGCAAAGTTTGCAAAATCATGAATGGTATAAAAAATAGAGAAAGAATAGGTTCATTGTGTTGTCCATTATAAGAACTGATCTGGGTCCTAAATAAACAAGAGGAGGCTCATTATACAGTGGGTAGCTGAGCTGTGTGATTCCTTGCCAAAGGATGTTGTGAATGTAGTAAGTTTACCTGAGTTCAAGGGGAGACTGGCGAAGTCCATACAAGATAAATCCATAAAAAGTTAATAATATAGAAATTTCAGTTGTCTCTGAGTTTGACCCCTGTATCCCAAAGAGTTGGAGGTAGGGAGGATGCATTTGTGCTGTTTGTTCTCATTCTTAGGCATCCAGTGATGGCTGGTGACAAGAAAATAGTGATACCAGGTTAGTTACCCCTTCTGTCCAGCCCTGCATGCTCAGTTTGTGGGATGTTCTGTATGTTGGGGCTGAGTCAAACAGTGCTGGTTTTGGTTACTGCAGACTTATGCATGGATCATGGTGTCACACTGAGTAAATTTCTGCCTAATGTGTTTGCAGTGTTTGATTTGAGGAGGCTCTTCTGTTCTTCCAGGCCATCAGCCAAGGACCATCATCTTAGACAGGCATGAGGTGTAGTGCCTGTTTTGGGGCAAATATTACAATATTTGTTGCTATAACTTGTTACATTTATAGAGGGTTTCAGGTGTGCCTCCCCATTCTCAGATGTCACAGGTCTCCAGTGCATCAGGAGAAGAACAGAATGATTTACAGATGTCATGAACTGAAGCATCAGGTGAAAAACAACTGTTTTGACATGATGGATACTAGACTGCAGATTTTCACTGTTTCTTATTTAATTTGAGAGCTTCACCATTGGAAAGAAAAAGGGCTCCTCAAGGACAGAACCACCTGGAGGGCACAAGCTCATGTTCATCTCTCTGCAGGCTGCCAAATACAGCAGATTTTGTAGGAACTATATGATGCTTTTGGGAAGCACTGCTGGGACATGCAGAGAGTTTTAGAAGTTCTGCTCTTCATTGCTGAGCCTGATACATTGCTCTCTTTTCTCCTCCCCATGCCAGGTATGTATTTCCACAAGGTCTCCCTGATGAATATGCCTTTGTAACTACCTTCAAATTCCGGAAGGCTTCCAGGAAAGAAGACTGGTATATTTGGCAGATTATTGACAAGTACGGCATACCACAGGTATGAGGCCCTTTGCAGCCAGCAAGAAGAGCCTTGTTTCTCTTTTGTGGCATGAACCAGCTTTCTTGCCTTAACCTCCCACTCGTTTTTCCTTGTGGACTAGTAAAAATCCCTTTACCTGTCTTTCAGTTCATTTTGCTGAAAATCCTTTACCTTTAATTCAAACCCTGAAGGAAGGTTTGCATAGACCTTGGTTGTTTTTAGCATGCAGACAGATGTGAGATGTGTTAGATGGAAAGGGGGAGAAAAATATACCATCCTTGCTATTGAAACCACTTTCGGGTTTGTTTTGTTCAGGTAGTTCTGTTTAGGGAAAATATTTTGCCAGTTTGGAAAAAGATTGCCACACTGATGCACTACAAAGCAGTGAGCTATGTCAAGTTTCTGCACAGACTTTTAGATATCATGCAAAGGCATTATGGGTTTCCTACTTAGGACGTGGATGTAACACCTATGATTGCTCCACAACCCTGAGTCCTGGCTGCTGCAGAATTTGATCTAATTTTTGTCGGGTACTCTCAGGTTCTCAGAAGAAAAATACCGTAAGAGTGTAAAAAAGGGCTGTCTGTTCCTATATAGCATGTTCTTAGCAGCATGCTATAGTTTAGGGGTTCAGGTGTGCTTGAGGAGGAAGTGGTTTGGATGGGCTGCGTGGTTTTCTGCTCAATACCAACATGGTGCTGATGCCATTACCCATGACTCTGAACTGGGCTGTCAGCATGGGTAATGCAGTACTGCTGCTTTGGGACTGGTATTCAAAAGGCTTTTGAGAACTCACAGTGAAGGATAGGTACAGTCTGAGGACTTAGCTAACGAGTTTCAGACAATGGTAAAAGGTTTATATTAAAATTATTATCAGCTGCATTTTGTTAAGTGAAACATGATTTACTGTGCTACATGCATTCCTAATTCCTGCAGAGTGAGAATGTGTGTATCACTCAGTATTTCTTGGAGACAGCTAAAAACTTGAACTGCTTAGGTGTGGAGAGAAAGAAGAACTCAAGATTCTCAGTAATACTTTCAAAACTGCCTTAAATTGTGGTGCCAGAGGGGCCTTAGAGCCTCATGAGCCTTGTTTCATGTAAAGTCAGTACTGGTTTGGCCACTATATTGCTGACCTGCATAGCTTACAGACTGCAGACACGTCTGAGCCAACACTGATCTGAGCTGGCACTTCCAGCCTGCAGGGTGCTCAGCTGCATGGAGATGTTGGGTCAGTTCTGGAGCCAGCCTACCTTGGGCTGCTTACATCAGACATGGCTCAGTGCTGATGTGGCCAAATTCTTTCCAGCTTGCAGATGCCTCATTTGTTCCCCTGGCTTTGTGTTTTGTTCTGTTCCCTGCTGCTTGCTTGTAACTGCCTGACTTTGGTAAAAGAAGAAATCAATTTGTAAATGAACTAAAAGTATAATGTCTTCAAAAACCTATTTTTGCCTGCTCCATAGCTTGCAACACAGTGGGGGTGTGTAGCTGTAGTTTTCTGCTCAAAGCATCTGAAATAAAGTGTGGGCAGTGCTACAGCTCAGCAGACTGGTTTCATACCAGGCAATGAGGCATTCATCCATGCCCCATGGGACGGTTGAGGACATGTGATGGGACTGAAGAGCACAGAGCCTTCTGGGAAGTAATAGAGGAGTGCACGGGATAGAGGGATCCAAAACAGGTTCAGCTTTGTCTATCTGCCTTTGGGGAGATGCCCCTGACGTGCTACCACCCAACCATGCCTAAGCATTGCCTGGGAGGCATCAAGGTGGCATGTGCTGAAACCATGTCTAGGATTGTACTCACAAGAGAAGGTTTTAGGTTGTCATGGGTCTGCACCCAAGCCTGTGCCCTGCCTCATCTTATTCACTACAACAGGTGTAGGCTCCCTGTCCATATGTCACACAAAAGTCTGTCATCTGCTTTTGCTTGGGCTTCTCACCACATGCTGTACCATCCCTGACTTTGGGTTGTCAGTTGTGATGGAAAGCAGGCAGGAGAAAGGAGAAGGCTTTGCACTTTCTTAGCAAAATCACTTCTGTCTGCTTGCAGGTCTCGATCCGACTGGATGGAGAGAACAAAGCTGTAGAGTACAATTCTATTGGGCTCACCAAGGATGCCGTGAGAGTGGTCTTCCGAAATGCACGAGTCAGTGATCTTTTTGACCGCAGCTGGCACAAAATTGCCCTCAGCATTCAGTCAAAGGCTGTCTCTCTTTACATAGACTGCAGACTGGTGCAGATGTTGCCTATTGAAGACAGGGAAAATATTGACATTCAAGGAAAGACTGTGATTGGCAAACGCTTGTATGATAGTGTCCCCATTGATGTAAGTACTGCATGTGCCAATTGGAGCTGGGATAATGTTCAGCATTGGGTTTGCAGCATGTGAATGGGGGTTTGGGGATTATGTTGTAATTGACCCTTTTCCTGCTGTTGATGAAGCAGCATCACTGAAATGTTACCTGTGTTACATAGCTAAGACAGATTGGCATCTCATCATGTACAAGATTTGCTGTCTTTTTATGTGAGACTGTCAATATCTCCGTAATAGGGATTAAAAAATAGAAATCCATTTCATCCTTCTGTCTAGTCCCAGAATGTGCTGTAGTTAAAATCAGAGACAAAATCATTCACAAATACCATCAACTACACACGTAAAAGTCTTTTGCTGTCTGATCTTGGCATTATGAACATTTCCACCTGTGATAGGAAGAGGTGGGGAAAAAAAGAAAGCTTGTTAACTCAGGAGAGTCACAATATATTCTCAGTTCCTCAGAAAAGATACCTGATACTAAATGACTCTTGCTCCAATTGAATCAAAGCTGAGACCTGCAGGTTGGACCTGATTGTCCACTAGCAGTGTTAACCAGGTATAACTTATGCATGATTGTTTGGTGTTTTGAGAGTTGTGTAATCTTTCTTAGCTGTGCAAAAAGGATGGAATGTTCATATTAAATGTGCTAATAGCATTTCTCATGCAGGGGTAAATTATAAGAAGATGCAAGGCACAGCAGGAGAAAAACAAACTTTATGTCTAGATGAAATTCTAGGAAGGATAGAGGTGGTCAGAATATGTCTGTCTTCTCAGACAGAAATTTGGCCAGAACATGGGGATTAGCATGCCTCCTTATTTGCATGAAAACCTGCACCAGAATTTTAATAGGCATTTTCAGGGTCTCATTAGCTCAGCACTCTTGAAGCATGCTGAGATATTGGTCCATTATTGATAGAGAGAGAGAGAGGTATTGACTACAGGATCCATAGAATCACCAGGAAGTTAGCCCCATCTGTTTTTTGTTTGTATTTGTCTGCACTGTTTGTATCCAAGCAAAAGGACATGCAATCTTTAATAATTCGCTGTCTCTGAGACTATTGCCTCACTTTGTCTTCTAGTTTGATCTTCAGCGGATGGTTATATACTGTGATTCTCGGCATGCTGAACTGGAGACCTGCTGTGACATTCCCTCTGGACCTGTAAGCATCTTCTTGTAATTTATTCATTTTCACATGTACACTCTTCATTGAAATCTATTACATAAATCAGGGAATATAGGGCAGTGTGGGATTATAAGTTTTTTAATGATGGTGAATGAAACATAACTACATAATTGGTAATGTAGCAGTGCCAGAAGAGGACCACTGCAGAGGGTTGAGTATGAGGAATTTGAAATTTCCAATTTTGTCTTTCCTTGTCAAACTGTCAGGGGAAACAAAACCCTGAAGTGACGATGGAACAACAGAAATGCAGCATGAAATATTCAACATTTCCCACTGGTTTTATTTTGGAAGAGCTAAACCGGTGCCAGTTGGTGCTTAGTTTCCTATGCCCAACTGTCATTAGAAACTTCCACCCTCCTCTCACTCTTATCCCCTGGATCTTGGTTAAAGAGATTCATTGTTCATGTTGACACATTTTTTTCCTACTGCTTGAATGAATGGCTTTTGTGGGATTTCATTCCTCACTAGGACTCATTTAGCTGTGCGTTATCCAGTAATGCCTATGCGGTTTCTCTAAAGTGGGTGGAAGAGGAAGCTTTCTAACATCGAAGGCTTTGTCATGACCTTGGGTGTTTGGGTGTAGTGCCAGGTCACAGTCCTGACAGAAGCACCTCCCCTGGAAGTGAGGCCCACTCTTGGCAACGAGCAAGTTGGCCACCTCAAGACTGTCAACTGCTCCTGTCCTGCTGGACAAAAGGTGAGTGTTGAGATGAGCGTGTTTCATTTAAGGCATGCTGGATAGGTTTGGAAATAGGGGTATGACACAGTGCAAGTGAGTTATAAGGGCTGTATTTGTTTGTGAAGCACTTAAAGACCTAGAGGTGGAAAGCACAGAAAGAGCTAGGCATGTATTACTCACAGGTGGGATGTCTGTAGAGGTAATGGCAGTCTTCCCAGGTGTTTTTGCTTTATCTAATTCAGTGATTTTGATCATGATGGTTGCCCTGGTAACAACCTTGAAAACAAAGTGGTTATTCTTATCCAGGCCAGTTATGTGCATCCTTCTTCAAGTAAAAAGGAAGAGATTCCAGAGGTAAATATAGCCACATTGAAAAAATCTCATAGCTTTTGAAAGCAGTGTGCTTGCTTATATTGGCTGTGACTGGGACCTCTGAGAAGTGAGCTTCATTGTCATTGCTCATGAGGGCGCGTCTGTTTTAGTCTGTTCTCCACTAAAGCCTGAAAACATTTTTGTTGTCCTCAGTTGTTGTAGGATCAGGCCCCTTGCTTTGTTGTATAATGAAAAGATCAGTCTGACTAATCATGGGTTTTTTTGTCTTAGGGGGAGAGAGGGCCAATTGGCCCTGAAGGTCCTAAAGGTCAAAAGGTCAGTAATATGTGCTAGTTCATTTGTTTAATAAAAAGAACACCAACAAAAAACAGTTTCAGAGTAAGTTGAGGAGTTGAAGATTTTGAGAAATAAGTCAGTTTGGCATATGACTGGATTCAGATCATTTTGGATGTGGCTGGGACTGCAGGAGACCGGCCATCTTGTATCTTTGCTCTAGGTTTGCATTTGAGCTTCTCTGTTGCTGGTTTATGTCATTCGTAGAGTAAGTGTGTTCCAGAATCTTTTCCTGTAGCTTCTATACTGGCTTTTTTGCAATGTGTTATTCACTAGGTCATGCACAGCTTTCATGGTAAGTCACCTGGAAAACCACGTGCTCCTTCTGTACTGTGCCTTGCTCAGCAGTACTAGATATCCATGGGTTAGGTAGCAGCCTCCCAGTCACACTCTGCAAAATTTCCTGAGACTAGGGTAAAGGATTAGCCACAATCTGTTATCCTTAGCAAGACTGTCTGAGTCATGATGTTAAATATAGGCCATGTTCCTTAGTACTCTTCTTCCTAGATAACAGGGTGGGAGAGTGGTTGTGATGTCTGCTTCAAGTTTCACAGTGCAGCCTCTGTACTATCCTGTATATTCTGCAAGCTTCTTTGATATGCACGTTTGCATTCAGCATACACACATTTTCCTTCTGTGCTTGGTTACAAACAGAGCGGTGAGACAATTGACTTAAAGGGAGCACTTGTACTGGAAGAAAACAAAGATTCACAACATTGCTGAAGAGGTGAAATATGGTGGTATTGGTGGTTCCCAGTTTTACTGTCCGTGATATTAAAAAGATGTTTGGGAACAATTTGTATTCAAAACTTTCCATCTAAATCACTTCTGGAAATTCAGTTACTGAATTTATACCTGTTTGGTGAATAAACAAATTGCACCCCACCAAAAGTTACTCAGTTACTATGAAATGCTGTGAGAAGACAAAGGAGAAATCTCTGGGTCTTGGAAGGTCAGACATCCTCGGCAATGTGTTGTGGGTTTTTTTGGCAAGGCTTGGTCTGCTGTCTGCAGGGAGAAGTTTTGGATGATGAGGTGATGTGTTTTGGAGTATGTTTTCTGCTGGCATGAAAGAACATGGGTGCATTAATGCCTGACTGCAACTGCAGAAAATGTTTCCTTATGCTTCCACATGTATATAAATAACAGCTTTCTATTTCAATCTGTGATGGCTTAAATAATGATGGGCTGTTTTGAAGAATGGCAGAGCCATGAGTGTTGTGAGGCGGTTGCAGAATGATGATGATGGTGGTAATAAGCACTCTGCAGCAACATCCCGTTGTCTTTCACTGCTTTGACAAAGTCTGTGTGGTGGTGAGGGTGTCTGTACTCTGTAACATGTCACTCTACTGGGGTGCAGGAAATACTAGTCGAATACAAAATAGCGTATATCCAAGCACAGCTTCAGCAGGTTTTCTGTAACAGATCCCAAAATGGTGGTCCCACTCCTGCAGGTGGGTTGCTGAAGAGCTCTGCGGATGTGTGTGACTTTTCCCTGGCTGTAGTGGTCTAAGACTTGTATACAGACAAGGCAGGACTGTGTCATAGTCTCAGGGAGCTGGAGATGATGCCATTTAAATCCAGGCTCTGACAACAATTTGGTACAAATGCGATGATTTGAGACAAATGGCTTAGCTTCTCTATCTGCTAAATAAGGCAAGTAATAGGTTTTGCTTCTGACTTGCAAAGATGTTGTGATTAAATAACGTATACCAACCTTGACAGCAGTTCTTGCATCACTATTGCCAAAGACCAGCTTGTCACAGTCCCTGCTCTATGTGCAGGAACTAATCTCTCTCTCTCTCTCTCTCCCTCTCTCTCTGCAATATTACTGAGCTACCCAGGCTAAAAAGCTGGCCATGGGGAAGAAAGTCAATGCTGTTTGCAACTCCCCAATATTACCACCTGGTACTTTATTAAGAAAAGACTAAGGCCCCAGAAAAATACGAGTGGCTTCTGCATTATGGGGTTGTAAGTGTCCATAATATATTTTAGGATCATTCAACATGGCTCCTCATTTCTAAGGTGCAAGGGTTGTGTTTTAAAGCTTTGGTTTTGTATAATAAGGAGGGCTGTAAAGCTTTTTTAAGGTAATGAATATCAAAGATTTCCATTTGTTACCTGAATCCAGGAGCTGGGGCTTTAAGAAAAACTAAACCAAAAATAAATTGTAAGATCTCTACTATACTCTTAGGTTTGATTAAAATAGGCTACCAAGCGAGTACAGCATAAGAAAAGGCCAAGCTTTAATTGGCTAACCAGAGAGGTGGGGGTAAACAAATGAATAAGGAAAGAAATTATCAGGAAAAGGTGGAAACAGAGTCACATCAGGACTTTGAGTCAAAATTCTTTGTTACCTCTATAGACATCATCACTACTGAACGTCTGTTATGTAGGACGAATTACAAAGCTGAAATCTAACCCCAAATAACTGTGCCCAAGCGATACTTAGGCAGGCTGCAGGTATTTGAGTATTATCCAAAAATATTTTACAGGCTGATAGTGAAAAATGCACTGTGAGAGACTATTTGTCCATATAAGAACCCAGCAAAGCAGCTGGTTCAGCTGTATCAGAAAAACACCACACAGCTGGTGGAGTCACCTGAGAAATGAATCCCTCCAGGGGATACTAATAGGGAGAGAGGTCAGAGTTAAAAAACCAAAACACCCTCCCTTGCCCCAAAACAGGGATCTTTAGAGAGGTTGACAAAGGCAGGAGGACTGTAAGGCTCCTTTTCGAAGCTAAGACAGTTTTGGGGCTTGGTTTTGTTTTGTTTTCCCTAGACCAGTAGTAGCTGGTGGCTTTTTCACTCTTTATCCAAAGAAGGAATAACGGCTATATGGTTCTTTCTGCTTTCTTTAAAAAAAGATCAGTTTGAGGGTCTGTAAAGTGAATGTGGCTGTTGTCTACCTGAGTTGAAGATGGAGAGATTGGTGTCCAGGCTCTGCTATCCTGAGCTCCCATAGCATATTCCTTCTTATAGGGGAGGAGGTTTAGACAGGCTTTTCTTACGGTACCAGCTGACTAGTGGAAATATTTGATGTGTATAACCAGTGTGGGAAGCTAATGAGTTTCCGTTCTTCTCTAATTTAAGTCTTCAAAGGCAGGGCAAAACAGGAGTGCTTGCAGTTATTAGAAAAAGTGAAAAAATCCTTCAGAGATTAACACCTCTGTCTCAATCACCCATGCTGCCAAACTGAGGGTAATGCATGGAGACACAGTGTACATGTTTTGGAAGGAGATACAGTAAAGGATGGTATTGGGGAAGAGTGAGGCAGGAAATAGCTTTGGAAGAGTTGGCTAACATGTCTGAAGCTGGGTTCTATTGATAAATTTTAGATGCTGATGACAGCCCAGTCTAATTTATTTTCCTTACATACTTGTTCTGCATGCTGTGTTGTTTGCAGCCAGCCAGCCTGGCTGGTTGGGGTGCTGGGCTGATGGTCAACAGGCTTCTGCTCTCTTACAGCACTGCTATTGATCCCAGTTTAGACAAAATCACTTCTCTGTGAGACCTGTTTTTGTCCACATCATAGAAATGACATTGCTACCTGCCTTTGGGAAGTTTGTGAAGTCCAGTGTATTAGACATGCTCTAGCAGGATGTATTTTTTTTCCTCCAAATTGGAAAGGAGTTTTGGTGTACTTTAAGTGACTTAAAATAGACGGTTGCATACTTTTATGACTTTTGCCACAGCCTACTTGAATTGATTGTGACATTGGTTTTGCATATATGCTACTTGCTCTGTGAGGTTTCTTTTGGCAAAAAAATGACAATGGTTAAAGAAATAAACTTTCATACTCCCTGTGTTATCAAAAGCCTATCTTCATCGGGGGAAAAGAAAGCAAGATCCTCACAAATGTTTCAGTATCTGGTGCAGCTAAGCCCAGCTTTTTGGGGCATAGGTCAAGACAAATTGAATAGAGCCACAAGATTAAATCTACTGTGGTCCGTGTGCGGAGATTTGGGGAGTGCAGGGGTCATTGGACTTATTGCTGCTGTGAGGGTCCTCCTCCAGGACTTTTTCAGCCTGATGCCGTGTCCACAGTGAAGTCCAAAGTGCCTAAGCTCCGTACAAGCAAAGGATGATGGGAGGTACAAATCGTGAGGACATTGTATTTGGTAGTGATGGATGGGGAGCTCAGCACAGCATGTTTCTGCTATGTACCTTTTGGGTGAGAATCAGACAGGAGCTAGGTAGAAGTGTGTGGGAAGAATCCTCTGCTCTCCAGCAGCTCCTGGTGCTAGAGGAATTGAAGGAACTGGTGGCAACACTGCACATAGCCATAAACTAGTGTCAGCAATGGGTATATCCTCAGCTCATCCTTCTTCTAGATTTGTGACTACAGAGCAGTACGTGAAAATGATTTGCAGGTATTTTTTCTGCACTTGCTGGTTTTGGCACCACTTTTAGTTCTGTACCTGATGAATATTTATGAAATTATGCATCTTCTTTACCCCTTTTGCCCCTGTTCTTTTCAGGAGACAAGTGAAGAAAAAGTTTTGCTTGGTTTTTGATTGACCATTTTTCTCTTTTCCTCCCTATGTATTTGCTTCTTCTATTTTAATTCCTCTTCCCATTACAATTTGTATGTTTTCAACTGTCTTTTTAATGCGTTCCTTTCCCTCTCTTCTATTGGAGCAAGCAGTGAGAGTGACTCTATGTGTGTTGCACACTTCTGTGAGGGAAGGGAGGAGTTAGCTGATCATGAAAATTAGCATGAATGAAAACAATGGGGTTTGATTAAAAAAAAAAAAAAGCTCTAAAATCTTGACAGTATTTACAGGTTTATTTTTTCTGTATTTTAGGTGTGCACCCTCTATGTCTTATGCAAATGACCTTTCCAAGTCCTTCCTAGCTTAATAGAAAATAAGAACTTTTGAAATACCTCACAAGAGAAAGCCCTCTGCCTTGCCTGTGCACTCTGAATGCTTCTAGCAGTGTTTTCATATGAAAAATAGAATATAAAATCAATCTGAGAACTTGGATATTGAAGTCAGTATAAATGCAATGAGGCACACCCAGTCCTTATGGCAGGAGCTGAAATCTTGGCTGTAGAGACTGGTTAGACCAGAAGTGTCCACAGTCTCAGTCAAATCCTTGTTGCATTGCTTCCCAAATAATCAAAGCAACTGAAATCTGACCACATAATACAAACACTAGTGTGGTATGCTTCACCAGTGGGTCCACAGGAAATTGTAAGAGGAAATCTCATCTATTATTTCTATGCCTGTCAAGAAAGGAATGAATTAACTCTGTGGTATTAACACCCTTTCTTTTTCAAGGGAGAAAGTGGCAGCCAAGGTCTTCCTGGACTCAGAGGAGAAAAAGGAGAGTCGGTAAGTAATAAGTACCAGAATGATTTTATGTACGGAGGTGGAAATGCAAGTAGTTTTCTCCTTTACGGTGACAACTTGCTTACAATGTCAACAGGCCCTGTTGAATATGTTCCCTCTGCTGGGCCTTAATCTCAGGGGGAAGCTGATCTTTCTGGCATCCACTGTCATCTCTTGGAGGGGGAGAAATGGATGGGTTCATCCCTGAATACAGCTGATAACTGACTTAGTATTGGCCTTCTAATTAAAACATTTAACTTGGGTGTACTCAATTGTATCACAGCTGCACATCTAATGGGGACAGTAAGAGGCAACTGCCCAAAGATGATGCAAATCTCTCTCAACTCTTTTACATTCAGATGACCAAGATACAGCTTTTTCCAGCTGCAATTAATGCAAATGCCAGACTGAGTTTTTAGGCAAGAAAATCTTTAACCCTATGTAAAATTTGTTTGAATAAGGGTTGTTGGCATCTCTGATTTTGGAAATGTAATATCAGACTCTGCCCTGAATAGGAAATAAGATGTTTTCCTGGCTGCAGTAGGAGAATTGGGGATAGGTTTTCTATTTTAATTTGTCACTGAATTATTATCAAGGATTTATGCCCAAAGAAAATTAGTTGCCCTATAATAGCTGTCCTGTGACTTGTGTGTCCATATACGTATAGACGATATATATGCATAGATAGGTATATCTCAGATATATAACAAAGAAAACATTAAATATTTATTTATAGTGTTGTTTGACATGCTGGCTGTCAAATGTACCTTTTCCTTTCTGCTTTCATTTCTAGGGCAGAGCCTATGGCAGAGGAGAAAAAGGAGAAAAGGTAAGATCTAATCCTTCATTGGACTAATTAAATGAGAGTCACTTGCTGTTGCCTTCCGTAGCTTGGAGGTTGCTTTTGGAGTGCACAGGATTCAAGAGATGTGATACAGTTGGATCTTTGTGGGGAACTTTTGTGTTATGCCTCCTTCTGCAGAAAAGCTTTTGATTGTTCATTGCTTTTCCCTTTTGTGTTCTTTGAGTTTCCTTTGTGCATTGGCCATGTAAAATGCTATCAAATTGAAATCATAATCTTTGCTTTGTGTAAGCAGCAGTGAGTTCGTGGAGGATAATGCACTAAAGCAACTGGCTGGAAGGATGTAAAATAAAGGGAAAGTATAATTTTGAGTTTATTGAATTTTCAACAGGATTAAATTTGGGTCATGAGGAGACTGCCACACTGTTTCTTTTCATTGGATATTTTCATTAATAACCTGAAGGACAAAAGCCAGAGTATTTTCTTACTGCAAATATTAGGCAGGATAGAGTATTAAGACTTGGAAGTTAAAATTGAGGATACAGAATAACCACTGAAAATTGCTAGGTTATCTATCTTGGAAAATGTGTTCAGTGGTGATCAACAATCTGAAACAAGTAGCATGACTGGACTAATTTGCATTAAAAAAGATGTTGGTTTCCAGGCAAGTCTGGCTGCAAACTTCCCACTCCCCACAACAAAATGAGGCTGCAGACCTAGACTGCAGAGGAGAAGTAGCTCTTTCTCTCTGTAGCTCCATATCACACCTGGTTGTGGGTGTTTTTCCTTACCACCAAAATGAAATTTCAGGTTGTAGGGAACAATGGAAAAAGATTGACAGGAGGGTCTACAAGACAGATGGGTGTATTAAGGAAGAAGTCATGGTTCATACTGAAAATGAGATTAAGAATCTGTGGAGCTGTTTTCCAGGGGGTCTGTGGCTACCTGATTGCTCAGGGAATTTAAAATAATATTGGATTGTGGTCTGAAAGGAAGAATGCTGCACTAGTGAGAACATGGCATTTATGGCCATTGCATCTTCTCATTTGTTCTTTCTATGATTATGATATATTGATTGTATATAGCGGTAATGCATCATGTGAAATTACAGTCTAAATGAGGGTTGCTCATGGCAGGAAATATTATCGAGCCAGGCTAGAGACGTGGGGGCTATAAAGCACGCATTTCTGCATCCATCTTCCTGCAGTCCTCCCACTGACAGCCACTATTTAGCCTTTGAGACTCAGGATTCAGCCTTTGGAAACCAGCTTATGTTTGGCAGGTGGTGAGAGTCAGCAGTCTGATGGGAAACATGATGTTTACAATCTAAGTTGTGCTGCAGTTGAAGAAAGTTCTTGTTTTGTTATGTTTTGATCTCTGCAGAAAACTGTTGGAAAACATTACTCCATCTGTATTATTGTCACACCTAGAAAAATGGGTCTGCAAGTCTGGATTTGAGGGGAAAAAATAAAATACCCCACAGTATGTGCAGAACTTCTTTGATTGGGCTAACCAAACAATGTTGACTGGCCCAAATGAATGTGTAGGCATGGAGATCCCTGAGTTTATGGACAGCTTGTTTTGTTAATTTTGTACTCCTGCCAGCCGAGGCAGCTTGTCCTCATCTGTGGAAGAAGTGTATTTGGTACCTGTTGTGTTTGTGCCCCATGTCTGCCCAATGGCTGAGTGTCAGTACTGTTGCTGATGGAGAGCGAAGATATATCAGCTGTACATTGCTGGCTTGATTAAAAAGGGAGCCTGGGGATATAGAATCAAAGAGCATCTCATGCTGGAAGGGGCTCATAACGATCATTGAGTCCAACTCCGTGCTCCTCACAGGACTACCTAAAACTCAATCATATGACTAAAAGCATCATCCAGACACACCTTGAATTATGACAGGCTTGGTGCCATGACAACTTCCCTGGGGAGCCTGTTCTAGCGCCTGTCCACCCTCTCAGTGAAGAACCTTTTCCTAATGTCCAGTCTGAACTTTCCCTGATGCAGCTTCATTCCATTTCCTTGTGTCCTATCGCTGGCCACCAGAGATTGGAGATCAGCACCTCTCCCTCCCCTACCCTCCTTGAGGAAGTTGTAGACTGTGATGAGGTCATGCTTCTGCCTTCTCCAAGCTGAACAAGCCAAGTGACCACAGCCACTCCTCATAAGTCTTTCCTTGGAGGCCTTTCACCATGTTGGTCGCCCTCCTCTGGACACTAATAGTTTGATGGCCTTCTTATATTGAGACGCCCAGAACTGCACACAGTACTCAAGGTGGGGCCACACCAGTGCAGTGTAGAGTGGGAGAGTCATCTCCTCAACTGGCTAGCTATGCTGTGCTTGACGCACCCTAGGACACAGTTGGCCCTTTTGGCTGCCAGGGCACACTGTTGACTCATACTCGTTATCAACCCAAACCCCCAGATCTCGCTCTGTGGGGCTGCTCTCCAGCCTCTCGTCCCCCAGTTTGTATGCATAACCAGGATTACTGTGTCCCAGGTGGAGAATCTGGCACTTGCTCTTGTTAAATTTCGTATGGTTGATGATTGCCCAGCTCTCTAGTCTATCCAGATCTCTCTGTAAGGCCTCTCGACACTTGAGGGAGTCCGCAGCTCCTCCTAGTTTAGTATCAATGGCAAACTTATTTAATGTGTGTTTGATTGCTGTGTCCAGATCATTTATGAAAACATTAAAGAGCACTGGCCCTAAAATTGAGCCCTGGGGAACACCACTGGTGACTGGCTGCCAGCCTGATGCAACCCCATTTGCTATCGTCAGCCAATTGTTTACTGTAAGTGGTGTGTATCAGCCAAGCAGGTGGTGTGCATACGACAGATCACTATTGCATGTAAGGGTGGAGTACCATGTCTGTATCTTGGCATCAGAAGAAGTGCCTATGAGAGGGATGTAGCCAGAACCATGGGGAGCTGGGATGCAAGTGCCTGCAATGCTAGTTTGCATCTATACTCCTGAAAAAAAGGGGAGAGCCTATGAAATGAAACCCTTCCCAGATAGGAGAACACTTGGAAGGAGGGGATTCATGTGGGTCCTTTCTGTTTGCCTGCTGCACTACAATGGCTTGCATGATCATGAATTCTTGTTTTTTACTCTGCCTGTGATAGCTTTACGTTTCCTTGATTTTTATGGGTATGGGCCAGCACTAGGAAACTGGATCAGAGATGCTGGACTTCAAACAGCTGCAGTCTGTGCAATCATTGCTGTGCACGTGCTCTGGACTCCTTTATAAGGAGACGGTTCACATCCTAAGTGTTGATAGAATAAAGTTATCTCACCTTTGAAAAAACTAGGATGGCAAGATTAAAATCATCCCCTTGTTATAGTACTGCTCTCCAGCTGTGCTATTGCCAAACACCTGCCAAATCATGCTGTTGCCAAATATTGTGTGTAGGGCAATTATGTGAGGTCTGAGGCATTTGTTAGAGGGCAAATCCTGTGCTTTTCCAGGAGGACAGCAGAGGCACTGGCCCTCCTTCTTCAGGCCATTACATCAGTTATATCACTAAGTTAAAGCCAAAATGATGCTTGTATTAGAATACATAACATGCCAAGCACATCATTAGCGGTAAACCAAAAGATAATAGCAGCTGTGGCTAAAAACCTAATTCATGTCGACATGAGGTCTTGTGTGGCTTTGAAAACTGGGAAATTCACTGTGATGGTGTCGTGGTTTCAGCTCAGCCGGTAACAAAGCACCACGAAGCCGCTCGCTCACCCCCCACCCCCTCCCCTGGCCACGTTGGGATGAGGAGAAAATATAAAGGCAGGCTCGTGGGTCGAGACAAGGACTGGGGGGAATCACTCCCCACTTATGGTCATGGGCAAAAGACAGGCTCAACTTGGGAAAAAAAACAAAATCAATTTAATTTACTACAAAACAAAACAAAAACAAAACACAAGGTTATTAGGAAGGGAAACCAAACCTCAGAACAACCTCCCCCCACCCCTCCCTCCTTCCCGGCTGAGCTCCATTCCCGGTGCTTTCTACCTCCTCCCCCCGGCGGCGCAGGGGAACAGGGGATGGGGGTTGAGTCAGCTTGCCACACATCGTCTCTGCCGCTCCTTTTCTCAGGGGGAAGATTCCTCACTCGTCCCCTGCTCCACCGTGGGGTCCCTCCCACGGGAGACAGTCCTTCACCAACTTCTCCAACGTGGTTCCTTTCCGCAGGTTGCAGTTCCTCACAAACTTCCCTGGCGCGGGTTCTCTCTGCGGGCTTCAGTTCTTCCCGAACTTCCCTGGCGCGGGTCCTTTCCGCGGGCTGCTCTCCAGTCACACACTGCTTCAGCGCGGTTTTTACCATGGGGTTACGGCCATCTTTGGGAGCCTCCGCTCCCCCGTTCACCTCCATGGGCTGCAGAGGGACAGCCTGCCCTCTCACCATGGGCTGCAGGGCCATCAGCCTCCTCAGGCGCCCCCTCCTCCCCCTCCTTCTTCACTGAGTCCAGTCTCGGCAGAGATGTTCCTCTCACGTTTCCCCACCCCCACACTGCCGGTTCCCCTTCTTAAATATGTTCTCCCAGAGGCGCTACCACTGTCACTCCCCTCCTAGAGGTGGGTCCGACCTTTTGGCGCGTCCGACATTTTGGCGCGGGGAATTTTTCCAGCAGTTTCTTAAAGGGGCCGCCTCTGCAGCCCCCTTCCCGTCACCAAGGAAAACCGCGCCACACAAACTATAACAGATGGCTCAAGCAACAGCCCAGAATGTTCTTCCAGGCCTAAATATCTCAGCCCGGCAGAGGATGCTTTTTATGTACAGAAACGTGCATGTGCAGACCAAATAATTGTGCATAGATATAGGAAAAGAAGATAACATAATGCATCTACAGGTGCTCATGTAAGCTTCTCTTAAGTGGATTTCCTAGTTAATTGTGATTCAGATGCCACTGCTCTGTATTGGATCTTAAATTTCCACTGTTGACTGTCATCTTTCAGCCCTTGGAGTGTTTAATCCCTATGGCATTAGATGTAGTCTGTCATATTTCTGCTCATAAGTCTGTGTCCCTTTACCTTGTATTCATTCACTTGTTTTGCACACACTTATGTTATTGAACTGATTATTATACATGGGCAAATATCCAATTCTAGAACATGGTGCCCTGGTTTTGGCTGGGATCACCATGAAAGGCAATGTTTTGGCTTTATTCTGTAGGTTATTCAAATAGATATTTGCTAGACCAGATGGTCTGGGCTGCAAGGGCTATAACTCACATCTTCAAACCTCTGTTGATCCAAGAGGAGTAGGTGCAGGAGAGGAAGGAGGGCAGAAGGAACAGCTGTAGAGCATTTTTGAGGATGATTCAAGCAAGATGGGGTTTCAGTGACTCTTGATGAAAGTCAGGGAAATCATGTTTGACAAGGGAGATTCTGTAGAGTATGAGGTCTGCATTCCTGGGGCACAGCCATCCACATGTTGAGCCAGCCTGCCCTTCTAATGCCTCCATACAAAGTTTAACTTAGAGGCTTTCAAAAACTTAGGCCTTTTTCTTGCAAACTTTTGAGTCATATGGAGATATCAGTAGGAAATTATTTTTCACTGTTTCTTCTATTGTAAAAGCTAAGGGGAAGCAAATCAAAATAGCTGATGGCAAGTTTAAAATGAATACAGTGAAGTTGCTTTTCATACAGTAGGTATTAGAGCTCCTCTTTGCAGTCTGGTCTGTAGGTTAAAATTTTGTGTGTTTAAAAAAGTGCTTCTGAGTTAATTAAGGAGAGACATCTGTAAACATCTAGTCAGTACAAAGATACAAAATGTGTTTCCAAAAATATCCAAGCTTTCCCTCTGTGCTTTATCTGTTTCTCTTCATGCTAATAATCACACATGCAGCAATGAATATGAGAAACACCTTTAGTAGATTAAGTCTATATTCTCCTAACAATGGTGTTTGGGGTTTTTTCAATGGTAATGACTCGCTCTGATAAAAATGCAGAAGGATTATTATAGGATTTCTAATGAGAATAAAACCTCTGAGGTGGCTTGGCTTATTAGAGATGCAGTAACTGCAAGAGCAAGCTTAAAAAGAAAAGCAGGCAGATATAAGGCTCTGGGCGAGGCTGCAGGAGACCCAGGCTTAAAACTTGGCTCTAACAGGTTTGCTGACTTTGGGCAAATCAGGTAGTCTTTGTTCCTTTAAATTGAAGCTGGAGAACCACTTTCCCTCCAGGCTTTGTGTATCTTGCCTGCTAGATCCTTCAAACAAAGGCTTTGCTTCCCCTTCCCTCGCTTGTCTTCCAAATTGGAGTTACTGCCATTTTTAGGCCTTCTGGAAAAGCTGTGGAAATCTACCCTGTTAGATACAGTCTATCCACACAGAGCTCTGTACTCTGTCCTTGCCTAGAACAGCAGCTGAACATAAGAAAGGTCTGACCTGAAAGCTGTCTAGCTTTTTTACCCCAGTGCTGTGCTGTCATTGGGGCTTAGCAAATTAGCATGAGCACAGTGCCTCTGGGTCGGGGCTGGTTAGCATCCAGTAACTTGAGGCACAAGAAAATGAGTGCAATTCTGCCTGCAAAAGGTGCTGCAGACATAGCTGGAGTCTGATATTGCATGCGGGTTTGATGGCAAAGGAGAGCTTTTGCCTCGGTATTTTTAAGGGATGCATTTTGGGACCAGAAGGGCTGCGTATGTGATTTGGTTGCAGGTAAGGCTCAGGCTGGAAGTGGTATTTTAGACACACAGAGCTATAATAATGTTTGAGAGTCGTGTCCCTGAGTGTCAGGGTGCAGCGAGCACCAGCTGAGCCCTAAGGGAGATGGAGCTGGGAGCAATACCATGACTGGTGGGGCAGGGACATCACCAGCCAGAGCTTATCCCGTAGCACTCTAGCAAGGGAGCAGGATAGGTCAGTGATGGTAGCCAGATTCAGACGAGAGTCCAGATTACCAAATTGGTCTGTGGTTGATGAAGCAAGTCTAAATCTAAGCCAGAAAAGTGATTCTGCAAATTAGGGTCAGGATTAACAGGGTGCATGGCCAGGCTGCTGCAGCATAGTTCAAGCAAGGGCCAAAGGTGAGCACTAAAAAACAGCTTCAATACAAAGGAGGGAGAACAACCATCTGAACTTGTAGAAGCAGGGTGTGCTTTCTGAGCACTTACATGATGTGGAGCCTGAGCTTGCATGAACCAAAAATTAATCCTTATTCCTGCAACTTTCAAATAAAACTAATTATTGCTCCAAGAGATGATGTGTATGTCCTTTTCACTGCTGAAACCTTGAGCCTGGTGCAAGGAAGGTGTTCCAGCGAGGTTACAGGCCTTGTTTGGGCTGCTGTGGTGTTCAGACATTGTCACCAAGTCCCAAAACTCTTAAATACCACCCAGTTTACCCAGGGCTGGTGAGCTGAAAAGTGACTGCTGTAGCCTAAGGAAGCAGCAGGCAGCAGGAGCCTTTGTGCATCAGCATCCAGGTCAGCAGGTAGCGCTCCTTCAGTGAGCGCATCTTGACAGTAACAAGATGGGAAAACAACTCCAAGTTTAGAGATACTATTGAGTTCAAAATTTGAAACAAAACAAAACCCCAACTGCCCAGTAATTGGTGCTCCTTGGAGACAGTGGCTGTGGAAACATTGCCTCCTTGGGGTTTGGTTCTTAGCACTCAGATCTTCTTACTTTATTACACAATAAAAAATAATGTGAGCATAGCTCAAACTGACCTGGTAATGAAAAGTGAAAGTGCAATATCTGCAGGTTTTGGTAGGTTTTTTTGTTGTTGTTTGTTTGTGGGGTTTTTTTTGTGCTGGGAATCATCTCTGTCAAGAACCATTCTTAACTACTGACTTAATCTGGTTAAGGTCACTCAGCACTTAACCTCTCAGTCCAGCACTTAAACATCTGTATAATAACACCTCATCTACTTTATAAGACTGTCATGCAACTCACTGGAGTTGTTTGTATCTGTGATTTCTTTTCTGAATTAAAAGGTGAGGTGTATTAATGTTAGTATCTGCCTTACTACTCAGAATGTGTTCTGAATCCTTTTGTGTATGTAGGCAATTTCAGTCTTCATGTTGAGTATTTTTGAATCCTCTTAACTGTAGTTAAAGTACATTCTGCACAGCTAAATAACCGTGGTTTGATGGTGTTCTTTTTCTTACCAATAATTAGCAGGTTTTAGATAAATTCTGTGGTTTTCTGTGACCCAGAATAACAGCTGCAGATTGTAATAAACAACTCGAAGCCAGATCACATACTAATTGTGCATCGTGATAGCTTAATTCTCAGCAGTGCAAGAATACTAGTAACTTGGGTTTTTTTTCCTTACATAAACTTAGAAAACATATCTTTCTTTTCAGCACTGGCCCCTGGCTGGCAGGTACATTGCTGGTATATAATGACATCTACTGGCAAACAGAAGTTTGCAAAGTCTCCAGCACTTGTTTCTTTAGAGGATTTCTCTGCCAAGATCCACTGGCAGTGTGGAAAGGTAGCATGTGAGAAAGATTTGCCAACTTTGTGCTTCTTCTGATAGAAGAGCTGGGGGGTGGTTGGAAATAGATTGCCTTGATTCTGTCATTGATAACTGTTGTGTGAATTCGGGATGCTTCTGAGAGCGATATTGCAGTGGATAGGTATGGATTAGCTGCCTGTTACATGGAAAATAAAAAAGCTTTCCTAGCAGTCTGGAGCATACATTCTTAAGTGGATCTCGTAGCCTAATGTATCACAGCGGGCTGAAGCATTACATGAATTGAGTTGCTATCACAGGTCTATCAAAAGCATCTTAAGTGTTCCCTGTCCCTCTCCCTGCTACATGTTTTCACATCTAAGTTGAGCAGCCAGATTTTCCCCTTTCCACTGATCAGAGGTGTTGTTGCTTCCTTGTTCATGGCTGGGAAGGTACAGGTTCTTTGTTCACAGCCTCTCAGAAGGTGCAGGTTGCGGGGCTGGTGAGACCATAGCAGCACCATGTTTCATGCTGTTCTTTACTTCCCAGGTACAACCCTGGGCATCTTTAATTTCCCCTTTTGGGTGTCACCCATTTTCTTTAAGCACTACCTAGAGATTTCATGTCTCCCAAAGTCCACAAGGCCTGTTGTCTCTGGCTTTGATGGAAAATGTGGGGTTTTTTTCATGGCAATTTTTTTTTTTCCTGGTGAAACAGTGAATGGATCATTAGTAGTTGTTATTTCAAGAGAATCTGATGCCTTTGGTGTTGTAAGTGGGTTTGGGTCTCTGGAGACTCAGTTTGTATTTCTGGTTGGCTCCATAGAGAATCTTGGCCTTAGTTCTTCCCCTTCTTGTACCTCAGTACTCCCATAAGTAACATGAGAAGAATGATCGTGGCCTTTGTAATGCACTCTGAGATGAAAAAGACTGAGGGAGCAGCATCACTTTATAAACAAATATGTCTGGTTGGACCAAAACAATTTCTAATCTTGGCAAAGGCTTGACTGAGCAGCCTCAGGTGTGTTTGGCAGTCAGCAGAGGCATATCACTGCAAGTTGTAAGTAGGTGGTGATAAAGCCTTCAGGCAAGATGCTGTCTCCAGTTTGGGCATGACGTTTAAAGAGATACGTGGAGACATCTTGCTCATTGCAGAGAGCAATGTGAAGAATGATCAGTGATTTTGCAAATTTAACCAGCAGGGAAGGAATGGACTCTGCAAGGAGGGGAGAAATCATGGACTAGATGATGTAGTTAAACTTGAGAAAAAGCATTCTACGTATTTCAGTGAGGTGCTGGAATAGACTCTGAGGGGTGAATGTGGAATATCAATAGCAGCAGATGTTTAAGAGCAGATTAGCACTGAAGTTTGGTGTACCCCAACACAGTACTTTTCTGCCCTAATACGCTCTTCTCAGAGCTACTGACATTTTTGAGGGGTGTGTGGAGATCTGAAGCATCAGGAACTTCCCAGAAGCACAGCAAAAGGAATTAACAGATTTATCTCACAAGGCAAAATGTCAACCAGTCCATGGCAAATCATCCACGAGACCAGAACTATTTTCTGTGTGCTATTTAAAGACATACGGACACAAATTAATCAATGTCATGATACAGGACTCAGTTGTTTTTCTACTTCAATGAACATTTCCCCTCTAGCACTCAGCAAGCTGTTTGTCTGGTCCCTAGCTGTGGCAGATGCCAAGAAGGAGCATCAGTTTGTACTTTGAGACAAGGAAGTTTTTGGAGCAGAGCTGCTATGTTTTTCACATTTCAAAGTGTCTAGCTAAGGTATCTTTAATTGAGGACCCTCTTGCCAGTACCATACAAATGAGAAAACTGGAACTTCAGGTACTGGTCCTGCTTATGGGAATCCAACCCACTGTAGCCCAGTTTATTTCTCGGGTTATTCCTCTGTGTAGCTGGATTGTGCTACCAATTGATTCCCATTTTCTTCTGCCTCCTATTCATTATGTTCAATCATAAATAGGTCTGCAAACAACTTGACTGTTTCTTAAGTTGAAGATTTCAGCAACTGCTTGAGCAACTTTTCTGGCTGTTGAACAAAAGTATTTCAAAGACAAAAGCTCCCACCTGTTCTCTCCTGTGCTCTGTTGCAGGGGTAGACGCTTTCTTCAAATAAGTACTCCACTTGGGCCAGCCTTGATTATAGATGAACCAGCAGTTGAACAGTTGTCAGAGCTGTCTTACTACCCCAATCTTTCAGAAATCCCTTATATAGTGAGTGAAGGTGTATCATGGTGGAAAGTATATCACAAATTAGTATGAAGCTAATGAACAGGATCTTGGGCACCAATGACAGCTTTGAAGTGTTTAGGATGTTTCCAGGCTATTCTGAACTCTACAGTGACCTTGATCAGGGTGTAGCTGGTTACCAAATCAGTAGGCTCTTATGCATCTTCTCTTCTGCAGTGCCAGGTTTATGAGTGACCATGTGTCAAATTAACTGCTACACAGCTGTTGTTTTATCTGTTTTGATGCCAAGGTGGAGCATTGGATTTCTCCAGAGAAAGATACCTCTTGATATCCCTGAAAAATGATGCACCTGCTCTCCCCAGAACATTCAATGACTAGGATCATATGACGAAGGGTCAGAAGGACCCTTCTCGTCTCACGGTAGGGCCCAGGACGTTCATGATAAGGTTCAAGGGTTCAGAGCCTTGAAAGACAAGGTGTCCTGAATTCCTCCTGGGGAAGTTCCTTTTGGGGACAATTGACTTCTATGCAATGCATGGAATAAAATCTTTGATATGTTTGCAGTAGAAAAAATGCCCATAACTATCATTTAACCAGCTGTCTGCATACTGGGCTGGGATTCCTGATAGACTAGCCAAACCTGTATCTTCTACTGACCCCTGTGTATCATGTCCACATGACCTTTGTGTTTATTAAATCAGAGTGTAATACAGAGATCAGGAGAAAAGATTTTTCTCTTTTCTTAGAATGAACTAAAGTGAACTCCAAGTTGAGAAGAATGTCTTATTTCCTGTGGAAGCAGAAGATAATGCTAGTTTTGGTGTCAAATTTGCTAAGATATTAATAGGGTTTTAGCATCATTAAGCTAATAGAATCCCGCATCTCTGCATTGGAGAATGGCAGTCATTTGTGCTGCCTGTCTGGTCACCAGCTATTGAAAACAGAGCTGGGTAACATATATCTACTGCAGCTCTGCCTCTCAATTGATCTGCAGATCATCCCTGCCTTTTAATGAAACCTTTGTTTTGCCTCGCCACTCTAAAAAAAGACAAACCTGAAATTTATGATATTTTTCAAGAAAATACTTATTTTGTATGGCTGCTGGAGACAAAGTTGTGAAATCTTTCATTTCAGCCTCTGCAAGTTGATAGCTCCTGAATGGAAAAAAACTAGAAAAGAAGGATATTATATCCTTCCAGACACATGTGGTCTCTTGGAAGTGTTCTCAGACATTTGAACCTGAGGACCACACTCAACTGGCAACATCTCTTCTGTCCTCCTTCTTCACTATTCTCATCAAAGAGTAAAGAGTTTAGTGTGTAACCGTGGATCAGCAGTAGGCCGCTTACCCATGGTCTTCTGGTTTATTCTTTGTGAACACCAGGTTGCCAACTTAAATGCAGGCCAAAGAGCCAGGAGAGAGAAAGAGTAAACTTATGGTTAGGGCACTGACCTAGGACACAGGAAATCTGGAGTGAGTTTCTATCTTTGTCCCAGACTCTGTGACCTTCCATATGTCGTCTTCTCAGTTGTACCTCTGA
The DNA here is from genome assembly GCA_013401275.1 of Pandion haliaetus. Classification (NCBI taxonomy): domain Eukaryota; kingdom Metazoa; phylum Chordata; class Aves; order Accipitriformes; family Pandionidae; genus Pandion; species Pandion haliaetus. Next base: position 161,383 of record VYZV01021702.1, on the reverse strand, counting down.
CTTGTCACCCTCATGAGATGTAAGCAATATTACAATTGCTATAACTTCCTTCTCAATTCACAGGGATGCTGTGAAGTTAATTAGCAAAGGAGAGAGGGGTGTGTTAATGGTGAAATCTTAACACTGCGAAGTTCAATTTTGCTTCTGTTTCCATTTCATCTTGCTGCTTTTGTTCTGTTTCTCTTCAGCTCTTACTATTTTGTCTCCTACCTTGGATATAGATCCCCTGGTTCACGCAGCTGTCGATATGCTGAGTGTGTGATTCATGGGGTTCTACTTGGCAGATATTTGTAGGTCTCCCAATGACACCTTTATTGATGTTTTGTGACAGGTTTAGAAATTTTTATTTCATTTTAGGATTAGAAAAGTGGCACTTTTGTGTTACATCTAGACCAGTTTGGAAGAGAACATAAAGAAAATGTATAGAATTAATCTTATAATGATACATCTTCTATCATCTGCTCTGTAAGCTGAAGGATAAGTCCAGTGATTTACTTGAATTTGGCAGGGAAATGAGAATCTAACCATGTGTTTTGGACTGATTTTTTCCCCATTATTTTTCTGTTTAGTTTGCTCTCACTTCCATTAACGTAGGCCACAACCCAGAGTTTGAAATAAAATATGTGATTATAAGCCACAGCTGTTCTCGAGTTGGAAGAAATATTTGTAAACTTGGCAGCTGCTTGAGGAGCTGCAAGTGGAGGAAAGAAAAGCAGTTAAACTTGAGTAGATTGCTTAAAAACATCACTGAGGAATTATTCCTTTGTGTGCTTTTGATGTCTCTCTAGGATCAGATAATACTGAATTGTTCTATCTCTGTATCTTTCCATATACCTGTATATCTCTCTTCTCCATTTTAGGTCTCTTTCCTTTCAGAGAAATTCTGCTATGGCAAAATCCCTGTATTAGTTGTTCCCACTCTGAGGAAACATATAATCTAGCAATTAAGGTTATATACTTTGTAATTTCATAGTTTTCTCCATTCAGCCATCTGAGGATCTACATGGGATGTAGATATAATTTGGTCACAGACCATATACTTAATGTTCAGGCAATTCTGTGGGGTAGTGAGGCTCAATATAACCCAAGTGAGCGAATCGTTGGATGATATGCAGCAAATTAAGCTATACGTGCATATGGTGAGCATGTAATGGAAGGTTTCAAAAACCTCACAACCTTCAAGACCATGGAAGGATCACTAACCTAGGCTTGGTGTGATCTGGTAAACCCATGTGATGCTGGTGTACCAGGAAGACATCCTTGCTCAAAAGTAGAAATGGGGTAACTCTGCTGATGTACACAAGCTAATAAAGGAACCTATCTGGGTGTGCCTATACTTCCCCAGCTCAACTCTATATTTTTGATGGATGATATACTTGAGGACAATGGGAGTATCTTTACTCTTCATCACCTCAGTACTCTGTCTGCAGCAGTTGAGATTTGCCCGTGCCTCTGAATTTCCTCATGATATGGGATTTCCTTTTGTCCATTAGATCTGGACAGACCATGTGCCCGTGTAAGTCCTGCTTTGAGACCCCCCAGGAATGACAGAAGTAGTGCTTAGGCCTTTCTCTGTATCCTTTGTGTGGCTTTGAACACTTCCATTAAAAAGTAAACACAAACAAATTCAAAATTCTATTCTTTTTACTGAATTCTGCCTAAACTTTTTGTTTTAGTATGGCTCAGAAAACCTTCCTAATTTGCTTGCAGAATTTATATCAGTTCTTTGAGTAATGAAAGATGGAGTTTTCAGAGTGATTTGTCTAGTGCTACATCCTCAGAGCTTGCAGTATTCAGTATTTTAGGAACTTCCTAAGCCAAGCTGCTATATTTGTTAATGCACTTCCCCACAGGTACAACTACCTACACATTCAAGTTTTTGTCCCAAATCTATTGACCAAGGAAGCAATAGGTCACCCTACCTGCAGCATAAAACTACTCCAGAAAGCCTAGGCTAAGCCTAAGGGAAGCTGCCTTAGAACTAGACTCTGTTGCCTGCCCTCCTTACCAATAGTCACTTCTGCCGTTGCTGCTTCTTCCCAGTTCCCTGGAGGGCCTGGTCCTTGTTACCTTCCTATTCTGGCCCAGATGTTTCTCCAGAAAGGGACAGCCTTTGAAGTTCGGATATTCATAAAGTAGATGGGTGGCAATAGAAAAGCATGGCATAAACAGATAGGTGTGGTTTACATTTCACCACCAGAATCTCATTGTGTTGAAGCTGGGAACGCAGCCAGCCTGTGGGTATATAGTATTATTTTTATCCTTTTCAGTGGCACAACCAGGTTTAGCCTTGCTGCAAGGAACGTGATGGGCTTTTCTTCCCCAGGGCTCAATGCCAGCTGCCAAAGCCTACCCATTTTCCCACTGTGGTGCCTGGATCCTTCAGCCCAGCGCACTTGCAGACCGTGTCTGCTTGGCAGCTATTTCACTGGACTCTGCTCTCAGCCGCTGCTATTTCTTTATTATATTTACACATTGCTTGCAATTTTAAACTGATCTTTGGAGCATAGTGACTGTCATTTAATATTTATTCATACGGTGTCCAGCAGAGTGGCCCAAGCAGGGAAGAAATGAGGCGTTGCTGTAATTCAAGTAAATAATTGTAGAATAACTACTGAAAAGTGAAAAATGACATTTGTAGAAATATGTAACCTCTGTATACCCACACTCTGTGTCAGTATATGACTTCAGTGCTTGCAGTACCTGTCTGCCCTGTCTTACTTGGCAGTATCTGCTTCCATGTGACTGCACTCCATAGCCATTTTGCATGAAAAGTCCTCTAGTTGCTTTAGATCAGATGGCGGCTTGCCAAATCTAGGTTCTTTTGACAAATATTTTGTCAACGGTGAGCTAATGAAGGTGTTTATTCTCTTGCGAACTTTGGAAATGTTTGATTAAAGGCCACTGGCTGTGCAGTACGGAGGATGAAACTAAACATAAGTGGCTGGTTTTCCAGTGGATAAGAAAAGGACAGCATGCTCATGAGCCTGGAAAGGGGAAAGTACTCAGGAAAATCTGCTGCCTTCCTTTTGAACCTAATTACTGAAGCTGTAACCTCCCCAGCAAGAACTCCTCTTGAACAATGTTATTTCAGGCCCTTGTGATTTTGTCTTTGGCCAATTTTGTCATTCTCTAACTACAACTTTCTCTGGCTTTAGAAAGTGGTTTCCAGGATAGATGTGTTGGCAGAGCCCCTCAATCCACAAGTGCTGGAGAGAGAGGCGAGCTGTTTTGCTAACCCAACTGACCTAATTGGAAGAGTTGAGAGGGAACAGATACCATTTGGGTACACCAGCACTTCCCTAGGTCTTAGCAGCATGCTGAGCACAATGCTTGGAATTTTACCTGGTAAAAAAATAAGTCTGGTGGACAAGTGAAAAGAGGAGGTGATTGTTCTGCAATGCAGTTCATGAAGTTGGTTAGTTTTAAAAAAAACAAAACCCCAAAAAACCCCAGTTGCTTAGTGAAGTAAATTGCTCTGGCAACATGACTCCATCCAGTTAACTGCACCCTCAGTGGGGGTTTTGGCAGCTGGCTGTGAGTTAAGGGTGCAAGCTGTTGATTGCATTCCCATCCCTGCCTATCATAGCTACTCTGGCACTATGCAAGCACAGCGGCATCAATGCTTTTCTGCTTCCTGCTCTCTTCCACTGCTGACTCCTGTAGGTTATGCAGTTAGTTTACTTTGTGAAGGTGAGCATTTTGATGTAGGCAACACAATCTCTTCTTGTGCTTTTATTAAGTTTCAAACATCTGCTGAACCTACCCTTAGCCTGACAGGTTTTTCTGCTTAGTGAGGGATACAAAGCAGCTAGCTTGGGTTGATGGGGAGTCCGCGGAAGGGGCACAAGGAGGATCCCTTTCCACTGTGTAGCCTGGTGGGGTTCAGTGGTGGTTCTCCAGGGGATATTAAACCTGTCTCTAGAGTCTAGGTTGCTCCTGTGCAGTTTCCTCCTTGGGGAAGGACTGGTAAAGCTGGTCGATATGCAGAGATTTCCTCCACAAGCTGGTAGAAGTCTAGCTTTATTTCCAGTAAAGGGTCAGCTCTGTGCCAGGCTGTCTGATGTGTGGCATGCGGTGCTTCAGTTTACACATCAAGAGAGAGGCGGTAGCAGTAGATACAAGTGAAGCTAATGTCTTTAGTGAGCTTGCTGGATTGCATATTCCCTGAGCACGGTGCATCCCTGAAGCCCTTCTTCCCTGCTTGGTGACCCTCATCCGTGGGTGGCAGTTCAGGCTGACAACTGTCTCTGGTATGTATGGTCACCAAGTGGGAGAGAGTCTACAGCACTTTCCTGCTTTCTTTTGGTTGTCAGGGTCAACAGATCTGCTCTGGGCTTCACATCCTTGTAGGCAGCTGCTTAAGATCAGTTAAAAATCAAAAGGACAAAATCACGCTGCTTTACTTAATAAATAAAAAATGCAAAAGAAAAAGCCTTTTTCTGGTATGCTATTCACTTAGGAGGTAAGTTACCATTTGCATCTGGGAAGAGGAGTAACCTTATTTTTGGAGGTTTTCAACACCAAATTGGATAAATCCTGAAGAACTTGGTCTGAATTCACTGTTGATGGTGCTTTGAGTGGGAGGTTGGACTAGAAACCCTATGAGGTCCTGTCCAGCATGAATGGCTCTATGAGCTCTATGCATCAAACTTATTGACTGATGCTAGCATTACTTTGTTCAGCTATGCCAAGAAGTTGCTACTTCATGGAGGAAAAGAAAGAAAAAAAAAACAACAACAAAAAAAAAAGGCAAGAGAAGAAAGCTATTAAATGTATTCCTTTACTTTGCATAGAAAAGACACAAATCTTTCTCCTACCTATGCTGCACACTTTGCCATGGAACCAAAGTTCCTTCAAGTTATATAGACCTCTTAGAGCAAATGATTTCCTTAAAAATCACATTTTCTATTTGATGGGTTTTCTGTCTCATTAGGGAACCATTCAAATACAGCAGATCTGATTTCTACTACTAGCTGCATTGCAAATTTTAGACAAAGTGTTTCATGAAGGTTCAGTTATCAAGCAATGTGATTATAAAAGTATCTAATGACTTTAATTTGCATATACAGCACACTTTCCAGATACTATCTTTTATTAACCTTTAAGTTCCAAATATACTTATAAATAAAAAAGGCTGGATTTTGTCACTCTGATATTGACTGGAACCTTGCCCTAGGAATATATCCATATAAGTCTGCTGGACTACTCATGCAGGAAAGAAACATCACAAATAAGACTGAATGTGGCAGAATTTGGCCTGAATTTATCTGCATATGTAGGTGGTCCTTATGTATATACAGGCAACTTAGAAATATATGCATCAACTGCTTAGCCACTGTAATGCTCTTTCACAAGGATTATTCTATGTTATTGGGTTTTTACAAAAGCCCATGGGGAAAAAGCTCTCAGATACTCAGCTCTGCTTTGTGGCATGTCATTTGCCAGCAGTGCTGGTGGTTTTACATCCCACATATGGATGTCCACTGTTTCAGGTAGAGGAGACACCGGTAACAGTCCATTAAAGGACTCATGCCAACATCTCTTGTAAAATTCAGCAATGCTGGAAACTGCATGCCATCAGTTGGAGCATGAATATGTAGGACAGGTGTAGGTAGGCTGTTGGATCATGACCAAGTACCCCATTACAGCAGGCATAATCCTGCTCCGTTCACAGAGCTCTGGCTGAAACCTGCTCTGAATCTTTGGTGAAGGTAGCTGTTGAATATGAGAAATACCTTTTGATAAGGTCTAAATGGACTGGCTTCCAAGTTTACATTTGGGCTTAATGTGAGCAGGTAAAGGGGAAAAAATTCCCACATTTGGGTTTTTCAAAAAATTTCCATGCCATTGGAAATTTGGTGTGGCAGTAAGTTGGCCATGCGAAATTTCAAGTCCTCATGCTTTGAAATGTGGCAACAGGAGAGTTGCTCAGTGAAATGTTTCTATGTTTCAAATAGTTTTATTTAATAAGGATAGTTCTCTAATCTTGTTCTTGGAAAAAGACTGTTTCTGGATGGTATTTACAAAAAGGAGGGGAGGTAAGGATCAGCCAGAGGAAGACACTTGAATGGAGAATTGAAAGTGAACCTGTTGAAACGTGGGCAAGTTACAGGTGAGTGAGAAAAACATTGTTACAGTGAGGAGAAGTTGGCCTCAACTCTCAACAGATGAAAACTGTGCTATCTAAAGTACAGAAATATAGAATGGTATGGCATTTCATACGAGGTGTTTTTTCCATTGGTGTTGTAGGGTGAAGAAGGGCCCCCTGGCTTTCCTGGACTGAAAGGGGATAAAGGAGAAAAAGTAAGTCCAAGTCTTAATTAATTATACTGTGAAAACTTTAAAAGTTTATAAAGCTATTGTGGAAGGCTAATGAAAACAGGCCCTCTTCTAAGTCTTTTGTTTTACCTCTGTTTTCTTTTTTTGCGTTAGCAAGTTGCTAAGAAAAGGAGATTGCGCTGTTGTACTATTTTTTGGCAAAGTGCACCTTAAAATCTTTAAACCTATTGATGATGCTCAGCCACATTTGACAAATGTGTGGAGATCTCAAGGGCATGAACTTTGTCTAAACTTTCTAAAACTCCAAAACAGAAGGGTGAAACAGAATCGAAGCTCAGTGTTAGTGCCTCCACATACAGAAACACTATAGTGTTTCATCAATATAAGACATGGAAGGCCAAAGATTATCATGTCCTTTCTTGCACTGAACATAAATAAGTTTTGGACTGAGATGACCTTTAGCTGCTTACTGTGTCATCATCTTAAAAAAAACAAACCCAAAACCCAACAACAACAAAACCCTATCCTGCACCAAGCTTGCTCTATTGACTAGTATTTACTTTGGACACATTTGCCAGAAATGCCTTAAATATAATTTGCGGGAGGGATTTTAGGAATTTAAACTTTTTTCACCTCTTGTAAAATATCAAATGTTCAGGATTGCAAGGCAGAATCCCCCTCCAAGTAAATATACAACAAACCAGCTCAATATAATCACAGCCCAGAGTGGCAGTTTGCAATGCCCATGCCTCTTTCTCATTTGAGCCTTTTTTTACAATATACTTAAAAAGAAAGTGCTGCAGTGCCTAGAAGTAAAAACACCAAGCCAGTTCTTCACTGTGTACATTGCCTTGCCTGTTCTGTGTCTGTTGTCTTTCCATTCTCCATTTGTTCTTTAAATTGCCAGCTGCATGCAGCAAAACTTGCCTTTTCCCTGCATTTGCTGCTATCCCCCTTAGCTGTGGTGCTGCCGACCTCAAAATATTTAGTTCCTTTCATCCTGGTGCATAGGAAGATTTAAAAAGTCTTGCCCGGTATTCTGTTTCTGTTTTCTATGGCTTTGCACGTTCACAGCTCTGAGACTTCCTGGTGGCCAGGGTAGTTCCTAAGGACTGCTTGAGTTTTTCAAGGCTTCTTTTCTGTTTGTTTTTAGGCTCATTACTTATGTGCATTATAGCTGTGCCTAGAGGCTTCTGAGATTTGGGTTGGATGCTGTACAAGCAAAGAGTGAAAAAAAAAAATCTGAAAAAAAAATCAGTGTTTAGTTACAAAGCAGCAGTTTTTTGAGACAATGGAATGGTGGACAGAGAGGCTGAGGGGAGATGGTATCAAGATGACTCAATGGATACCTGTCTAATTAGCTGCAGAGCTTTTATATTAACTGATTCTTGAATGAGTTAAGTGGCTAAGAGTGCCTAGTTCCTCATTAACAGCTCATCAATCGGTCATAGTGTGTTAATGTCAGCAGCAGCTCCTCCAGAGACTGTAAATAATAAATGTTTGTGTTGAAATTATTCTTGTCATTCCTTATTCTTGTCTTGATGTGTTACTTAAGTACTTGCACTTGCAAGGGTTGTTGATATTGTGCTGGTGATAATTCTGTTATTGTTACAGGGGTCCCTGGGCTCACCTGGCCCCCCTGGGAAGGATGGAGCAAAAGGAGAAGCTGTAAGCCTTTGTGTTCCTCCCATGTAATCCTTGCCTTTCAGTGCAAGGCAGGCAGTGAAAATCAATCTGTATTGAGTGGAACATGTCTTGGGGATTTGTATGGCCATTTTAGGAACAGCAGAAACAAATGGTAGGAAGTTAATAGCCCCAGCACTCTCCCTCGTACATTTGCAGCAATGGCAGGTGTCATATGGATTAGCCACCCTGAGAGGCTCCCAGGGCAGCTCTGTTACCATTAAGATGGGAAAGAGGGCAGTCATGGCAGCCAGTGGTTTGGGACACGCTACTGTGGCTGTGTTGGTTAATAGCTGCAGCTGCAGAGCCTGGCCATTTAAGTCTGACAGAGTCATCGGCTAGTGGAGACAGCAGTGGGTACAGGGGGCCATCTTGTACTTCCACAGCAGATAGGGGTTAGAGAAATAGGGGTCTTGGTCACAGAAGCAAGGACCTGAACTCCTCTTGTGCACTGCTAAAAGCTAAGAGCAAAGGAAGAGGTGCAGGATTAGTGCAAAGAAGGATGCAGCATACCAAATACTGCCTTTAAGAGGACCACAGTTGAACAATAAAACCACAAACACATTTTCCAGTATCTTATATAAGTGTGTTTTAGAGGTTTCCCTCCTTTCCTCTGCTTGATCACCATCCCTTTGAATTATCTTCATCCCAATGGTGGGCCTTTACCATCTCATTCACTGTCCCTTTGTGGCTTTCATTTGGTGGTGACGGGAGGAATTTGTGGAAAGGACTCTTTGAAAGGGCAGGCATACACAAAAGTAGTGATACACAGCGGAAAAGCTCTTTTTCCCGTTACGTACATCCTGATTCTGCTGTGTGCCACACTTGTCCCACTTTGGAAAAACTGATAATTTTCCAATATGGCTTCCAGAACTGATGCAACTTCATCACATCACACCACATGTGGCACGTTCTGGGATTGGACAGTGACATACTTGGAGTAGTAAAATTTCTTATAGGATGTGTTTATTGCACTGAAAGGTCACTATTCAAGAACAGATGCATAATGTTATCTCCAAGGAATCTGTGTTTGTAGATTGTAGTTGGTGCAAGCTGTTCACAACTTAGGGAACTCATTTCTTGCTACTTAGGTGGTTGCGTCTGAAGAGCAGTTGAATAGCTGCTCCAGTTTTTGGTTTGTCTCTTTCTGCTTTTATTTTTGTGAAGAAAGTACACCACAAACTTTCAGACCTCTGGATAATAATACTCAGGACTGTCAATGCTGGATAGAACTTCCATTTCTAAAGCTGTATGTAATGACTGTTTTGAGCCATCCTAGCCTTTATATATAAAAGATTATCTTTTACCACTGATATTGCTGTTACTTGCAGGGTGAACCAGGACAGCCGGGAGCATTTGGTCCACCTGGGCCAGCAGGTCCAAAGGTAAGCTTTCCATTTCTTCTTTACATAGGTAGTCATACTATTTTCATTGACTTTTTATACGTGTGGATTTCTTGAATTAATTTTTGTTTATGACTTTTGATACTCTCACTGGTGAATGAAGAAACTAAAAATGCTCATTTTCATCAGGGGTCTGCTAAAGTATCAGTAATTAGGTAAGGTATGTAAAAAGAAGAAATACCTTTTGTTCAATCAACAGCATAGCTGGAGAAGGTGAAGAGAACATATTTTGGGGCACATAAGCCCTGCTTCATGTCTTCAGTAAGACTTCCCAACCCTCACAAAGATGCAGGTGAGAATTAAAAAAAGGAAGAAAAAAAAAAAGTCATGGAGAGAGCCTAGCCTGGATGTTTCTGCCTATTTTGAGAGCTTCAATTTTGTACCATTAGACAATGGCAAAGTGATACAGAACTTGAGTCAATGTTTATATCACTGAATTTGCTTCAAACAAGGTGCTTCTGAATGGAGATCTGGTGAGAGTCAGCTGAGCGTCAGAAATTTGCCTAAATTTTGAAGCCCTTCTCATGAGCAATTCTTTAACCTCCTTTCAAAGTCTCAGCTGTCCTTGCCTTGTTCCTTGGTTACTGAGGGGAAAACTACCCATCAGCTGTTTTCAGTCTTCTTGTTATAATACAAAAAGAAGATGGTACACTAGATTGACAAGTGTGTTTTCAGGGGTATCGTACACACCAAGTTCAGCTCAGCCTATGAAAGGACCTGCAAGGACAACAGGTTGATTGCCCAAATTTACTTCCCCTAGTTCTGTTCTGGTACAAGCAAAGACCTTTGAGCATCACATCTTTCTGGAAGAGCCATATCTAGTTATCTAAATCTCCCACTGAGTTCACTGGTGTCTTTGTCCTCAAATAGGAGTTAAGTACCTGAACACCTTTCCAGATTGTCCCGATTGTCACTTGGCCCTCTCTGAGAGGACTCTGTGAAGCAGTTCATTTATATAGGTTGATTCTGGGTTCCTCAGCTATGGCGAGGCCCTTTCTCCAAAATGTCTTTTTTTTCGTGGAGAGAAGTGTTCATCATTTCCTAAAGTCTCATCAGGAGGGTATTGGAACTAATGGTGTGTCTGTGGATTAGCGGAAATACTTGGCAGCCATCCCACAGTTCTCTGCAGGAGACATATTGCCTTCCGCAACACAAAGGGGTTGATTGTGGAAGCTGCATGGCTGCATGTTCAGCATGGGATAAATGACAGCTGCAAAGCAGGGCTGGGCTGAGCTGAGTGGAGGCACTCTGGATATTGTTTTGTCCTTCAGTGGCATTTGGGAGTGGATGATATGAACTAAATTCATCACCCACAAATGCCTGTCAGCTGCATCTCTCCTATCATGTTAATAAATACATATTTTCTGTCTCTCCTGCATGTTTCCCATAGTGGAATTACAAACCAGTAGGCTATACCCTTGCTTTGCAAAGCTTTTACAAACCAAGCTAAACTGAGGCATCTACATCTAACTGCAGAAAGTCTTGATCTTGGATAATGCTCCGTATTTCACACCAGGATCATCAGGCACATACTAGTTCAGCCAAGTAATGACACAGTCCTGAATAGAAGTTCAGCGCTATGGGCTGGGCAGGATATGTGCTGGTAGGGCTGGACCTAAAGACATCTGACTAGATAGTGCCAAGCGCTCCCAGGGAAGAGGTGAGCTTGGCTAAACCCAGCCTCTCAGCTTCAGTGACTAAGTATAAAATGATCCTGTGCTTTCACAGTGACTTTTATTTACCTCAACGGATGAACTAGCTATGTGCAGTGTCCTTGAGCTGGATTCTGGCCTGAGCTATTTTAAGAAACAATCCTGACTTTGCTGACAGGGCTTTAAAATCTAATGTATGAATCCACACTCCTTTACTCCTCAGCGTAAAGCCCAACTAGTTCGCGGTGTGTAGAGATGGGTGGAGTTGGCAATCAGAGAGGTCACATCTCCAATTACTATAGTAATGATTTTTTTGTTGCCAGATCACTTATTTTTATTTTTATCATCAGCATTAATACAGTGGCTCTGGGCTCTACCCCAGGCTCCATGGAGAGCTACCTTGCAGTTTCTCTGGTTGGTTGGGATGTGGTCCTTCCCAGCAAAATCCATCTTCATTTGCGTTGAGCCAGGCAAGTGCAGTGCATGCTCAGAAGCTGTACCTGCACCCCAGGAAATACAGCCCCTGTTCATCTGCTTGGCTGAGGGATTTCCAGTCTTTTGCCTCAGTGGGAATTGCCAGCACTTTCTTTTGAGGAGGTGCCTCGCAGCTTTTATAGACCTTGTTAATTATGTGAAGCTTCCAGTAGCACAGATAAGGGTCCTGCAGACTTCTGGTAATAGGACTTCAATCCACAGAGGTACCATAATGGATGATGAGCCCATTAGGGTACATGTATGGGTTACAGGAATGAAATGGCATCAGTATGTCATCTCCAGTTTTACTGCTTTTGCTGCTTAGTAAAGTCTCCAGGGGAGATTGTTCCTAGCTCAGAGTCTTCATCGTAATAATGTGGGGTTTTTTTTGGTGTTTGTTTTTTATTTTTCTTTTTTATCAAACTTGGTGGGTAAACTTCATTGCTTACCAAGAGGGATATATGATCTTGCTGGCTATGAGCTGGTGGAAACAAAGAAAAGCTCTCAAAGGCAGCCTTGTGCTGATCAGTGTTGGAGGTTCTGGTTATAGAAGATGGTCTGAGATGTCAAGAAATATCCCACACAAATACATGGGACCTGGCAGGTTAATTTAAATGGAGTAAGTGGGTCCAGAGAAAAAAGGCCATAGCTCATGTTCCTCACTGTATGATGTTATAGCAGTGAAACAAAGCTTGAATTTTTGAGACCAGACCTTTTAGCCTGTAAAATGCTGCAGCAAATACTCAACCTTTTCCTTCCTTTATTTCTGTATCTTTAATAAAATGTTAAAGAGATTTTTTCATGGCTGTCATTGCTATGGCACTGACATAGGTATAGCATTCCCATCTGAACTGACTGTTATTTGCACTTGATAGAAAAATCAGAGGGAGAGGGGAAAAAAAAATCCAGCCTTTGAAATATAAACTATTAGGTAAGAGTTTCATTTTGACAAATTTCCTTCTTCCTATTTGCTTCAGCTGTTGAAGGTCTCACACTTCTCTGGTTTACCAGACATGATCTCAGCACAGGCCTTGAGTGGGATCAGCAAGTCTTCCTGTCCACACAAACTCAGTTTCTCTATCTATAATTTTTGCTGAATGTTATAACCACGTTTTATGTAATGGTACTGACTACGGACTTTGATAATTTGGACAACTTGGAGCAGGCCTCTATTTCTGTAGGGGTTTTGCCTAGACTTTGATAGTAGTATTTTTCTGCAGGCTGAAGGGAGAGATTTAAGTGCATGCCTGCTGCTCTCTATCTACCATTAGAGGACTTGCACTGCTTCCGGACCTTGCAGATGTCCTCAGGTGCCTGATGTTGTACAGATTCGAGCCACCTTTGCTTGTGGTTAAACCCAGTTCTTAACCTGTTTGTGAATCTCCCCCCTGAATTTGCCATGTGGTTTGCTTCCACGCTTAAGACAGGTTCAGCCACTTTACAGCTGGGCTGAGCTTCAGGGCACAGCTTCATCTGCTTTAACAAGTCAAGTCCTCTCTGACAGAGGGAGGGGAGTTTTGGCAATGCATTCCTTAAAGTGGTGGTGAAACACTAGCCAAGTACAGTCCAGCCAGCCTGCCAGGTCTGTGCTTAATGACAGCTCCAAATGAGGTTGTCATTTGGGCTAAGCCAAGTGTAAACAGCGGTGTGACATGACCAGCCTCCTGGGCACTTGCATTGGGACAAAAAAGCCTTAGTTCTGCTAATAATTCATTGCAAACACATCTTGCATTTTTATTTCTTTTTAAAATAAGAAACATCTATTAATATGAAATGTAGAAATTATTTAAAAATAAAATCTTGATCAGTTTTGACAGCCTTATCCACTTCAGCCACCCAATACAGTAGTTAACCAGATGTGGGGGGAAGGTAAGTGAGATAAGTAAGAGATTAATCAGTCAAATAGGTGATACAAGATACCAAAACAGTTCTCATGGTCAACTTGTCAGGCCCAGGCTGTCTCCATAGGATGGCTCTGTGGGCTGTGCCTGTTCAGCTGAGGATCCAGACCATTTGCAGGCATTGTAAGACACATAAAAGCACACAATGAGAGTGTTCTCCATTTCAGTTTACCTTCTCTGGGGAGAGAGTCAGTGTGCAACCAGCTGAAGGACTGCTGAAATGTACCTGATCCTCTTGCATTTCTCCCGCTTATGCTGAAAACAAACATTAGACAATATAGTTCAGATCTGTTTCTCTTCATTTACTCTTCAAAATATATAACATTTTGAGGTCCATGCTTTGTTTATGCTGGGATATGGCCTTCGCTGCACTGTTTCCAGCAATGTATGCCTGTGCTTTGTTCCACCAACACCGTGTTCAGGAGCCAAGACAAAGCTCATTCACCCTGCACACAACAGGCAGGCAACAACTGATGTTGCCAAAACTTCTGAAATAATCTGTAGAGGAACTTGCATGGGACAGTTTGCCTTTGTAGGGCAAAATTGAAAGCAGAAGGGTAAAACTTGCTAATTTCTGAGTGCTGGGAACAGAAGAAAACATTGGGGTGTCACTTTGGATAAGTAGCTGGGAGCGCTGATATAGTCGAGAAACTTCAACAGCCCCCTGTGAGCCCAGGAGTGCAAGTTACATTTCTGAATAACTGATTTTATTCTTGGTCTTTTCTGTGAAACACTTTCTGGTGTTTTACTGTATCTCAATTCCTTGCCAGGGATCCGAGGGAAAACAGGGTCCTCCAGGAATTAAAGGCTACGTAGGTGCACCGGTAAGTCATGGCTCTTGTTAAATTTTTAACGCTCTAGAAACTTTCTCTATTTTTTCAGTGTGTTCTGCCCAGCTATTTTTATTAATTATTATTATTGTTATTATTATTATTATGCAGTATAGGGTATGTCTGACACTTACCTGTACTATGTCCAAATAGTGACACTTTCTTGTCTTCATTGAGTTTCTTCTGACTGCTTTAAATGAGAACAGACCCGTAGCCAGTAGAGACATGTCAGTAGAAATGACTTGATTACTGAGGTTACAGCTGGTGATTCTGTGATGCTTCCACTGTAATGCAATTGCTTTGGTCTGTGTCGATGCACCATTTATATGGTGCTTGAAAACTTCATCATAACACCAAGAAAAAATCCCACCTCTCAGCAAGTTTCCAATCATATTTTTAAAACTGTTAGGGTATAGCCTTTGGCATCAGGGGACAAACCTGCCTTGAATGAACAGACAGCAAGACCAAAACAAATCAGATTCTATCAAGTTAGCATCTCTGTCTTGTCGTCTCACCTTGGTAATTATGGAGGCAGCCTTTAAGCTGGTGTTGTAAAGGCTGATTGGATTTTCTGAGATTTAAGGACCCGACTCGGTCGGAACAACACCCCGGTATCAATACAGGCTGTGGGATGAAGGGATTGAGAGCAGCCCTGCAGAGAAGGACTTGAGGGTACTGGTGGATGAAAAGCTGGACATGAGCTGGCAGCGTGCACTCACAGCCCAGAAGGCCAACTGTATGCTGGGCTGCCTCAAAAGAAGCATGACCAGCAGGTTGAGAGAGGTGATTCTGCCCCTTTACTCTGCTCTTGTGAGACCCCACCTGGAGTATTGTGTCAAGCTCTGGAGTCCTCAGCATGGGAAAGACATGGACCTGTTGGAGCAGGTCCAGAGGAGGGCCAAGAAAATGATCAGAGGGATGGAACATCTCTGCTATGAAGAAAGACTGAGAGAGTTGGGGTTGTTTGGTTTAGACTGGAGAAGAGAAGGCTCTGGAGAGACCTTATTTTGGCCTTTCAATACTTTAAAGGGGGCTTATAAGATAGATGGGGACAGACTTTTTCGCAGGGCCTGTTGCGATTGGACAAGGGGTAATGGTTTTAAACTAAAAAAGTGTAGATTTAGACTAGATTTAAGGAAGATATTTTTTACAATGGGTGGTGAAATACTGGCACAGGTTTCCTAGAGAGGTTGTAGATGCCCTATCCCTGGAAACATTCAAGGTCAGGCTGGACAGGGCTCTGAGCAACCTGACCTAGTTGAAGATGTCCCTGCTCATTGCAGGGGGGTTGGACTAGATGACCTTTAAAGGTCCCTTCCAATGCAAACTATTCTATGATTCTATGACTATACATCAGTGCGCTTTAGTAGCATACCAGATGTGCTCATGCACTGAAAGATGAAAGTCATATTTTTAAGCCTCCTGCCATTTGCATTTTGGGAATAGTAGGGTTATTTCTTCACAGTGTGGGAAGCTGTGCAGGCTCAGTTGGGTTGTTAGAGATGGACAGGGCTGTACAGAGTTTGCTCACATTCAACTATGGCCTGATATCTGAAAATCTTAATTATCTAAATTATCCTAAGGGCCAAATAATCCCAGACATGTAGCTCTCGTTAGCTTGGAGATAAGCCTCCGCTATAGTGTAAAATAAATTGAAGTTTAAATACAAATGTATTATTAGAATAAGAAGCATTTTAAACTTTGGCAGTTTTGCCGAGCATATTCATCTGCTTGTAGCTATTAATTGGTTGCTCAGTTGCTACAATAAAGGTAAAATATAAGGTGCTTGCCGTGCCACACGAAGGTGAAATCCATTCCTGCCCATTGAGTCAATTGCCTCAATTAACATTGTTAGCATTAGCGTTGCTGTCTTTCTTCTAAGCCCCAGCAAATGGTTCTGGTGTACCTGGGAGGAGATGAATTATGCAGTCCAGATGAACACTGGCATTGGATCCACAGCACAAAAATGTGCTTGGGCCTCTAAGACAGGAATTATCTACCATTTGCCAGTTTTCAGAGGTACCTGCTGTTTGCCTAGCTACTGCATCCAAACCCACCAGGAATGGGCATTCTTTCTCATTTATGCAATAGGTTTTTCCATCGCTATCGTCCTCTACCTAAGTTCTCATTTTTTACAAGCAACATGAGAAATGCAGAGCATTGGTCATTTTCCAGACCATCTGCAGCTGTGGTGTGTTCCCTGTCCCTCCAGACCACTGTTGGCAGGAGGGTCATGTGTCTGCAGGCAATATAATATTACAGGCGTTCTTGGGCCCACAGGTCATCCCTGCCCAGCAAGTCTGTTTAGACCATGCTTGTGGCCAGCTTTGAGGACTGGCAACATGGGAAATGTCCTTGAGGTTCACTTGAATAGATTGTGCAGACATGCATAGTGATTTGGTGACTAATTAGAGGAGATAACTATGCCTCTACTTGCATTGAGCTTTATAATCTCTTTTTATTTTTAGGGTCTACAAGGAGAAAGAGGAGAAAAGGGAACCCGAGGCGACAAGGTATTCCTGCTGCATGCTAAGAAAAGCCAGGCTGCTCTTTGCCTTTGCATGTTAGGTGGGGCAGGCTGCCAGGCCAGCAGCTCCGGACAGTGATGATGGAGTTTCCTCACTGAGCTGCAGCTCCTGGTGCTGTCCGGGAATGACCACCCATGGGAACTTGGAGGACTTTACAGATCTCTGCTGTCTACTAAGCACACATTTAGGGACTTCTTTTCTGTGCTTAGCCAAGGATGGAGGAGAGAGAGAAGGAGAGAATGTATGCCACTGGGAAGATGAAGCAGGGTGTCCATATTGTGTGCACTATCTGGGAGCTGTGAATGACCACTGACTGCTGCTCACCATGTCTGCATCCAGCATTTCCGTCTCCCTGCAGTTGCTCAGATTATTCAACTTCCTATGCTTCTGTTTTCTCTCATCACCATAAGCTCAGTAGTAGTAACAGGTAGTTTCTATGTTAATGGCTTCATCCAACTGGTGCTGCTTCCTAGTTCTCTGCTCTCCCCTGTCTGGGTATAGCTGTTTTACACAGCACAGGACGCTCTGGGATTTGAACCACATTTACAGTTCAAGAAAGAGACCAAGTGCCTATTATACCTGGAATAAGCATTTAAAAGCTGAGCTGGGCAAACACAATGGCTTTATTATTTGTTTGCTGCTTGTGTTCAGAGAGACCTCAGATATGTACAAGCTTCTGCTGTAGACCTGCCAGGTGGTGCTCAAGGCTCCCCAGAAATGCCATCACAAATGCATTTTGCTGTCCCTGCCAGAAGTGAGTGCTGGCACACTCCTACACACCCCAGCAAGCAGCTGAAGATGGGGCATCACTAGACTCTCAGTTGGACCCAAGTCACCCCTTTTCTCATGCAGGCAAAACTGGCAGCAGGACCTTTCTTGCCAGCTCTGAGCGGCTTGCAGCCCTGAGCAGTGTCCTGTCTTGCTTATGTCTCAAGCTGGTCCTGGGACAGGAATATCTCAGTGCTGGTCTGGCAGCTTTGCCTGTGTTCAAGCTATCTTTAGTGATATCTGGCTATATGTGTTTGTCCAAAGGAGGGAGTTATTAGCTTGCTAGCACGGCCTTGTTCCCATTTCTCATTCTTCATCTCCTTCTGGAGGAGAAACCCAGAGATTTACACCAAGCTTTTGCCTACTGGGAAAAAAGATCAATAGACCCTTAGTGTGAGATATTGTGTTTTGCTTTACCATGTGTTAAGGTGTCCATTCCCAGTGTCCATTTGGTTGTTTATGATGGAGTAGCCACAACCAAGTTTCGTATTATCTATCCTTGCTGCTACAGCTAGAGCAAAAGTCTGGATTGTACTTCATCTTTGTGCTTTTGCCTCAGCCCTTTGCAGGACTGGCTCAGTGTGTTGTGTCTAGCCAGTGTACCTCTGCTGCTTTTCTGGAGGCGAGGTTGTCTAAACTGTTGGAATATTTGGCTCCCGGAAGAAAATCCATCTTTCTGACATCACCGTGATGGGAGAGGAAGCTGGAGCTGTGTGTGGGCAGGCAGCTGACTAAGCTAGAGGAAGATTCATGTGGGGAAGAAATGAATTAGGTTTTGTTTTATTAAAAGGATATGCAAAATTAGAGCTCCCCTTTTTTTATTTGTTTTTTTCTTCCTGAATCAGCCAGATCTCTCCTACAAAAATTGTACTTCGATTTTTTCCAGGCTTTAATGATGGTCTCAGAGCACCCACTGCCATTGCTTTAACTTCTACCAGTCAGTACTACTGTGTAAACAGTGGGCGTAAATCAGCAGACCAAATATTTTCTTGTCTTCTCTTCAGTCTGTAACTTGAATACTGACACCTACGCAACCTGTGTCTCTTTGTGCCTGAGGAGAAAAGTTTATTATATCACATGAGAGCACTAGTCCATGCATTGAGTATTGGTCTATCGAATCTGGACCCTAGTATCAAAAAAAGGCTAAATATCCCATAATACATCTTGTTGCTATATTTTATATCCTGGGACCTCAGATGTAAGTATTGAGGTTTTATAGTGAGGTTCTCAAATCCAGTAGTATCAGTTGCACCTGCACTTTAGGAGAGTGACTGCCAATATGAGTGATATCTCATGTCCTTTTGCATCCAGCAGGCTTGCTGTAGACTGCAGGACAGACTCCACAGAGACAAGCATGATTCACTTCCCTGCCAACATAAGCCATATATGTATGTGATACTTGGCATGTTAATTTAGTCATGTTCAACATGACATGGGGCATTGCTTTTGCTGCGTAAGCATGTGTCTATCCTGTAAATCCCTGTCGTATTGGAGAAAAGCTATTTTAAGGAGGCAGCAGGGCTGGTCTGCTGCTGCCTGGTCCCTCTGTGCAGTAGGTTTGCTCTCCCTCAGTTTTTCCCAGGGCCCTGCAGACTCTTGGGGAAACATTTTTCCAATAAATCATTACACTTTCTAATGGGTAGAGGTCAGAAAACGGTACTAAAGTTTCTGCGGAATTGGGATTTCCCCTGGTTGCTTATGACTGTTCACCATTTTGTTCCACTGGTTAAAAGCAGAAAAAAGAGCAGAGCACAGGAGAAGGAAATGGAGTCTTAATGTGAAAATCTGACAATAAAACTTTATTGTGTTTGTTCTTCTTTTGGAAAAAAAAACCCCAAACATTCTCTAGATAGCCTTTTTTAAAGAATGGAAAAAAATAATGAAAAATATTTATAATGACAGATTTTTCTGAAGAAACAACTGAAAGCACAATTATTTGGCGTGTTTTCAAACAGCTTTATTGTATACATTTGTATAAATAATACATATGCCTTTCCCAGCCCCCATTACTAGCAGTAAGAACATTGGAACTTTTCTGTTTGGCAGCTAAAACAGCATGTGTGAAGTACTCGTTGCTGCAGTGTATCAATGTTAAAAATTCTCCTGAGAATACACTGCACATTTTGTCAGCAATCCGCCAGACTGTCGCTTACTGAAAGTTTGAAATTCAGGATAATAGTAATTCAGTCAGTGCAAAGGAAACCATTTAATGTGGAAACTATTGCCCCAAGAGCAAGTAGATCTGGATGTCTGATGCTGGTTTTCAGCTGCTTTCTGTAGGGTACAGATCTCTGTAATTTAATTCCTTGGATATATAATTCTGAAATAACATTTATGTTACAAGTCTGATTGTCTTTTTAAAGGGGAAAAAGAAATAAATTGATTTGCAAATCCATTTCTGACTTGCTGAATCAATGTAGTTTTCAAAAGGAGCTAATTAAATCCAGTGCCGTCAGTGTGGGTTTACAGATAATAACAGAGGTCTAACTGGGATCCTGTGGGATAGTAATCAGAATTAAAATGTCTGAAATATTAAAAAATAGAGTAAAGCTAGTATTTTGCTGTCACTCCTGGTACTTGTAGAATTTGTTTTTACATGCACATTTATGTTAACAGTGGCACTGTGTGTGCGCATATTTGATAATTTATATTCACCTTTGTGTGCAGGACCCAAGCAAAATCAATGTTTCATTTTACAAAGGTTTAAGCGTTTTACAGAGTAAGAGAAAGTCCCTATTTCAAAGAGTTTTAAACTAAAGAGGCTGGAATGGACAAGGTGCACAATCTGTAAGAGAAGAGTGAAGTTCAGTAGGAAAATGTCATTGATATAGTCATCATCTCTGTCAAGGACCTGGATTAGAAAATATAGAATATGTTAAGCTTGAATGTGGAAGTATGGTAGAGGTCAGGGTCAGAATTCAAAATGATCTTGAAAACATAAACCCCCAAAGCAGAAAATGACATTGAGAAGGGGCAGCTGCAGGATGCTTCATATGTGTAGGACAACAAATTGCCTGCTGCTACAGATGGGGAGCAACTGATTGGGGAGTGACTGATTAAGGAGCTGTCCTGCAGAAGGGGGTTTGGGGTAAAGTGAACATTATCCTGGTATTTAAACAGAAGAATAGTCCATAAACCATGAAATAATCTTTCTGCTCAAAGTTAGTCTCAGCTGTGTCTGGTTTTGGGCACCTAGCTACAATGAAGATGTGGAAAAATTGGGAACTGCACAAATGAGAGCAACAAAAATGATCACGGGTCTGAAAAACATGGTCATGAAGGAAAGTTGAAAGTATTGAGGTTGTTTACTCTAGAGAAGTTTGAAGGGGGAGTTTTGTAAGTCTTCAAATATTTAAAAGGCCATTGTAAAGATAAAGGGAACAGTCTGTTTCCTGTGGCAGGTTAGGGAAAGACACACTAGTCTGAAACTGTAGCAAGAAAAAGTCAGGTTTAGGTACAGAGGAAAAAAAACGTATCTTCAGGTATTAAAAATAAAGTAGTGGAATAGATTGCCTGTGGACTTTGTAGACTGTCCAACTCTGAAGACATATAGGAACAGTTTAATTGTTCCACCAGGTTACAGAAAGCAAGGGTGAAAAATGAAAGGATTTCTTAACTGGGTAAAAATGAGCTATTGCTGGATTGTGGATTCATTATTTTTGTAAGAGCTATTCTGTGCTGATGTTCTCCTGGTGCACTTTGTCCAGTTTACATGAACCCACCTCAGCAAGCAGAGGAAAGATGCTGATGTGGAAAAGTAGCACACAACTGCTTCTGGTCGAAGTACAGATATGGGGACTTTAGCCGTTTTCTCTGTTGGGCTGGCTTGAATCTCTCTTATTCCTTACTCTTGGACTGAATAACATGGACGTCCCTTGCACAATGGTGACCTAAACACCACGGATTTGAGCTATAGTGGTTCTTTCTCTTCTTTTTCTAGGGAGAGCGAGGCCTAGATGGGTTCCCTGGAAAGGCAGGTGTGGAGGGGAAACAGGTACGTGGCAAATGCTCAACAGCTAGGAGGCTTTTCTTTGAAATGGTTGGAGGTTGACCCTAAAACTGAGACATCCTGGGTGGCTGCTGAGCATGGCAAGACCCTGCTGCATCAGCAGCTTTTGTACTCCTTACTTTAACGCTCACAGGTGTTTTTTGCTTGTTTGGTTTTAGAATTAAATTGTAATGCAATATACACTTAAAGAAATGCCAGTCGTTTAAACAGGATGGGTTAGATGTTTGTCTTAATTTTCATTAAAGACATATGGAAGCACATATAAAAATTCAGTTGTTTAAGCCTGATTTTTATAAACTTCTTTTTCCCTCCCACAACATGAAGGATAGAGAACTGGATTTAATATATTTGGTTTGTTTTCAATAAGAAAGGCTTGGAACTATTTACATTTTTAAGACAAGATGAAACCAGAAAATGGTCTAAAAGATCAGTACATTTCTGCTGAATGGACGGATAATGCTTTGTCTAAAGCTGCCATCTGTAGATCCCACAAGACCATTTTCATCACCCAGGTTATGATACCTAATGAGAGGCATCCTTTACTCCCGAGGATCTCCTGGTCTAAACAGCATAGGACAGAGTAAGAAGCAGAGGCTAAAAAGTGATCTGCAAAAGCCATGCAGCTAATCACTGCCACCCTTGAGCCTGAAGCCTCCAGGATGCTCTGGCTGCATCCTATTCACTAGCCTTTGCTGTTTACCTCTCTGGAAAGGATCATCTGGAGGCATGTTTTTGCAGTTGCAGAGGTAGAGGAACTGCATGTCAAATCCTCAGGATAGTTTGTCTTTGGGTGGTTGATCCTGCAGCTCACACAGACAAAGCGGCTGCTGGGGTGTTGCCTGAATGTGCTTCACAGGCACGGCAGCCACATGCTGCCCAAGTGCCTTGCTCTCCTGTTTTAGCAGCTGGAGTTTCAACTTGATTTTGTGGGGAAGTATTTTTGTTTCCATACCAGACGTGTCTTTTGTATTTACATGGCAAGATATAGTATCGTTAGCAGTCTTAACCTTTGTTAAATCTGCATTTTCCTCTCTGTGAGGTGATAGACATTTTTTCACTAAATGTTCTTCTGCTTCTTCATGGGGGATTTGACAGTTAATCACTGCTTTCTCTCTGCTCTGTTCGTCAGCCACGGTTTGCACTCTACCGAGACGTATTTGTCTACTTAGTGTTTATCACTATCCTTACAAGATGGAAATGTTTTCTGGTGCTAGATGTGGCACTGGAATCACAATGAACTATGTTCACTATGCCCATTACATGGTTTACAGGACTGGTTTATACTTGCAGCAAATGTAGATGAAGTGAGAAATTGCAGAGGGATGTGAAGGTGGATGCTGATTGTTTACTACTTCTAAGAAACAATTTCTCCAAGTGACACCCTATTACAGAAGCTGTTTTTTTCTGAAGTTTTTTTGCCTTTTTCATGTCTAGACACCTAGCAGTGGGCAAATCTTCATGCCTGAATTTTGTCCTAAATTTTGTGTTTGACACTGATGTACTCCCTGAACTGCAATCCTTCTGAACCATCTGAAATTGGATTGCTGTTATCGTGGCTGCTGTGTCATCTCCATCCTTATTCCCCTTCCTCTCTATGCAGCAGAGCCAAAGCAGCCTCACGTGTTGTATTAGCTCCTACACCAGTGCAATGGGACATAACTGTTTGTGCTGCCGATACCCAAACCTGCAACCTTGTTTCTCCTGTACTTTGAGGGAATGGCAACTGATGACCTACAGTATGTAAACCAAAGATTTTTTCTCTCCATTTTACCTGTTTATAGGGCCCTGCTGGCAGCCCGGGCCCTCCAGGTGCCAGTGGGACCAAAGGAGAAAAGGTAAGTTAGGTTGGGATGCATGGGAGGCATTCGAACACACATTTGTTAATTCCTCCTTGGCCCCTCCGTACTGGAAATATCAGGGCTGTTGGCCTAATATTTATCTCGTTTGTCTATAGATGAAACTTATATGCATTTAAATGTTTCGCTTTTCTGACATTGCTTCAGTCTGAAATGGGTATAACTGAATGTTAAATTGTGTCTGGTTATAGCTCCTCTGCTCTTAGTTTAACCCTCGTAGTGGGACTATAAGGAAGTGGAGAGTAGTTTGGCTCAGGTAATCTTCCTCACCTACGAAAGGTGGTGAAAAATGTCAATATGTTTGTGTAGATGCCAGTTTTCTGATGCAGGAGATGTAAAATTGACTCAGAAAGTGCCAGTCGAGCAAGCCCAACCCTCTTACCTGCAAAATAATTGTTCACTGCTCTCAACAGCAATTTTGACCTCATTATTTTACAGAGTTGTTAGAGTTTCCAGGGCAGCCTTATGTTTCCTTCTCTGCTAGAGGTGATGCTGTGGTTTTGGTATTTCCTACCCAGTTCTTTAGCATGAGTGGAAAGGCATGCCCAGTTCTGGATTTTCTTTCTCCTTTTCCTCCTCCACATAAGGCAGTGAGTCTTATCCAAGTATGTAGAGATCAGAAGGATATCCCTCTATTTCCCATTACTTTCCCACTCAGATTCAACAGCTATAGGTGAGGTTTCAGAAGCACCTACAAGCAGGGCACATCCTTTGAGGTGATAAAAGCAACAAGATCTTTGTGCTCCAGAATGTGTGCAGTAGAGAGCAATCTTGAGTTCATAACACTTCATCCATATCTCTGAAGTGGCTGTATTTGCTGCTTCCAGAAGCTATTGAGCTCCTTGCTCCATTACTTTCAGTGCAGCTGATGTGTGGTTTTCAGTCCTTTTGGCATAGTATGGACTCTCTTTAGCATAAATAACGAATAGCAATTAAACTTGTCTTAAGAGGAAAGAGCATGAAAGATATGCTGGGTCATTCGGACACCTACATGACTAATGAAAAAATGGAGTGTGAAAGGAAGCTATATGATAATTTTTGCATTAGTCTGTACCTAAAGTGAAGGATATACCTTCTGGACGCTTACCCTTAAAGCATAATAAATCGTGCATGCTGCTGTAGAGGGCTAGAAAAAACTGATAGCCTAGATGGCATAAATTATGTAAAGAAGGTGTAGCATCTTAGTGTCCTGCTAACAGTTGTAGCATGATGCCCAAGTTAGCAAATGTGACACCCAGCTACAAGAAGGGCTAGAAGGAGGATCCAGGGAACAACAGACCTGTCAGTCTGACCTCAGTTCTGGGGAAGGTTATGGAGCAGATCATATTGAGTGCCATCTCATGGCATGTACAAGACAACCAGGTGATCAGGCCCACTCACCATGGGTTTATTAAAGGCAGGTCCTGCTTGACCAACCTGATCTCCTTCTATGACAAGGTGATGTGCGTAGTGGATAAGAGAAGGGCTGTGGATGTTGTCTACCTGGAATTTTAGTAAAGCCTTTGACAGCATTTCCCACATCATTCTCCTGGAGAAACTGGCTGTTTATGGCTTGAATGGGTGTACGCTTCACTGGGTGAAAAACTGGCTGGATAGCTGGGCCCAAAGAGTTGTGGTGAATGCATTTAAATCCAGTTGGCAGCCGGTCACAAGTGATGTTCCCCAGGGCTCAGTACTGGATCCAGTTCTGTTTAGTGTCTTTATCAATGGTCCGGACGAGGGGATTGAGTGCACCCTCAGTAACTTTGCAGATGACAGCAAGTTGGGAGGGAGGGTTGATCTGCTTGAGGGTAGGAAGGGTCTACAGAGGGATCTGGACAAGCTGGATCGATGGGCTAAAGCCAGCTGTATGAGGTTCAACACGGCCAAGTGCTGGTTCCTGCACTTGGGTCACAACAACCCCATGCAATGCTACAGGTTTGGGGGAGAGTGGCTGGAAAGCTTCCTGGCAGAAAAAGACCCTGGGGGTGCTGGTAAACAGCCAGCTGAATATGAGCCAGCAGTGTGCCCAGGTGGCTGAGAAGGCCAACGGCATCCTGGCTTATAGCAGAAATAGTGTGGCCAGTAGGACTAGGGCAGTGATTGTCTTCCTGTACTTGGTACTGGTGAGGCCGCACCTTGAGTACTGTGTTCAGTTTTGGGCCCCTCCCTACAGGAAAGACATTGAGGTGCTGGAGCATGTCCAGAGAAGGGCAACAAAGCTGATGAGGGGCCTGGAGCACAAGTCTTCTGAGGAGCGGCTGAGGGAACTGGGGTTGTTTAGCCTGGAGAAAGGGAGGCTGAGGGGAGACCTTATTGCTCTCTACAACTACCTGAAAGGAGGTTGTAGCGAGGAGGGTGCTGGTCTCTTCTGTCAGGTGGCTGGGGATAGGACGAGAGGAAATGTCCTCAAGTTGCAGCAGGGGAGGTTTAGATTGGATATAAGGAAAAATTTCTTTACTGAGAGGGTTGTCAGGCATTGGAACAGGCTGCCCAGGGAAGTGGTTGAGTGACCATCCCAGGAGGTATTTAAAGATGCATAGACTTGGTACTTAGGGCTTTAGTTTAGTGGTAGACTTGGCAGTGTTAGGTTATGGTTGGACTCAATAATCTTAAGGGCCTTTTCGAACTGAAACGATTCTGTGATTCTATGTGATTCTGTTCTATAAAATGACTTGGGCAAAATGGTGACATTTCTCGCTTTTTTTCTTCTTGCAAAGATTTTTTTCTCATTAACAAACAAAAGCATTTTGGCCTCTAAATATCCATCCTGCAGACTCTGTTAGGGATCTGAGTATCAATCAGGTTTATTTGTGTGGTATGTGTACACCAATTATAAGTTTTTTGAAGCTCAAATATAATGTTATGGTGCATCCAGTGCATCATTCATTTTAAGTCACTAAATGTCATTAAAATCAGTGTATATCATCACAGTAACACAGAACACAACCAGTTCCTGCATGTATTCATCTGCAGGGCAGAGAAAACAGTTAATTGGGATTGCATGTTCATATCTATTAATTATGGGATGGTTTTGAAAATAAGAATGTACAACAGCAGTTGGAAAACTCACTGAGAGGTTTGCTTTTGTTTTGTGTTATGTTATGTATTGTGCTATGTTGTGTTCTGTGTTATGTTATGTTTTTTTCATTTCTTTCATGTTTCCCTTCAGGGTGAACCAGGACTTCCAGGATTGCCTGGCTCTTTGGTAAGAAGTTTTTTTAGCTTTCTCAAACATTGTAGGCATTACTGCATGAGAAGAAAAAATGGAAGCTGGGTGTGAGAGGACTTTACTAAATGAGAGATGTTCTTAAATGTTTTTTCAAAAAAAAGTGATGTTTAATGCAGTGACGATCTTTGAAGAAGGCAAGTGATGGGTTCCAACAAGGAGATGCACCACCATAATTTTGGGAGATTTTGAAATATGAAGATCAGGACTTTAAGAGGCAATGAAAGCATTACCTCAGGTGCATCAGAGAGAGCAATACTGTGACAGGACTGTGTGGTTTCCAGGACACTTGTTGAGTTGATGCCTAGTGACCTTTGGAAGTTAGAGCCTGTGGAATTTATAAAAGCAAATGAATGTTCAGAATTGAGTTGAATTACTGAGTGCCTTTGTCATTGGCTGGATGTGAGAGTTGGGACGGGAGAAGAAAAAGGCAATTTCTGATGAGGGGGAATGATCTTTCCTTGGCTTATATCTGAAAAAGTCCTGGTGGAGTATGAGACAACTAGGACCTGGTGTGCTGATATCAGGAAAGCAATGACAAAAAAAGAAAATGGAGAAAATAGGAGAGGGGGCTTCATCTTTCCTGTGGCACTAGATTTACATCCTTTGTGCATCCCTCTGCCTTCAACAATGCCTTCACTAATGCCAGAGGTGTCACTATCAGAAGGAGAGGTCTAGAACTGAGTTCTGCAGGGGCTGGTATCAAAGCAGTTGAGGAGTATCCCTTTTACTTTCAAAAAAAATAGGATTAAAATTAGGAAACACCGCTCTTGGACTATTGGTAGAGAGCATTAAAGAGCCACTGATACCAGCAACGTTAACTGTAGCACTGTGCCAGAGAAGGGCTGGGTGCTAAAGACAAGAATGAGAAGCTTCCTTACCCAGAATGTGGTAGAAAGCAAAGGAGGGAGAATGAGAGAGCTCTGAAAAAAACCTCTTTGGGTAAGAGCCTTTTACTGCCCTGCTTAAATGTGAAATTAGTGATGTGACAGTAGTTGCCGAGAGATTTGGAAAGATATGTATAAAACCTGAAAGTGATCCTAAAGTTCCAGGAGGTGGGTGGAGAATAGACTGAGCACGCACCATATCCAAAGTCAGCCTGCTATTTATATGATGCCTTCTGCATTCAATAGATCTTTGTTATTTAAAACAAGACAAGAGCTGGGGAATTTACGAACTTATTTATACGAATTAAGTTCTTACTGTTTATACAGCCATGCAAATAATTTCATAGGTGCGCAAACCTTGTGTCATTCTGAGCTGTTTAAAAATAAAGTATCCCCCTGCCTGCAGCAGGATTTGAAGACTGCCTGTAGCAGTTAGCGTGCATCTTGAGGGAATGTCGAGGGGAGAAAAATACGCTGTGGGGAACCATCACACCTCTGCCACCTTCTGTGTTGTCTGTCCCCTTTTTATCCTTTATGACTCGTCATTTTTATTGCAGGTGCATACTGAAGGCCTAAAAGGAGAGCAAGTAAGAGAAATTCAATATCTATTTTTCCATTGAAAGGATACTTTTATGTACTTCAGTTGCCTGTTAGATTAGAGTTTGCTTTAAAATAATACTTCAAAATTAAGGTGGATAGAAGCATTGTCAGGCCACCAAGAAACAAGTTTTCCTATTTACAGTGGAGAAAATACACAAGAAAGGAAAAAAGGCAATGTCCTTTTCAGATGCAGTGAATCTAACATGAACGAGAAGTATAAATTGGAGAGTCAGCTATGCCATTCTTTAAGTCCAGGGAAGTGTTAATATGAAAGTAAAACTGTATTTGAATTTTATGCTGAGTTTGTCTCTGAACCTGGGCACTCAAATAGGGGAGAGACACCCGTTGCTTCAGTCTGTTAGTCCTACATATAAATAAAATATATTTAAATTTTGATTTTGTGTTGGTAGGTGCATAATTTGTATTTAACTGTTATTTAATATAACTGTATGCATCATATAAATGATACTTTAAAGCCGTTCACAGCTGTACTGGCTTGGGGGAAATGGCTGTGGAAGCTGTTTTTGCAACAATTGCTTTTCTCCACCACTGAACCCCAACCCACAGTGTTTTATTGGAATATCCAGGATAGCCCCATGTCTTCGGTAGAGTTACTACCTTTGCAAAACAAAGAGCCAGTTATGGATAATGCCTGCTGAGCGTGGGTGGATCAGTCTGTGTGCAGTCTAATGAGTGCTGATAATTCAAGTAGCTGAAGGATTAAGGAGAAAACCAGCTGGTATCTGCACTGTTTCTTTGGAACCTGTGAGGAAAGGGGTGGTATAGGCTCTGTAAAGATGGCCAACAAGACTAATGTGCCCATAAAATTTTTCATACAGATATTTTAACACTTTTTTTTAAAAAAAAAATCATTTCTGTAGGGAGAGCCAGGGCCACGAGGACCACAAGGCCAACCTGGACTTCCTGGGCCTCCGGTAAGTTTGTGTCTCACTGCTTGCAATTCCCAGAAACTGAAACTCAGACTGGTGTGAGGCATACATGCAAAATCTGATATATTATTCAGGCACTATGATCTTAAACAGTGCCCTCCAGCCTCCTGTTTTCTTCCCTGCTGAGAGAAGGTCTCCTGCTGTGGATGGCCACTCTGAACTCACACAGGTGGCACCCAGGACATGGGCAGTCATCGCACAGAGGCAGACATTGCCTCAAGGCTGTTGTCATGCAGAACCTGATTGTTTTTGTATTTTTAATGTCCTGAAGAGCTGTATGGGCATTCAGCACATCTCACAGAGGCACTCGCTGTTAACCTGTAAGCTATCATATAATGAAGGTCAGAGAATGATTGCTGTAAAAGGGGTTGGCTTTATGCCACAATATCCTGGCTAAAATATTTTGTGGATGAAAAATAAGAATTGGGTATGTGTGTTTGTGTTTCAACACAATTTTTTGCAACAATTTAGACATACCAGCTTTCCTACTTTTGACTTAATTGTACCTTATTCTAGTTATATTTTGCAACCCAACTCTGCGGGATATCTCAGTTCAGACTGTCACTTCTGCCTCATTTGCAAATACTCTGTATTTCCCTGCCTTTGAATTGTTTGTTGTGTTTCACTGTTGACTGGGTTTTGCAAAATTGACAGCATTGTGAAGATGCATTACTTAGGTAAATATGATTTTAATTATATAATTTAAATATAGTTTTGTGCTCTGTATTTAATCAGGGCATTGTCACTTTTCTCTATCCTGTTTTCTTATTCTCTTCTGCTCCCAGGACAACATAATTATCAGGTAAGTGTTATCTAGGTAGCCATGCAGTAATGGTAGCACAAACCAGCTAGGAAATGGTTATATAGTTCATTAGTTTTTCTCACTCAGTTAAATTTCTAAAACTTTTCACTTTTAAAGGGAGAGGCTGGTCTGGAAGGCAAGCCTGGAGTCCCTGGTTTACCAGGTCAAAGGGTGAGTTGCTGTTTTCATTTAATGTAAGTCCCAAGAGGCTAGGGATAGCTTTGTTCAATAAGGTTTGGTACTTTGACCCACTTTACACATACTTTTCTACTTATTTAAGGATCCTGGAGGCCCAGATCCTTTCCTCTATTCCTGCTTTATGGTCCAGTAACTTTCACTACCTCTTGGAGTCCACAGATTGTATGCAGTGCCCTGTGGGACCCTAGGAAAGTTTCTTTGATGTCATTTGCTCTCCTGTCTTTATATCTGCTCCTTGCTGCCAAGAGGATTCTTGGTATGACTCTGAGTGTGTAGAGCCACTATTAATATGGACAGGTTGAAAGTTCAGAGAAATGCTATTGTTCTGGAAGTCAAATAAATACAACAACACTTGCAATACTTATTATTTTCTGTTGTGTTTGGTCTGTACTCAAACAGAAGCTCCCACAAAATGGGAGCTGGTGTACCGTTCTCCGCCAGGAGCTTAGATAGTTTCCTCTTGTTGAAAAAAAAAAAAAAAAAGGATTTTCTCTGACTCAGAGTTATGTCTTGAAATGTTCAAATACTGATAAAAAGTAAATTTCATAGTGGGCCTGATATTATTACATGCATGCTCTGAACCTGCCTTTCCTTGCTTCAGCCCATTCATATGAAGAACTTCTCACTAGACAGCAGAGAAGTGTGGAAGTGAGATACCTGTTCAACTTTTGTGGAGGCAGTCACTTCAGTCTCAGTACTGCTGCCTGATGAGTTACTTATTTAAGTAGTCACAGAGACTTGGTCATAGCTTAATCCATAGAGGAGATTGTGGGGGTTGCCTGTAATGGTTTGCACTTGAGTCAGCACCAGTGCTGTTAAAAGAGTGGGTGTGAGAGTGCTACTTGTGAGCATGGGAGGGTTATGGGCAAAGGACAGTACAGGGAAGAAATATATACCTTGGTAGGTGGTTTTCTACAGACTTTCCATTGAATTGCATGATAATTAATTGAGCTGTAAGCGTGTCTTTTAAGAATCTTCTCCTTAGGAAGATGAGACATGCAGTCTCAGGTTGATGCCACAGTGGAAAAGGGCATTTAATTGCTTTCTTGTACTTTTCCAGTCTTTAGAAAATATTTCCTTACCACTTTAGCAAATAACTGTGCCGTGCTTTACTCATGAGTTGACAAGTTCTGAATTGTCCTGGTTTTAAAGCCTGCTGTGAAACATTGTTTCTTGAATAAGACTAATAGAGCATATCAGCTGGGTGAAGGACAGTGATCCATCAGGATCTGCAACAGGACACAAAATGCTCCTGCTAATGATCATTTGATTAGACATGTCATTTGATCCATACTGTCTTTAAATGTTTCCCTAGACTCTGTTCTGTCTAGCTAGTTAGACTTCTTCTCCTAAGGGTCTCTATTAGTCACCAGGCATCTTAGGTGGATAGAAATATTTTTTTTAATTAAAGGCCATTATTCAATGACTGAATACGTGAGATGAATCAACGTCCTGGGCTTGGTGGATCTGCATGGATAACCTACATGTGGGAGAGAGAACATATTATAAGATACTACTGATTTCACCATTAGTACAGTTCTTGACAAAGCACAAATATAAATCCAAGCATTGATAACCATCTTACATAAATTTGGCTGCAGAAAACAAGTATTTCTCTAGACAGGCTTAGAAGTTAAAATGCCAGGAGAGAAAGCTCAAATATTTGTTTGAGTCTAGTTTTAAATGACTGGAGGTGCGGTGAGGGCAGGCTCTGAAGGCACAGCTGAGTGCTGTAGCAAACGCTTTTGCACACACCCAAACAAGAAGGCTCTCTAGCAGCATAGCCCGGTGTTGAGGACATGGACGGGATCACGATGCCTCGGTTTCATTTGTGGCACCACCCCTGGCATGTTGTAAGACCTGGTTTTTTGACTGGATATTAGGAGGAATTTCTCCACTGAAAGGGTTATCAAGCACAGGAACTGGCTTCCCAGGATGGAGTCACCAACCCTGGAGGTATTTAAAAGACGTGTAGATGTGGCACTTAGGGACATGGTTTAGTGGTGGACTTGGCAGTGTTAGGTTTATGGTTGGACTTGATCTTAAGGGTCTTTTCCAACCTAAATGATTCTATGATTCTATTCTAAGACACATCTCTTTCTTTACCTCTGCACACCCTGTGAATAGGGTAGGAGTGTAAGGCTATACAGGTACTTGAGAAAACCAAACAGCCAGAGCAGCAGTGCAAGCATTGGTTTGTTTAACACTGAGCATGTTCCCCAGCACACCTTTGGGTCATGCCAGGTAGTTGTCTCCCACAAATGTCCCTCCATTGCAAGGTAACTGTGTTTGGCAGGCTGGATGACGAAGGCCATCTTCATTTGTGACAAGGAGAGTTTAGCTGCATACAAGCTCCTGTGCTCTTGCACATGGAGCCCTGACCCATTGTATTTAGCATAGACATAGCATTTTTCACTATGGTAAGGACAGAAAAATCAGACCTAGAGGCATATTTGGGACTCCTTTTTAGCAGACCTGTGTAGAACAGACGAAAATCACTAACCATCTGCGTGCCTTGTCACTCTGCTGTTTTATACAGGCGGGGTTTCAAGATATGATATGTACCAATTTATATTTCCTGAAAATTTGGTTCCTGAGGTACTTTATAAATATTCTGCACTAATATCTTGTAATGTAAGGGACAGGACCTTTTCAAGTAGCATGCTGCAAAGGGGCTGATATAAAGCAGTTACTGTTTTGCAGTATGATTCAACTTCAGTTTTGCATTATGGTCCTCAACCAAGATGTAAATGAAGTCGGTACATGCTGAGTCCCTGTCCTCACACAGGGGTGTGGATACAACCATTTGTTGGAGTTCTTAGAAGCCTGCAGTTCTTTAGTTAGCTGTAATGCAGCTGGCACAAACTACTAATGGACTGAAGATGTGTTTGGAACAATTTCATAGAGGAATTCATGTCTCATAACACAGTCCACTGGAAATGAAGGATCTTGAA
The DNA here is from genome assembly GCA_013401275.1 of Pandion haliaetus. Taxonomy (NCBI): domain Eukaryota; kingdom Metazoa; phylum Chordata; class Aves; order Accipitriformes; family Pandionidae; genus Pandion; species Pandion haliaetus. The sequence goes on along the minus strand of VYZV01021702.1, from coordinate 128,398 downwards.
CTGTGCAAGGACAGAGGCAATGTTGACTGGTGTTAGAAGTATAATGCAGAAGCCACCTACACAGTCTATAGACTTCATAGAAGATGACATATTGAGCCAAATGCCTTAGGGACAGTTTGCCTGACAGGAATAGGGTCATACTCCTTGGAAGGATTTCTAGGAAAAGAGGAATTATGATATTCTTTGGCCTGAAGTTGCTGTTCCTGTTATTGCTGAAGAAATAAAAGAATACAAGGGTGTTATGGGTTTGTATGGTGCAGGGTTTTTTTTTTTGGTAGCGGGGGAGGGGACTGCAGAGGTGGCTCCTGTAAGAAGCTGCTGGAAGCTCCCCCGGCTCCAAGTCAGACCTGCCTCTGGCCCAGGCCGACCCAATCAGTGACGGTTGGAGTGCCTCTGGGAGAACAGATTTAAGAAGGGGAACCTGCAGGGAGTGGTGGGATTGGAATGTAAGGGGAACACCTCTGCAGATACTGAGGTCAGTGAAGGAGGAGGAGTGCCTGAGGAGGCTGACGGCCCTGAAGCCCATGGTGAGAAGGCAGGCTGTCCCCCTGCAGCCCATGGAGGTGAACGGTGGAGCGGAGGCTCCCGAAGATGGCCGTAACTCCATGGTAAAAACCGTGCTGAAGCAGTGTGAGACTGGAGAGCAGCCCGCGGAAAGGACCCGCGCCAGGGAAGTTCGGG
>VYZV01021702.1:75762-125630 GCA_013401275.1 Pandion haliaetus | reverse complement strand
AGGAAAAATTTCTTTACTGAGAGGGTTGTCAGGCATTGGAACAGGCTGCCCAGGGAAGTGGTTGAGTGACCATCCCAGGAGGTATTTAAAGTTGCTTAGACTTGGTACTTAGCGCTTTAGTTTAGTGGTAGACTTGGCAGTGTTAGGTTATGGTTGGACTCAATAATCTTAAGGGCCTTTTTGAACTGAAATGATTCTATAATTGTACTTTATGTCTCTGTTCCCTTTTGAGGGCTTGCCACCAAAGTAGCCTTGCTATTTGCAAGCATGGAGAACTTTAGACATAGCCTAACCATACCCAGCAGGTCACCTCCAAGTTCTTTAGAGCACCACCATGTTACTCTTCAGACAAACTTTACAGAAGTTGTGGACAAGAGAGCAGCATACTCACAGCGGTTCTTGAAAGCATAAAGGTTGCTGGTGAGTCACAGAAATTGTGCCCAAAGGCTGGGATTTGCTGCTCTGCAGGATAATGTGGTCTGAGTGACAGGACAGACTGAAGAAGACACTAGAGGACCCTAGTTAGCATTAGAAAAAGAAAGGCTCCTGAGCTGACTGTAGAATGTGATAGAGCATCTTCCTAATGTTTTATTTAGAAACAAATGAAACCAGATGTGTTTGGGGGCAGAGTGAAGCAAGTGTTCTGCTCTATAAAAAGCTGATGATTTTATAGAGATCTGATTGACAAATTTATCATAAGCTAAGTTTGCTATATATAAACCTCTACCTCCTGCAGCCCATTCGCAGGAGCTTCGATATGGAGCATGTGTTTTCAATGTAATTATAATAATGCACACTCACAGGCAGAGTTCTTTAACATGGAAACCTAATCAGAGGGCTGCTTATATTTGGGGGAGTAGCCCAGCAGTGGAAACACACTAAAAGAGGAGCATAAGCTGGGAAGACAGATCATCTTCCGGGCATTTAAAAGCACTTCTCTGTTAGCCTGCTGTCGTTGCAGGTCTCAAAGTGTTTTATGGGCACAGAAAAAATGCACAAAGTCTCCTCAATACATCTGCTGAACTGCCAATCTGACAATTCCTGTCCATCCTTTGATCCTGTCTGGGGGCAGGAGATAACAATTCCAACCTGAACCAAGCAACTGGGTTATGTTCATTTTATTATCCAGCTGCTTCCAAGTGCCTGGCACCTGACACCTATATTTTGACAACGATACCCTCACATCAAGAGCACACAGTGGGAAGAAAGAAGCTTTGCTGTTCTCATCTGTCCCGTAAGATCTTTGAGTAAAAGACAGTACTGTCTCTCTGATTTTACTAAAACTGCCAGATAAAGAGGTAGAACTCATAAAGTCTGGTTTCATTTTAGGGTGGTTTTGTGGGTTGTTTTCCCCTCTTCCTGTTCTCTTCTTTCTTCTGTGAAATTGAAGAGAACTGAAGTATTTTGATTCTGCTCTTAAGTTTTTTTGACACCTGATCTACTGAAATATTTGTTGGAAATAAACCCAACTTTTTTTACTTGATAGAAACAAAAGAGGCAGATGTATGACATGCTCCTGGAAAGCATGCAGATCTTTGGGTAATCCAGCCTAAACAAAAGGTTCTTCTGAAGTGTGCTCTAAATACCTTGGATTTCAAGAATTTGCCTCTTCTTGAAATGACAGAAGTTCATTCAAGTGATTGAAATTGCAGAAGGAAATGAAGAGAAAACAGTACTTTCCACATAGGCATGAGGTAGTAGCTAGCTAGAACCACTTTGAGTTTGATGTGCTGTACTGCAGCCTAGTTTTCCAAATTTGCATTGTCAAAAGTTTCCCATGCACAAAGAAAAAATCAGTGCAAAACTGAAAAAAAAAAAAAAATACAGGAGTCTCATAGGATAGTAAGTATGGGAAAAAAAATTAATGGAAAATATATTCTTAAAATAGTAACCTTTAATGAATGTTCTTCTCCATGTTTAAGACTCCGATGTACATAGGCAGATAAGTAATAATAATTCCCCTTTTTTCAAGTTACTTTATGCACAAAATAATTTATGTGAAGCACAGAATGAGAGCGAGTTGGATGTAGAAACAGAGATAACAGAAAAATTTTACTGCAAGATCCTTTTTTTGTGAGCTAATTGTAAAGTTCTGTGACATGGTCTGTCAGGTTGGAGGCAAGAGGGAGTGCAGCTCCAGGTGTGAGTTACAAAGGGGTGTCTTGCACATCTTTAATACAGCTGTCATGTTTCACTAGGTTTTCATGTTCGTGTGTCCACATCCCCTGAATGTTTATTCTTGAACTCAGAACAGCACAAAAAGCTTAACAGACCTTTCTTGACTCTTTACAACTAGAGTACAAGGCTATGAGTCTCAGTGTTACATACTTGTTTTACAATAGACCCTAAAGGATCCTGTTAAAACTGGAGACTATTTGGTTCAGGGCACCCCCTCCAGCCAGAAGAGATGGATTAAGAGCACTTGCCAATACATGAAAGGTTTATTCCTGTTAGTTGTCATGGGGGAAATAAATTTATCAAATCTCTGGAGGGCTGCTGAGCTCTTCTTTTTGTGTTTGATGGCAGGACAGACATACATGTATTTGTCTTTCCACTTCTTGACCCACCTCTCTGCTGTCTAAATGGGTTGTTGCATATGATGTTCCTGTTCTGGTCAGTCACAACTTGAAATGGGCAGTCAACACTGTTTCAATTCTTATTTCTCTGTGTATGAACTCCCCTTGTTTTTAACAACCTTAGACTTGCAGGGGCAAGGGAAGGAGATAGTTGATTGGTATCTCCAGAGGAAGATGTGTAAATAATGGAGGAAAGAGAGGAGAATAAGTTTGCCCAGCAAATTAGGTAGACTTTTTGGAAGCAGCCAGTCCCAAGGTGCAATCTCTCTCAATGTCCAGAAGTACTTCTAGCCCTTTTTTTCTTTGTCACAACAGCCCCAATAATCACCCATAAGCTGGTCAACTCTGATGGTCTTTGCACTCTCAAGCTAGGGAGATGCTCTCACTTCATAATTTACTGTCATTATCTAATACATATGCAGACTGTAAAAGGTTGGTGCCTTCAGGGGGCTCAAACTGATTAATACTGCTGGATTTCTCCTGGCTTCTCTAGTAATGTAGAGGTAAAGTGACAGGGGTGAAAGGGGTAATCCTAGCATCCCATCTAGTTTACAGAGGAAACAGTTGGCATTTGTGCTAGCAGTCATATTCATTCACAATTAAGGGTGCTTCCCAGGTACTTGGTACCAAATCCACCTCTGTTCCTGGGGCCAAACCTCAGAGAAAAACATGTTAGGAAAATATATGGCCATTCTGGCTGTTGGACACCAAGATGAGAAACAGTCTTGGTCTATGATACCCTTCAAAATTTCCCCTCTAGCAGAGTGGAGCCAACATGTTTCCTTGGTTTCCTGTCTTCTGTATGGTAGAGATCTTTCTGATGTTTGGGTGTGTTCATATATATTTGTGGGTGCTTGAAATGTTCAGATGACATTGCCTTCCCTGGCAAAGTTCAGCCCTGCAGAAATCAAAATGTAAGCAAATTAACAAAAAAAATGAAAAAGGGATTGATAGCATAGATTAAAACCAGAGGGAAGCTGTAATTATGAGTGAGGTAAATATATCCATTTTCAATATAAAACACACCTTTTTAACTGTGCTATCACTCTAATTGCTGATGAAGGCAAATAACATAGATTTCATATAGTTGAAGGATACACATTCTTACACACTTAGCTGATTCTTACTGTAAGTAACAGCATAATTGCTGGCTTTCTGTCATATTATTAGGCGATGTGACATTTCACTGAGCTTTGCTCTCATAGGCATAATTTCACCCAGCAAGTATTTCTGTACTTCATAGACAGGCTGTAATGTTATGGAGCAAATCTGTTGTAGTTTTATTTTGACTAACTTCTGAGTTGCCAAAATGTCCCCTTCACAATGGGAAATTACACTCTCGGCCTCTCTGTCAGTATAATCAGATGTTGCTTTAAGGAATTTCGCAGTGCTTTGAAAAGCACCAAAGTTTCTCAGCATTATACCCAAGGAAAGGATAGGCTTCTCTCACATCTCTCATTGCTGTCACAGAATAACGTGCTCGGCCATCAGTATGGAAACAGAACAACGGATGTATACTTGTCACAGGAGGCAAAACACGTCCTTCCTCAGCCTCTCGGTTTATTGAGACGGGTTTGGGGAGAAGGTGGTGCTGCTACAACCTTTCTAGGTTCCCTAAGTAATATTTTACAGGTGGGACCAAGTTTCTAAAAAACAGTAGTTTGGCAAACTGTAACCACATAATGCCCTTAAACTGTAAAGCTGCTAAAGTCACAGCCTTGTGGACCTCCAAAATAAGGTCTAAGTGTACTACTTGCATCTCTTCACTTGCAAGGTTACAAGGCTCATTGGGGATTTTGTTGGCCTGAACACTAATTTATGTATCACTCATTGTGGTTTTGTATAGAGTACACAACAGGGTATGTTCATGCTCTCCAACTTGTGATATCTGTTTTAAGGTGATTAGGTGATTACTTAGGAAGCGAATTCCGTTATGCTCCTTCAAAGGGTTATCAAAAGTGTTTATAGCAGGTTCCTGCCTCTAATGCAGTCTCAGAATTAGTCTAAGGAGATGCATAAATAATACAAGGGGAGGTACAATGTGGCTGCTAATTATGCCCAGCGACCAACGAGGTTGGTGGGACATGAAGGAATCTGTCACCCTGTGTTGTATGTTGGCTTCAGTGTTGCAGCTGTGGAACTAGCCAGCCTAACGTGTAGCTCTCATGTTAATAGGAAGCTGGAGGTGGCATGCAGGCATACTCATCTCCTGTGTCCGTCCCCACACACCGCATCCTGTATGCTCTATTCATAAGCTTATTTATTTATTAAAATTAGAATCTTAACAGTGTCCTTTGCATGGTCACCTTGGCACTTGGCAAAATGAGCATCTTTAACTAGAAAACATATATTGAATCACGGTAACATGAGTCCCTCAGGTTATAAATGGGCTCTTTTTGTGTTTGACAAGCAAAGAATTGATGGATGTTGAAAAAGTATGAGCACTCATGAATAGTGCATGTACTGAGTGTATAATGCAGATTGTTATTGGTATTAGGATCCTGGAAATGACTACAAACTCCTTCTGATACCCAAGGACCTCATAATCCATCCTTAAATTTTCTTCTTAAATTCTGTATATGACAGCTGCTTTTTTTTTTATGAGAAAAATAAGGAAAATATCAGATTCTGACACATCAGCTAATGAATCTCACTCAAAACTGGGGAAAATATAATGAAAACTTATTTTGCTTGTGATGTTTTAGATTTTTCATTCATTTAAGTCAGCAGGAAGCTGTTGTTTGTAGTTGTTGTTTCTGGACATATTTCAAGAAAGAAAAATAAAGGGAAAATTATATATATGACTCTTCCACATCTGTGTGACCAATCACATCATCAGTGACATGAAACTTGCTTAATTATAATATCCTTCTAAAAAGAAAATCAGTTTGGATGAGAAGTAGAAATGAGGGAGAAAAAAAACCAGTCCTCCGGCTCTCGGATATTTACATGGCTCCTCTTGTACACTCCTAGTATATTACTAACAACCTCAGAAGTATTAATGATTCAGTGCCTATTGCACATCAGGGAAGAACAGATTATTTTTACAAGAAAGCTGAGTCACAAAATATGTGACTTGCCCAATGTAACACAAGTCAGTTGTTGAGTTGAGAAAAAAATCCAATCTCTGCCTTAAGCCCAGTGCTTCATGCATCTTTACTGCATCTTTTCTTCCTCTTTTTTCCTAGTGCAGGACTTTTCCCTGTGAACAATTTGAGGTCAAACCCATGGGGAACACAGTTGCTGCAGCATCCATATAGGTGAACTTGTCTCAAGGGTATACTCCAGGTCCTGGCTTGTCCTTCCCTTCCACCAGCGAAGCAATCTGGTTCCTCTGGAGGATTCTTTTTTTTGGTTGCAGAGGAGACAGTGAGCTCTGTCCCTTGGTGGTAGTGCCAACCCTAGTTAGAAATGCCTCATGGACCCCTGTTTGCTAGCTTAGAGATTGTGAATCTTTTATATTCGTCCATGCACCAGAGTTCTTAATTATTTTCTTCCTTAATGTGTGAGACAGGGCAAGGAACATAAGGGACGCTGCTTGGCTTTATTGGAGAGGGTTGAAGGGCTAGACTGCAGGAAGGAAAGTGCCTCTCAGCATGTGTCTATACAGGGTACCTGCCTTGGCTGCATCTCAGCACTGTGACTTCTCTGACCCTCTGTGGGTAGCACCCAGGTGGGACTGCAGAGCGTAGGAGATGCCAAGACATGCATGAGACCAACCCTCATCTGTGGGGGCTTTTATCAAATATGGGGAGATACAGACCTGTCAAAGACAACTGGACTTTCACAGCCAAATGGTTCTGTGCTGCCTTTGTTTCTAGCCTTTGTGTTTTGTGTACCCACATTACACCGATTTACCAGTTTTGGGCTGAAAGGCTTTGGAAAGTCAGTAGCAGTCCTTGCCCTGGTGTCTAATACTTGCTCTTCTGTTGAACATGCAGGGTAAAAAGGGAGAACCAGGATTCCCAGGGATCAATGGTCTGATTGGCCCTCAGGTAAGCGATGTTTTCTTCTTTTTCATATAATATGTGGAAAAACATTTTTTGTGGCAACAGGTGACTTGGAACCACAACACAGCATGCCGTGACATTGTTCTCTTCTCATCTACACCATCTCTGAAGTTGGTATTTCTCCTTTAAGAGTCAAACTAATTTACCCTGTTGTGATTGAGAGAAGTCTGCCTGTCTGGCAGCAAGTACTTTTACCTTCCACAGTTTTTCAGCATCTTTGACCATGGGCATAAGAAGGTGTTTTGTATGTGATTTCCCTGTGGCTTATACATAGAGCAGTATCATTCCGGAGGGAAAGCAATGATTTGTGTTTTGTAATATTTAGGATAGTATCTCAGCTAATTGTTGGCTGTGTGAATTGGCAATTGCAGATATACCTCCTGTGCTGCAGTCTTGAGGGAAGAAGCAGTTTAAAAGGTATTTGCTGTTCGGAAAGCACACTTCTTTGAGCACAAGTCTGTTTTCTTGGCTTTGATACCCACATTTCTACTTATTACAGAGGGATAGGTGTTGAGTTACTGAGGAAGGAAGAGACAGGGGCTTAAAACTAAATGTTTACCCTCCCTGTGAGGAAGGATATATTAAGGTAATGTCCCCTTACCTCCTTTTTTAAGGCTTTTAGCAAGATAGTGCTCCAAATTGCACCGTCTGTAACACCATAAGGGCAAAATAGCGCTGTGTATGTTAAGCGTCATCAGAGAGGATTTGGCTCCACCTTGGATCAGCCCATTCTGTGCTGTATTATAACAGTTGCCTCTGGCTTGGTTTCTTGCTAACTTTGTAGCCACACTCAGCTGACCCAAGTTGCTCTGTAGGGTCACCCCTGCAATAAGAAAAATATCTACAGGAATGTCCTTAAGCAGGAAAGATGCAACCTCACTTTAAGCTGACTGCTCAGGATAAAACTGAGCATTTCATTCATTCCCTTTTCAATAATAAATTAATGAACTGGGTCTTTGGCTTTGGTATTTTGTTTCAATAACTGGTTAAGTTTTGGGCAGGAATGAAGGGCCTCCATTGCTACAGCTGTTGGTGATGTATTGCGACAAACAGCACACTGCTAGACAGCAGATTCTGATTTTTCATTTATTTCCTCTGGCAAGCTATGCCCTTGTAACCAGGAAACACGATCTAGAAATGGTTTCTGTGGCAGACATTTTGTAATGAGCTGTTCACATGTCTGTGGAGGATGTCAGAGAGGCAATCCAAGGACTTGTGACTCTGTGCAGGTGAGGGGCCCTGTGTCCAGCTGGGAACCTTGCCCTGCAAAACACCACTTGATACTGTTTTACATATTTTTAAGACTTTTTCCTTTGGTAAGGTATCTGGTTTGCAACTATTTCATCAGCAGCCTTCAAGAGGAATGAAGACAGTACTTCTAATGGATTTAAAATATTTTGTCCCCCCAAGCCTTCTAAATCATTGAAAGAGGATTTTCCTTGCTTTTGGGGGAAGATTTTTCTCCATGCATTATTCCTGAGATATCTGACAGTATCCATCCAAACAATGTCACACTTGCTCAGCTCAAGTTCCCCACAACTTAAAAAAAAATATATATACATGCATGGTTTAGCAATTTTATGAATGTATCTGAGAAAATTGCTGATATAGCATTAAGTAATTTTCCTTTCTGCACAGGCTAAATAAAATTACCAAATTTTATGTTAATTAAAACTGCATATAATGCTAGCCCCATCGAGGGATACTTAATTTGAGGCTTCCTCCAAGCTAAGTGTAAGAATGGAAATATATTGTTCCTATTCTTGCAGTGGCACTCTGTTCTGGACATATTACTGCAGATTTCCGTATTTTTGTTTGGATAAAGTGCTTACATTCAGTTTGTGACAAAACTACTTTTCAGCTTAATAGAACTTTTTGTGACATTAGCTTTTTTTAAGCACTTTATCAGCTTTTGTTTTTCCTTAACCAGTCTATGCCCTCAAAATACCCAAGAACAAAAGTGGTTTCCTTATGCTATAGTTAGATGGATATTCTTTCCAGTTATGTATGGAAGTCTGTGTCACCTGTTCCTGTGTTACCTCCATGGCATTGAGGGCCAGCTGATTTGAGTTGGCCATATATAAACTAGATTAGGACACTAAAATAACCTCCCTTTCCACTGCTATTTTAAATTTAAATATACTTTTGTTTTCTAACCTGATTCCCCCCATTGGTAGGTATATGGGCAAAAGGAAGGAGTGGTTATAGGAGGTGCAGAAGGCACATTGTTGGCTGAAAGACATCAAAAAGTCCATCTGAAGTTATTGTTGAGCTTTGTCAAGAAAAATAGTTGCTGTCACACTCAGTCCAACTGAGAAGCCACTGAAGGATCAAGCAGCTGTGCAAGGGAACCAGCCTGAGGGCTACTCTGGAGCAGGACTAGCAGTTCCAGTGATGAACTGCACTTGAGATGATGTCAGTCCAGCTCTCAAGGACCATTGACTTGGAGTGGTCACATTTGAGGGTTAAATGAAGTATCAAATCCTGAAGCAGCAGCTAGGAGGCACCTTCTCAGCTAGCCTGGTGAAGTTTTGTGACAATACGATAGCCCTAGATTTGCCTCTCTCCTTGCACACACTAACTCAAACTACATTTTAATCCCAAAAGTTTTTTAAATGTTTTTTTCCTTCTAAGTCAGCTGTGGTGGTGAACCAGTCCATGTGCTTATTTGATCCATGTTGTCCAGTCAGCACCCCCAAAACTGAGCATTTATTTTCCAGTGACCTTTAGAAATGGTGCATCTTGCAACATCATTAAGCCATGGAGTAGACACTCTGGGTCTTATTTCCCCTCTGGATATGAATTATTTTCCTGCAGCAAGGACACAGATGTCTGAACTCATAATGTGTTTTTGTTGTTGTTATTTATTTGTACTATTTTAGTTTCCAGGAACCTTAATCATGGACCAAACTTCTATTGCAGTAGGCTGTTCAAATGCAGACTGAAAAATGAGCATTTCTATAAAGCACTTTCAGTTGAAATAGATGGATGGGTGCCAAGCACTGGAAACAACGAGGCTGTGCATTTCTGCATGGTCGCCCGAGATCTCGGCATACCTTGTCTATCCCATCGTCTGTTGATAGGAAGAGTTCAGAGAAGGGGCTGAAGGCAGTTGAGGTACCTTTGCAAATGATTTTCTAGGCATGAGGGGTATCCTGAGGAGGAAGGAGATCTGCAGTTAGGCAGTGTATGCCAAGTGAGCCATGAAGGCTGTGTTCACAGGCTCAGCACAGAGGGGAGCTGATGCCCCAATGCTAACTGAAGGTTCAGACACTCTGACCTGTATCACTGAATTACCAGGGCTGGGATTCAGCTCCAAATGTGAGCATTTGTTGGGTTAAGGATGGGGATGCAGGTGTCTGAGCTCCTGTTGATGAAGATCCAGTTAATATCATCAGTGGAGCCTGAAGCTCTCCTAAAGCAGGTACCTACAAATGGTCCAATGAGCCACTCTATAGATTCCATGGGCTGAGCAGGTACATGCTGTCCACCTGTAAGACAGCAAAACAAGTCAAAACTCTTTGAAATTTAAACAAAAATGCCATACCTCACATTTGCAATATCTCTGGACTGTTAGTGAGGCTTGCCTTATGCTAGATAACCTGGTGGTATAACTAAGACCTGCGAGGAAGACCAGTACAAGCTGTACCTTTTCTGGTAATGGCTGGCAAAGATTTAATTAGCATAGACTTGTCCGTAGGGTATGAGCTCAAGACCAGCTTTTCTTAAGTAATTCAGGAAAGAAATTATATCCTCTGAAATGCATGGTGTCCTTAACGTCCTTTTTATAATGCAAGTTAATACTGCAAAATGTAAGAAAAGGATACAGGCCCCAGCTGCAAAGCTCAGATTGAATTCAAACTATGCTAGTGCTGCTCGAAATTGGAATATATTGCTCAGAGATATCTTTAATAAGATCTATACCTTTAACAAAAATAAAGAAAAAAAAGTCTTCACCTGTGCAGATCACTGAGAGTACTGAAATGAAAGACCATAAGGGTTTTTTTTTTGTTGTTTTTCTCATTTGCTGCACTGACTCAGTAAACCAACTCAAAGCAAACACATAGGGAAATAAATCTTCCTCTGTACATAAAAAGGATCATGTCCATATCTTACACTAAGTGATGAAATTAAAAAAACCTGCCTTTCGCTGGAAGCAAGAAATTCTCCTGGAGATACTTTATTCAGTAATTTTTCAGAGCTGGAAAGACAGTTCAGAGAATTTTTGTTGAAAAAACTTTATTTTTAAAAATAATGTTGGTATTCCAATTACAATGCTACCTGGTGAAATAACTGGAGACCTCATCTGCTCATGAATTATGGCATTATCACTTAAGCTGACTATAGAGCATGCATCATACGTAAATGCTCAGATCTGTTGGCTCTTTAGGCTTTTGGTTTTCAGTGTCATCAACAACATCCTTTTTCTATATCCTCTTGTCTTTTTCTTGGTTTGCAAGGCAGGATTTAAGCAAAGAGAGCAATATGGTGCTCTAATGCAGCATTACTGAAAGTAATTCACAGTAGCTGTCCTGGTGGATACTGTTGTGCTGGTGGATACTGTAGTGCCTGGGGTGAGAAATGAAGAGCAGATTTGAGGAGCTGATCCCAGAACCCACTCAGATGCAGCAAGGGAGAAATGGAGAGTTGGAGTAGCAAGGGTCATAGTGAGACACGTGGACTGCTCCATAAAACTAGCTGCAACAGCCCCATTTCTGATGGGAGAGAAGTGGAAATAAAGGGGAGACAGTGCAAAGCCAACAGGAAGGGTCTGCGGGGACTTTCTGAGAGGTGAAATTGCAAAGAGTAATTCATGTTGAAGTGGAGACAAGCACAGACACTGGAGGGGAAAAGGCTGTCAGCACCCTAGTTAAGCATTTTGCTATCATTCTGGCAGCAGACAGGATGCCCTTGCATGTCCTGAAGCTTCTTTTCATTCATAAAGCTGGCATACTGCCTAAAAAGCCCAGACCACAGTCTGTTTTGACATGGGTTAAGGGCTATCTAAGCCTTTCTCATAATGTAAGAGAATCCAGTCATCGGCATGGAATAATATACAGAAAATATGTCTGTGCAAGCTTTGCCTCCAGAGACTTGTATCTGGAAAAGCCATCAGACTTCAGTTTCCATCATGCAATGGCATTTTTTACCTCTCTCTAAAACATAGCCATCCTTTCTTTCATGGAAAAGACATTTAGGCCAAGCAGGCTACTGACGTAGTCACAGAGAAAGGTTTTTGTTCCTTTTTAGAGCTTCCTTAGGGAGTACAGAACCTAAATCTTCATAGCTCTCCCTTTCCCAGCCTGTCTTTCAGCAAGGTACACACTGGAAAAGGAGAGCATCCTTTAGTGGATCCTGGAGGACAGGCACAGCTGTTCCTCCAATATGGAGAGTGTCGGATTTCTTTCCTGAGAACTGTCCCTGAATTACATTGTCTAAGGAATGGAGCTGGATGAAACAGAAGCCTGTAAAAATCCACCCCCGCTAATGTTTTTAAAGATGTACCACCCCATGACACAGACACACCTCTACACGCTCTTTGGGTTTTAATGAATGTTGAAATCTTTGTGTTTCAAAACAACAGTTTGAAAATACTTTCATTTAAACATTTTGATAAAAGATCCATGATTCGCATTGGTTTTCCAAACTGAGTTTGTGTAATCCTGTTTATTTTAGAATAAAGTTTTCATATCTCAGTTTTTGCTTCAGCGTGTAGGAAGCATACATCAGAGTCTTTAGCAGCCAGAAAAAAACCACTCCATGCTTATTTTCTTCTAGATCAGAGTTTTAAAGGGGCAACACTGGGGACTGGATTTGGGAGAGAGACTCTCATATGTATAATTCATCAAATGATCTCTGAAAAAAGTGATCATTTAAATGAGGTACTTTAATCTGCACTCAGTTAAAAAAGGGCAGCAAAGAAAACAGATGGCATGAGATTTTGGGGTTAAGCATTACAAGCTGTCCTGCTGCTGCTGTTTTATGTTTTTTTTTTAAATCACAAATAAATGCTGTCAGTTTGGTCTTCCTAAATACTTAGAAAGAATAGTCCTTGCTCTGAAGTATTCTCAGAAGTCAGAAGGGCTATAATAACAGAAGTTTATATACAAATGAAACTGATTTGCTCTGAACAGTAGCAAAAGGGAGGGCTCTATAAAGCCATGTATGAAATATTTCTGCAACTTTCATGTGATCGTGCCATTTTATTTCTCTGTGTCCCAGTCACTTGCTGTAGCCCAGGCTGCAGAAAGCAAGAAATCCGGTAGGACAGTAGATGTACTGGTGTACGCAGTCAGCTGGAGCAGGCTGTCAGCATCCTGTGCATCTCCCAGGGATACTGGTGGTCATTACATAAAATTGTTCTTTCTACGTCCATCTCAGGGAGGCTTTTATCAGAAGAGCTTTCCATTAGTGAGTGTAACATTTGTTGGTGCAGCATGTGGTGAAGCTATCTAAGCAAACCAGTCTTGGGCACGATGTCCCAGATGATTGCTCTCATGGAGAGCTATGAAACGGAATTATCAATGGCAATTTAGGGTAAGGATCAGTGTGCTTCCATTTCAAGACTTATGGTTGAACAAGGTTATTGTGGTCCAGAATACAGAAAGTTTAAGAGCATAATTAGAAATTGTCTTGGATAGTGAGAATATCAAAAGTTACTAGGAGAAGCAGTTGGGATGAGGAGGATGTAGCACCTCATGTTTCAGGGATTACGCTGGTCACTGACAGATGCTTGAGCGAGACTTTCCTTTTGGGTCAGATTGCCCCATCTGTACTGTGTGGGGTAATTTGCATCATACCTGGGGATGCTTGGGCTGAGGCTGTGTCCTGGGTGGGGTTTTTCACCTCTTGATAGAAGCTCCCTATTGTAGGGCCGTGGAGAATACGTGTTTCATGATGGGAGTTTTGCACATTTTTTCCTGAACTTATGCATAGTCCACTCTGCTGCCGAATCAGTTTGTTGTTGTTTTTCTAAACATACCTTTGCCTTCTTTCCCTGTACTGCACCCACTCTTCATGGAAGCCCTTTCTTGGAGCCCATAACTTCTGCAGAGCCTCTCAGCAGTACCATCCTTGTAGAGGTGGAGTAGGGCGAAGCAGAACTTCCAGGTCCCTGGGGTATGAGGTCACTCCATCCAATTATGTCTACAGTGTGGCATTATCTCCTGTGCTGGGCTAATCTGGACTGTTGATTCTTTGAATGGCAAAAACTTCTTTAAGTGAACAATGGTCTCAACCAGGTGTCTCCTGATAGGACTAGAGCTCCTTAACTTCAGGACCATCCTGCAGTAGCAGCTGAACCAACGTCCCCAGGAGCCAATGCAGGGCTCCCCAGGAATTATGTCAGCAGCATCAGTGCATCCCAAAGCACATCTTTCTGGGTATTTTTTAGTTGTGCTCACATCTGGGGCACTCTGCAAATGCTAGTGTTGTCGGTAGGATTACTCCATGTCTGTTGTGAGTTGCAAAGAAAGCAGATCATGGGAGGCAAGTGTGTCTGCAGATCCCTTTGCTCCATCTGTTGGTGACAGGCTGTCTTCTCTTCTGACTGACTTTAACAAGCGTATTCTAAAAAGACCACTTATCTACTACCTTCTCTGTCAAACCATGCCACAAATAACTCCTTGTCCTCACTTTTTTTACACCATTTTCTTCTCTTAGCTACATTTTTATCTTAAATGTGAAATGCTAATATTGATCCCTGACTTGTAATACCTTAATCACAAAAGCTGTGCATTGTGATAATGAAGGGTGACAGGGAAAATGCTGACTGGTCATTTTCTATCTCGCATCTGTTGCTCAGTTTCAATTCTTTACGTAGGGTTTTGGTGGTGTGCAGGGGTTGTTTGTTGTTTTTTCAAGTACAAACACACCAGAACTCCCCCTATGCTGAAAACTGAAAATGAATGAAATCATCATGTTAGAAAGGCAGAAGGAGACAGCCAGGGTAAAATTTCAACTCAGTCATATATCCATTTCTCACATCCACCCTCATGTTGTTTGCTTAGGTCCTGATCCAAAAAATATATGAACACGTGGGTCATTCTGAGCACAGGAGAAATCCTATCTTGTCTACAGTGGAAGCTGAAAGTAATGAACACCTTTGCATCTCAGGCAACTTGTTAAGATCTGTCGAGTATGGAAACAAATTTCTCAGCTAGGAAGCCAAATTAACAATTTGCTCAACACAAAAATAAATCACTCTGAAAATTGGGTGGCTATTGAGAGAATATTTTTCCCTAGAGAAACAGCTGTTGCAGGGAGATGAGTAAGAAAGACTTAGGACATTTCCAACTGAATGTGTGCATTGAAGTATGAGTTTGTGAGGACCTTTTACTATCAACTGGGTTAAGTTAGGACAATAAAACGGTGGTGCATTTGTTTTAAAACACTTGATTGACTGTTTCCCTATACTCTTGGACTCGTATTCCCCCCACCCCCTCCAAAAAAAAAGCCCAAACCACAAGCCTGTTCCATTTATTAGTTACTTCAGAGATCTTTTTGCAGCAGTAAATTGTTCACTTTGAAACAACATTAATCAAGATTAAATTAGGCTGGATGCTACAAGGGACCCCACTGGACAAGCTTTGTGTTATATATTACCATTGATGGCCTTCAACTCCTCTGTCTCTTGCATTGGAGTGGAGGATGGAGCTCACCTTATAGCAGTAGTAATTAGTGGTTTGAGCAGGAGATCCTGTTCTGCTCCTGAGCATGGTTCCCTTGGACCTCAGTTTGGCATCTTGCATTTTTTTGGTAGAAGTTAATGAAATTAACTTCTTAACTTAACTTCAGTGCTTTTGCCCATTTCGAATATGGCCCCGACTGCACAGGGAAGGACTTAAGACTTTCAGCCACTATCAAGCGAGTTTGATAAACTGGTTTTGCTTCCTCTCTTACAGGGACCTCCAGGGCCCCCAGGCTTTGCTGGACCCCCTGGACCACCTGGAGCATCAGTAAGAAAAGAAGCTTGGATTTTTTGTTTTATATCAAGGAGAAGAAAAAACATCTGCGGAGAATTTTAGGTCATGGGTTTCAGTGGGAACTGAGTCAGGGCCTCTGGCAATGTATGTTTTCTCTTATGTTTTCTCACTGAAAAGCCACAGCTGGTCCTAGAGGACAGCTTCTCTGTCCCGAGTGTTGGAACCACGTTGGTGCTACCTGGGGATAAGTCAATGTTTACAGGACTCCGCACAGAAGGGACCTGACTGCTGTGGAAGGGAAAATTGCATTTAAATTGAAAGCAGCAACCTCCAGTGAGGTTGCTGCAAAAGACAGAAAATACTGATTTTTTTTTTTTCCTTCTGATTTCATTTTCAGGGACTGCCAGGAGAGATTGGAGTTTCTGGTAAAATTGGACCACCGGGTCCAGCTGTAAGTGTTGAGGAACTGCTTCCTTTGCTTCCATGCTCTCCATGACTTCTGATATTTTAGTTCTCAAGTCTCTGCCTCCTTTCCTGCAGCTTGTCTGCATGCAAGGTTTTAATGTGGGCTCCAGCACTGTTGCCTTTAATGCAGACGTTAGCCTCTGATACCTTTTATGAGCAAGAATTTTACCAGATGCAGCTCCACTATTCCTACACACTGGGGCCATGATATTTTCTTTGTGTGATACCTTTCAAAAGTAATTTTGCATTTGGCAAGATACTGTTCTTCCAAACCTGGAGTTTACTGAATTAAGCCAAAGAACTGAAATTAAAATCTCAGATTTAGCAGAGCATAGCAATTTCTGTTGGCTGTTAAGTCAAGAAAGGTGAATTATGAAATACTTAGTGTTAAGAAGTGCTACCTACAGCCTGCAGTATTTGGGGATTGACTGACGCTCGAAAAAGGGACAAAACTTTTTCTCATCATTTTAAATGCATTACAGCAAGTAATTTTAATTCTTATCTTGCTGAACAATTCTGTCACTATGTGTTGTATAATTTAATTTTAGGAGAATATGTACTGTATAAGAAATTACCAATATTTAAAAGGAGAAATAGACTTTAAGAAATAATAGAAACTTATAGAGAATGATAAGCAAAAATGTATTTTTTTTAAAGTTATTTAAGAATCCACAGTGCATGTGCTATACTGTTGTTTCTCTGTAGCAACACTGACATCCAGTGGTCGTTCACCAAAACCGGGATACTGAAAAGAGGGCAGAACTATCTACGTGCACTGTGACAACTTTTGTATATTTTGAGTCACAGTAGGGAAGAAGTCAAAACAAAATGCGTGAGGTGGTTCTTATTTTCTTAAACTTAGGTCAGTGGCAAGAGGGATGAGATAAGGATGCTTATCTTGAGCTTGCTGTTAAAGATTTAAAGAGCAGGCACTTACAGCTTACGATTTGCTCTTGTTTAGGGGTTGCCTGGCAAAGATGGATTAAATGGGCTTCCTGGGCTTTCTGGTCAAAAGGTAAGTGATGCCACATACACTGGTATAAAGCTACTTACCTGGGCAGCTTATCTGGGTGAGGTAGCAAGTGTAGGCGGGAAGGGGAGCAGATCTCCAGACCCAAACACACCTCACTGATCCCACGTCACTGAGCCACCGTTGATGCTCCAGGGCCAAGTCAGCTGGTGTGATTGCACTGTACTGAGTCATTATGAAGATGGAGTTGGTTGTAAATACAGCAGGAGTGAGAGATCCTCTTCCAGTCTTCAACTACTTCATCCTATTTGGCAAACACAGCTGAGCATTGCAAACGGAGAAGCTTCTACTGTCACTCAGGAAAGCCAGTGACACTGGCAGGTCAAGGTATGTGTCCAAGGCACAAAGAAGAAGAACAAAGAAGTGCAGCAGGCTCCAAAGACCTTCCTTTCTTTCCTCCCTGAAGGGCTAGAAAGAAGAGATGCCATCCCCCTAAGGCTTCTGTAGTTCTGTGTGGCAGAAAGATGATTCTTCATTATTTCCTTCTTCTTATGCCCCATTTGAAAGCTTCTACAAATGACAGATTGGGAAGAATTGTCTCCTGCTGTCTCTGCAGTGGGAGAAGGGAGATAGGAAATTTAGAAGCAGGAGATGCTCTGGTTGACTTGCCATCATTATGTAAATAAGTGTCAAAGAAATGTGCCATGTTTTGACTATGAAGGCCAAGCTAGGCTTTGGGGATGATGACACTGTATTTGAATAAGGACAACAGCTCTTAACCGTCTACTTGGATTGCATTGGCAGCAGTCATCTTGCCTCTGATACTTGAGCACTATGACCCCTACTTGTTCCAATAACACACTACATTTCTACTTGCCTCTCTCAACTGAGTGCGCTGAGTCCTTGAGCCCAGGTCTAGCAGAGTCCCCAGCTCCCACTGATGGATGAATAAAGATGAGGAATTTGGAGCCTATCACAAAATTCTGAGGCTAAATAAACTTCAGATTTTATCCACAGCACTGTGTAGTACCTACTACACTTCCTAGCTAAGTAGCACAATTCAGCTCTTAATCCACTGCAGTCTCTGCTCTCCATGCTGATACCACCCGCACTGAAAGATCAGTTTCAAAGTATTTACCTAAGAGTCCCAGTGGCAAGGTTCCAATCCCACAACTATATATTTTTCTTAACAAAAATAACGTAGACTTTCTAACCACATATACTTTGAAGAAACTGAATGGAGGTTTTGTTTTTCAGGTAATTCACTGTGTACATCTTTAATGTAACAGTGGTTGACTTTGTGTTTTTCCAGAAATATTCTAGTAGGGCGATCAGTGCTGGAGATGTGATTGCAAACAGCACTAGAATGGAAAAACATTCCAGGAAACATATTCTCACATGGCTCCATTTACATCCTCAGGCTGATACTGACGATCTGAGTCAAAATATTCCTCACTGTTGCCTGCAAACATGCTTCACTACCAGAGGAGTTTGTATATTAACTTCATGTGTTCCCTGCAGGGAGACCAAGGGGAAAAGGGTGAGGAAGGTTTTCCTGGAAAAGCTGGCCCTAAGGTAAGGGATTTTATTTCATAGTTTGCTGTAGCCATTGAGTCAATCAAGGAGTGAGTTTGGAAGGTCTTATACTGAAGTCAGGAGAGTAAGATTCCTCTAAAATTGGCGGCATAAGAGGATGAGCAGATGCAGCTCATTGCCTTTCAGAGTTCATGGTGTTCCAAAATACCAAAATCTGTTTGATGCTCCTCTCTCCAGTCTACATGTGTGGGGAAATTTGACCTGGCCCTTGCATTGGCTCCCTGTGGTCTGGGTTCCCAAGCCATTACGAAGGTAATTTCAGTGCCTTATGACAAGTAGGTAGAACAACATGGGCCAGGACAATAGCGGACACACGTTACTAATGAGAAAGTGTTCTTACAAAAGGGTCAGATCCTTGCAATGTTAACATTTTGCTTTTGTTTTTCCAGGGTGAACCAGGGAGCCGTGGCCAACCTGGTGAGCAGGTGAGCAGCAAAAATAGTCTTAGCAGCAAGGCCTACCTGTCAGAGTGATATAAATGACCACACGCAATAACAAAGCCATTTGCCAATAACAAGGTCTGTGCATGTCATTTGCATCTGTGACTGAAGATGCAACAGATGAGTGGATGGGGCTCATGGTTGGACAGAGTAATGCAAAGATTCCAGAACAAAAGTATGCTAAATCCAACTTTTCATTGTATCCTGGAAAATTCGATCATCTTGTTCCTGGTGGATAGGGAAGAAAAGGAAGGCAGAGTGGCTTAAAAGTGCTTGTTTTCCTTCACATCTCACATTAACTCAGGGTGCTGGTTCTAGATGATGAGGAATTTATTTGTAACTATGTGATGCAAGGGGTGATGCTGTCATTTCTATGTTGTAAATACTTGCTAGGAAATAACCCCAGATGACTGTTAGAAGTTACAGTTATCTTAGTCTTTTTGTATTGGGATTTGGATGTCAGCAGACAACTGCTGAACTGAGTGAAGAACCAGGGAAGTGTCCTGCAATTTCCTAAAGCACACAGATGTCTAGAGCCCAGTCAGGACCACTAACCATAGATGTTAACATTGTCATCTGCATGCCAACTTTTCAACTGTAGTATGAAAATCTGTAGAAAGAGAAATTTGTATAAGACAGTCTTGTATCTTTTTCACACATCTTAGGATTTTGGGTTACAGAGTATATGCCAGCAATGGAAGAGTCTCAGAGCCTCAGACTTCTCTTACTCCTACTCAGTCCAATCTTCTGCTATAAAGATGAAATGGCAGAATGGTCATGACCTCTGCTCCCTTGTCTTGTGCAATAAAGCAAAACATGCACTACAAACTGGACTTAAAGGGAGGAAGGGAAGAAGCTGTCCATGAGGAGTCTCATACAGCAGCTTTCCATAAGCTGTGGCACTCTCTCCATAACCATTAAATTTTAGGAACTGCTGACCATTTTTCCTATTTGTCAGGTGTCATGGTCAGACCCTCTGCTACTACCTACCCCTTGAAGGAATAAGGTTCCCAGTGCGAGGTACAAAATGAGGTTTATTGGGATAAGGCACTTACTAAATGGAAAACAGTTACACTCCCCTGCATGTGGGGACTATTGTGCTTCTATTCTAAAATTCCTTATAATTACCTAATAGGTATCACTCAATTCCCATGAAAGTATCCTTACCTGGCATCCCAAGTAAGGGGAGATCACCACGGTGTGGGCCAGCCATTCCTCAGGAGTGCTCTCATCAGGCTCCAAGGGAGCCATTTCTGTACCTTTCCTCAGTGGTTCCTGTGGTCACCACCCAGCAGTGTCATTTTGCTGTTGCTGAGCAAACAAATTGCTGGGCTCGCTGTTGCTGGGCAAACTTGGGCCCAGTGCAAGGGAAGGTCAGACCCCTGACTAAAGCACTGCCACTTGGTCTGGATCGTCTCCCCACACAGGGCTGTTTTGAGTTTTAATACCACCTTCCAAAACACTTGCCTCTCTCCACAGAGTGGTGTTCTCCACACATTTCATAAATGTTCTCCTTTCTGCCACCTCAATTGTAAATTAAAATATTGAATGGTGCAGAGCCTTAGAGGACTTCACTTCATGTATCCTCTGAATGTCAGGAAACAGCTAATAACAGGTGTGTGAATGTAGTTTCTTCAATCAGTTGTACACCATCCTCCAGACACCCTTCTATGCTGTATTTCTGTCGTTTGCTAATGAGAACGTCATGTTGGCCTGTGTCAGATGTCTTACTAGTGTCAAGAGGCATCACATAAATGCTTCCTCCTTGTCTGCTTAGTTATCCTGCCAAGGGAAGGAACTGGATGCGTTTGACATGGTTAGTTTTTAACAAATCCATACTGGCTGTTTCATATTACATTTCTGTCCTTGAGCTCATACAAATTCATTGACATTTTGCTTCAGTATATTTCCAGGGGCCTAAGTTGCACCACATGTTTTTATTTTTCCTCTGAATTCTCCTTTTTTCTCCCTTTAATGTTAGGCCCTCTGTCTTCATGATCTCTGGGTTCTCACCATCAGCTAGGTTCCTGCAGTGGCTCTCATAAAGCGCCACTCCCTCTGTTACCAAATGTCATTGTCTTCAGAATTCTCCAAACATCACCCTGATGTTCCTGGTCATACTCAGTCACCACAGCATCTTGTTCCTCACCTGATTTCTTCTGCAGACTCCCCGCACCTATATCATGATAATGTTTTGACTATTCCCATACTTCAGAGATAGTATCTTTAAAATGGAGTTCACCTTTTCTTTGTTGAGCACTCGTATAGCACTTAGTGCATTTGGGTCCTGTCCATGACTGAGATCTTTTGTGATATTGCACTACAAATGCAGATAGGAGAATAATTATAAATAGGAAACAAGGTAGTTATTTTCAGATGACAAACTGGGTCAACCTGGAACTAAATTTGAGAATACTTGATATATTTAGAACAAATCACATGACACAGAGATCATAATTACTCTGATAGCAGGTATTATAATGCAGAAACTCAAGGTTCAAAAAGAAAGAAATCCAAATGTGCAATACTGCATCCAGAAAATTCTAGATCAGGCAACATCTGTACTGTTCAGATTAATACAGTGCAGTTTTTGCATTTCCAGACTACACCAGATTTTTAAAGATGAAAGTAAAAATTAGATTTAATTTTTTAAGCTGCTTTTATTTCCTTGCTTGGTCCTACTACAGAGCAGCATGAAGAAAACAGTCCTAAATTCCATGGTGTCAGTTAACAGTGGAACAGCAAAAAATGAGAGGTCTTAGCTGCTGTTTTATGTAACGGTTTTCCAAGAATAAGAAATTTTTTTATAATCAAACTAATCCCATTCTCTCTCAGCAAACTACATCTATAATCAATCCCATCAAAAAACTGGGGCAGGTTCTGGCCTACAGCATAGACCATATGTATCATGTTGTCACTAGGTATCAAGAAGAAAACACTTGCAGTCATGAGTTCTGAACAATTCGCAGACTAGTATCAGCCATGCAAAGAGATAGGCAGCTAAATGAAGGTTTCATCCTTCCCAGCCTAAGGGCACTGTGGCTAGATTAGCCTACCCTGAGGGGCAGACTTGATGCATTTTTAACTGACATGAGTTAGAGAAGAGTTTGGCCCAACATTCTGCCTTTTCATTCTTAATTATATTTGAGAGTAACAGGGTTTATTAATAGAAGCCATGCTTGATGCCTCTTCCCAGATTTCACACACTTCTCTGTTTTGTTTTCAGGGTGAAGCAGGTCTTCCTGGTCCTCAGGGTTTACCTGGACTGAGGGGAGAAAAAGGAGATCAGGTGAGTGACTTTGAGCCACAGCTAGATTTTTTTTGGCCATTTTGTACCAGGAGGACTTCTCTCAAGTGTCCCTAGATGATGTTCTCTCTTGGTGTGATTGCTGTGGTGAGCAGCTGATTGGCATCCAGCAAGGTCACGAAGTACGCCTTCCAAAAATGTACTTTACTGCCTAGTGACTGTTCCTAATTGCAGCGGAGGTGCTAATGAACAGTGTCTATCCTAAATGCAGAAGGTTACGACTTGTGAGGCAGTAGAAGAGGTATGGTGGTCTTTAGGCCTTACTTTCAGAAATACCTGCCTGATTTAAGAATATTAAAAAAATTAATAACAACAAAAAATCACAAATCCCCCCTGTCATTGAGCCCTGGAGAAGGCTCTAGATGTTTGGAACATTTTGTAATGGCCTAACTTCCATCCCAGTCCTCATGTCTACTGCTTCCCCTGGCTAGCTCCAGACCTTCAGAGGCATTTACATGCTGGTAAAGAGTTGGATCAGGGGCCTGACAGTAAATTTAACCGTGTAAATGAGGCTTGTACTCCTGATAACTGACTGCATGCTTGAATGTGAGCAAGAAGAATCTAAAATCAACTGAGGTCCTACCGTTCAGTTTGCTGTATGTATTGTAGAGCATAGGACATAGAATATATTCCCTCTATATATAAAATCATAGAAATGTAGGTCAGATAGCTCCTATTTGAATGCAGGATAAATAAATTTTGTGTATGCACTTTGAGGAGTATTCACATCATCCTTGTTAAGAACTTCCCATTCAGATGACCAGCTACCTGGACAAAGTAGAGAGGTAGGCACCAGTGAATGGATGATTCAGAAAGCTTTAACATAAACAAAACTGGTAATATTAATGTCCACTTTGGGTCTTAATTCCTGTTCTGGTGCCTCTCTTGTCCAACCATAAAAAAATCTGGTTTTTATAACTGCATCAGGCAGTAAGATCTTCTACATGCAAGTTGATTTAGGATTGGTGCTTTCCTTCCCATGGACTTAATTGCTATTCGTTGGCTTTTGAAAATAATGTGGATTTTATGAAGCCATCACCAAAATGTTACATTTTTAATTGCTTGCACTACATCCTGGAGGACAGGTAAGATCAAATGAAAGTGTAAAATAGTCTAGTGGGACTGATGCAATCAAATCAAAACATGCATATTTCCTGCTTTCTTTTCCCTGCTTTTAGGGAGAAAAAGGAAAAGATGGTCTCCCAGGACTGAAAGGTGAAAGAGGAGAAAAGGTGAGTCATGAAATGAGCATGCTCCTGCTTAGACAAGAGAGGAAAAGAGGCAAGGACGCAGAGACAAGTAATAGAGGAGAATATATGAGTAAGATTAGGAACATTAGAAATCTGTTAGCTGAGCCTTACCAAGAAGCAGCAGAGAAAGCTGCATGTGGGACAGAGACAACCATTTATTGAGTAATGCAAGAAATAGTAAGCAGTTGATGAAATCTAAGGACAGTTTCTTTAATTCAAGGAAACTTTTCTTTGTTTTAAAATTTTCTGATAGAAATAAGCCTGGAATTAGATACTAAAGAACTTTTCTGTCCCTTCCTGTGATGTGCTAGAACAATAATTTAAGGAATGATCTGGGCTTCTGCCATCACAATAATCTTAATTTTAGTGAAAATGAGAGAACTAGACAAAGGTCATGTCCAGCAAAATTTACATTCAACCAGTATGAACATGAAGGTGAAGATGAAGCACTGACCTTGCAGATGCCTATGGTTGTGTAGTGAAAAATTTGCCCTCATTATAGTGGAAATAGCCATCAGGAAGTGTGTACCATTTTGTTTTTCTTTAGGATACATGAGCCCTCAGCTTACCAGTGATTTTCACCATCTATGGAGGGTGAGAAATGGATTTAGAAACTTGTATTTTAGATGAAAAACAGAGGATATTCTTTTTCCATCCACAAAAGAAGTTTGGCTAAAACATGTTTTTCAATCAAGAAATTTGATCAACTTTAACATAAAATGCAAATTAAACTCCACATCACTCCTGCACTGGGTGGGGTAACATCAGAAATTCATTGACCTGTGAAGTCAGATCAATGATAAAGTCATAAAGTGATAAAGACAGCAAAGTGAGAATCCTGTATGCAACAAAGCAAGGGCAGCAGAAATTCTGGCCAGAGCAATGGGGTAAATTCCACCCATCAGAGAAGTGCTATGGGATTTTCAGTGTCACTAAGCTGACAGGTTGTCATTAGGTTACATCTCATCTCGTAATGTTGCATCTTCTAGCTGATCATGTTGAGTTTTATTGGGGCATCTTTTTACATTCTTAGTTATATTTTTCTCCTCTCTCTAGGGTGACACAGGTTCCCCTGGACCACCAGGCTTACCTGGAACAGTAAGTAAGATTGTGTTCTGTGCTGTAACAATATTTAAGGAATCATCACAATTCCTCCACACAAATTCCTCAGAAACAATGCTTTTCAAGATCCCTACTTTTCTGCAGCAACTGTAGGACCCATTTACCCTGAGAGTATCTCCCTTTGTGTCAGAGAAGCAATATCAAGTTGTATTTAGTCTTTTTATTTTTTGGGGAGGTTGTGCCCTCTGCCTCTTTGCGAACAGCATTTTTGTATGCCCATGTCTTAGCAGTTAAATTGAATTTATGATTTGTTTAGCAGCTGCAGGAGCTGTCTGAAGAATGTCATGGCTGAAAACGGGGAGTGTGTTCATACAGATTTTCCAGGGCGAGCTACATTTTTCCCACCAGGTCTTAGGATAAGACTGGCTCACTCTCAACAGATAGCAGTGAATAACAGCTTGTCTTCCTGGGGAACAATTCACCTTTTTCCAGGAAGAGCAGAGGGTTCCATTTCTCATTAACATGAACTTATGGGATGGAGCATTCAGCTTGAGCAATGCTGCAGCCTCCCAGAGCCTCCATTGCATACAGTGTTTTACTGTGCTGTAACCCCAGAAAGACCCTCTTATCCCAGAGCTCATTCTGGGTTCAGCACTGGATCTAACACATAAACCAGTCATACCTGATTGCACATACCCTTTCTGCTAATAAAAGAAAAGATCAAGAAAAAATCAATTTATTGTTTTAAAAATGAGCCTGCAAAATTGCTTTTGGGAGCATGAGCATAATTACAATGAAGTTCAGTACAGGCAATTAAACGAGCATCCACTGAATATAAATACATAAACCTCACAGTTCCTTCCAGCAAAATCTGAGTAAGCAGCTTGGAGTAAGCACTAGGAACGGGCTTGTCATTGCAACAGGAAAGTTGATCCCAGTCACAGATCCTCCAAAAAATGGCAGATAACCACTTTTCAGCTTTGCTCAGTACCACCGGTTACAGCTGCCATGGTCACATTATGGAGAGAATTTGAATCAAGGTCTGTTGGCAAAAATCAAGTGCCTACAGACCTTCATGCAGCAATGGAGGAGGTGTTATAATTTCTTCCCCGCCATTAGGTGGGCCTCTTTAGTCTGTGCCAAAGGGTGCTTCATGGTATCATGTTGGAAGACTCCATGTCTATCACACAAGAATGATCCAGTCACAACACCAAGGATAAATCTGTCTTAGTCAAGGTGGAGAAAGCAGCTTACAGAGTACAACATGGATAGACATAGAGAAGATATGCCAAACTGCTCAAGCTTCCCGTGTTTGTAGGGAGAAACGATTTCTATTTCAACTGTAGAAGTAGGTGATGATTTCGACATACCCTCATTTCATCAAGGACTAAATTTTTCTTCCTAATTTTATCAGTTTTGATAAAAGATACTGCCTCTCTCTACTGAAGTTGATCCTGTTTTTGTGGCTAGTCCTTCAGGATGACTGTGTAATCCCTATGACAACCATGTTGAGATGTATATGTCTTATACATGGCACAAAGCAGAGAGAAAAAACACCAAGCCCAGCCACGGAGTTAGGAAATTTAATAATACTGTAGATGTCTCCAAGTGGAAAAGTGAGCTAACAGTAAACTTGCTAACTTGTTTGATTTTTCATAGCAGTGAGTGGGACATACAGGATGTTTTTGAGTTTATGTTCATATTTCAAATATTCTAGGAAATGTCTGATATTTGTGGGCTTTTTTCCAAACAGCTGGATGTTGCAATGAGGTGCTTGTTTATAAACTTACTGATGGATATATGGAATGCGTAATCTGTAATGACAAGGAGAATACATAAGTTACTGCATTTAAAGGAAAATAAGCAATGCTTCTTTTAACAATCTGGTTTCTCTTCCAGACAGCCTTCTTTACCCCACACCCTAGGATTCCTGTAAGTAACATCTCTAATTAACATGGCCTCTGGCTTATTACCTCTTGTGTCTGATAGACACACAGCACCTTAATATTTTCCGTGTTATTTAAATGCTTTCAGTAAAGAACTCAGCTTAAGTCTGGTTCTGCGCAACTTCACCATTGTAACCAGCCATGATGAGAAGCCCACAGCTGTCCTGGTAACAGCAACATCCAAGCCAGCTGTGGCCAGGACACAGCTGTATGCTGTCCCAGCCTCTTAAAAGAAGAGTGCTTGCAGCACAAAGTGGGAAATATCTGGCATTATGCAGGATCAAACCATTGGTATGTGGTTAAGCTTGTTAAGGATCAGGAGGCTTTATGGCACGTATTAATGGCGTACGTAGGCTGTAAGAGTGGTATTAGAAAGGAAAGTGCATACGCCAATTTCTTCAGAGGCTGAGGAAGGAAATAGGAATGTGAGGTAGTAGCGGAAAGAGAGACAAGATTTATTTGGTTCACTTTTCCCCTTGCCTTGTAGTTTGGTAATATATACTAAGGAAATATGCAGAACAATGACATCTTTTGTGGTCTTTGTAGTGCTACAATCACAGGAGGAGTTACCTCTTTTGCTTTGAGCGCATTACTCTTGTAAATGAGCTGCAAGGCAGTAAAGAATAAAGAGCTTGAAGTGTGTCAGCAAGTCAGGTCACTGGGATTTCTCCATGTGCAAAATGAATGTGTTGATACTTGCTGTAGCCCAGGCCTGCACATAGTATTGCAAGCTTTGTGAGGAGAAGGGGAGATAAGGATAGTTACCTTTGATTTACAGATCTACAAATTAAGGTGTCAGAAGGTGGTGATAAGCCTTAGGAGAGTGTCATGGGTTATGTTATAGAGGCTGCAGGACCAGCAGGGTGCTGAAGGTTGTCACGCACTCACCAAAACACAATACTTGTCATTGCTTTCCATTCAGTATGTGGTGTACAGTACCATGGAACAACTTACACAGGCAGAGACAGGAAACACAGCCTGGATAGAAGGCAGTAGCATCATTACTCTATTATTTATTATTAGTTAAAATCAATTTCATTTAAAGCACACCTTCAGAATTGTCAGTAATAGAAAATCTCTGACAAAGTAAGTCTGAGCTCCCATTACCCACCGCTGCAGCTCCATTGTGTGTTTTGGGTGCAGCTTGTGCTGTGAGCTCTGCACAAACTTGCTGATGCAGCAGGGCAGTAGGGGAGGAGGTGAGTTTCTTCCATGGGGTGCAGGGAACTTTTTGGTGTATATTTAGGCTAGTCAGTTAAAATAGTTATTTCTTGGAGATGGGATGTGTGAGAACCACAGTGGTGATCAGGTATGATGTCTGGAATGAGGCAAAAGCAGTAGAACAGGAGATGCCTCCTCACTTTGCCTTTTATCTCCCACTGGAGCTGGGCACAGCTGAGCCCCCCACTACATTTAAGTGGCACAGAAGTGACTAATGCATTAATTGAGACTGCAGGAGGACACTGCCGAGAACAGGTCAAGGAAGCTGTAAGCACTGATCTAGCCCAGGTTGGTAGCAGCTGTTAGCTGTTACCGTATCATTTCTGTTCATTGAGCTGTAGGAAAGAAGTGGGTGGCAGTGGATTAATTCTAGCTTAAGGGGCAGAGGTCTCCACAATGTGCAGCACTAGCGGACAGTGTTAACAGTCTCGGCAGGTAGTAATGGGTTTGGCAAATTTGAAAAGGCTTGCAGGCAGATTTGCTTGCAGGTTGGGTTAAGAAATATGGCTTCTATGCATGTTTGTGGCTGTGCAAGGATATTAGACTGGAATTTTGCTGATTTTGCATTACAGTGCGAGTCAAGTATCAAGGAAGAAGTGGGAGAAGGGAGAATATTAAAAACCTTCCTCCCTTTACCTGTTGAGTTACTTCTTCCCTTTGCAATCTTGTTTTCCCTGGGAATATGTGCCCTTATTTCCACACAGTAACACAATCCCTACCTAGAGATTCATTGCCGTTTGTCTGGGCTTTATTGCTCTATTCTCTCAAAAAGGCTTCAGAGCTTGAAATGTCGTTGTACTAAACAACTTCCAGGCACAACCATACAAGTTTGTTGCATAGGACCCTTTGCTTGAACTACTTTAGGTAGTTCCATTATGTTTCTGAAGGCCACTAGATGGCATCAGGGACTGCCTGATTAAAAGTTGATCTAATGGGATGCCACCTGCAGAGTAAAATTCTTCCTATTATTTATCACAGATGATAATATTTATTCATAATGCATAATAAATACAGACATAAGTAATATTTATGCAGTTACATTTATTTTGTCTGTTAGAGAATCATTTGCAAATGGACTTTGAATTCCCAGGTGTTGCAGAAATGATTGGCAAATAGCTGATGTGAATAAAATTCAAGCTGATTTGTCTTGGACTCTGCATTTTGACTGATCGCTATTCCTTGCGCGTGTATGCAGCTTAAATCACTGATGTTCTTACTCTTCCTTGATTGCATAATTGAAACACTTTGTATGATAGATAATGAATAAGTAATGACTGCTGTTGCCTGAATACATACGTTCATATAAATATACTAATGTGAGTATTCATGTAGTGCCTTGTTTATTCCAGCTAGTTCCATAATTGTGTGCTGTTCCTTTTCAATTTATAAAAAGCAGAAATGTGGACTTATTGATTATTGTTCTAGAGGTCAGAACAAAGATGATGAACTTCTGTCTGAAAGTATCTTCAATTTACTGTAAGGAGGAAGAACAGGAATAAATTAATCCAATTAGTGATAGTGGTGCATGAAATAATGTACTGACATTGCAGAGGGGAGCGGAAGTTGCATGAATGTATGGAGATGTTAACAGAACTAGAGATCGGGAAAAACTGCGTAGTGCACATGTCTGGAACTGCTGAAGATAAGCCCCTGAATGCCTGTGTCTCATAGGTGGAATAGGGAACTGTCTGTACATGGGATAATCTCCCCAGCTGTAGGATGACATTAGGTCTGTGGTCCTACAGAGAGGTAGTGCAGTGGTGCTGGTGCTTTGCTGTTGGTCATATCATCTGGCCTTTTAATACATTGGAGCTGAATTGATCAAATTTTGGAATGGTGAATTCTTTAACTACTATTCTCTATGAGGAAAAAATGTTCTCTTTTTAAACACTCCAAAAGTCTAGACAATGATCTCCAAGCCTTAGTGTGTGATATCAGTTTTGATTCATTGACCTCAAAGTTCTTTGAAGAAGCTACTCTATGTCAGAAATGGATAACTGATTGAAAGAGCTCTCTTACTAAACAGGACTAGTGTGACTTTCAGCCATGGAAATAGCTTTTATTTCTCTCTTTGTCTTACTATTTTATATCAGGGTGAACCTGGACCAAAAGGGGAGAAAGGAGATCAAGGAACGAGCGGAGAACCTGTAAGCACAGCCAAGTGTTTCTTCAGTTGGTTTTGAACTTCAGCAAGGAGAGGACATGAGAGCTGCCTGTTTTGGAGAGAAAGAGAGAGACATGCTCCTTCCATAGTTGGGACGCTTCTCTCATCAGAAATGGCTACAGTGGTGCTTGGCTTTGTACTGACTGTAGAGAAAGTTACTGACTACATGAATTTGAGCACCTAATTTGTACCTCTGGGCCTTAGTAGCTGAAGAGGACTATGGGGTTTGCTAGACAGAGCTTGGCTGACAGTAAGGTTGTACAGTATTTATTAAGGGCTTTTGAAGTGATGTGGCCCAGCTAAATTGTGCATTTGGCTACTCCATTTGTATTCTGGACTGCTCTTGTTCTGGATGGAGCCCCCAGCAGAGACTGAGTCCTGTGCAGTCACAGCCTCTGTAAAACCCACCCTTTCTTCTCTGAGTGGGAGGAAGGAGAAATATCTCTGCTCAGGAGAAGAAAGGAACAGTTTTCTTCAGCTCCTTCACATCTCCCTCTGTTTTTGCAGGGATTACCTGGGGTCCCAGGTGAACAAGGTATCCCAGGACCTGCAGGAGAACAGGTGAGAGGGCCCAGCCTTGAAGAAAATCTTTGACATGACCAGAGAGGGGTGCTTTCAAGATCTATATCACCGTAAATAATTCTTCCCCTATACACCAAAAGCGCATTTCTCCTTTCTCATTGTTGTAAGTTCAGGGACTTCTGTAGAGGTATTTACTTATGCTTGACATCAGGACAACATGAGGAAAATCAAACCAGAAACCTGGCACCTCTGCAGTACGATCAGTATTGTCTGAGACTCCTTCAACTTCAGAATCCTTCAAGAGGGCATCTTGTATTGATGCCACTGAACCACAGGTCTCACAGATAAGTTACTGCAGTACATTGCCAAAACATTGCAGAGCATTCAGATTCAACTCCAGCCCATTTGACCTTGACTGCACTATGGCTCATGTGAAATGGTTTTATGGTCTCAATTATCTTCTGAAAGTTTCTTGGCTCATGCATATTGTTTCCAGTCATCACTGAGGTATATTTTCATATCAGAATGGGAGTGTGTTCACTCTGCCATTATCTGTGCTGTGCCCAAGCCATATGTCAGTTATTACTTGGGCGTCAACAGCTTCAACAGGTTAACAGCAGTCTTAGCATTATGAAAAAAACCAGTAATACCATGCAACTTTTAACTAACATCTGGTAAATGGGGAACTGTTCAGTGAGTAGACCCTGTCCTGCCAAAATACTTAAGAAAGGACTATGTGGTATGTAGGACTGGGACAAACTCTCTGGACTGTGATCTATTTTGACCATTTCTAAATGGCTGTTGTTTGTATTTGAGAACTGCAGGCAAAACTTCTTCTGTGCAGAGAGACCATCACAGTTGAGCTGGAAATGAAGTAGCTGGTAGACCTGAGGATAGGAAGGAGTTTCACCCAGCATCCTGTGCTGAGAAACAGCCTCTGAGCTGATAAGTCATTAGTAATTCTTCTTATGTCTCAGGGTTTTAGTTTTGTATTTCATTTCCTCACTGCACAGGGAACTGGGAGCCATTTCCTCAGCCACTAAAATCCTCTGTGAATTGATTAACAAAACACATTGCCTAGCGCACGTTCAGGCATCTTGAAGTCTTTTTGTCTAGCAGGTAGTCCTGTCCCATCTCTAATCAGCTGGTATCTCTCTTCCTTCCGCACAGGGTATAAAGGGGCAGAAAGGAGCCCGAGGAGAAGCTGGAGCCCCTGGAGAGACTGTGAGTAACTGCTTCCCCTGCAGCATTTTTCCCTGATAGTAACACACAGGAAGGGACACTGAAGTCAGTGCCTTACAGATTCGCAGTCCCAGGCTGCTTGGGCACAGGGAGCATCCTAAGCTGCAGCTGGTAGAGTTGCTGCTTGTGGGCAAACAGGCACAGCTGCACCAAACAGATCAATGCCCCAATCAGCCCAGCTCTAAATTGTGCATCTTTTGTTGGCCATGTCCCTCCCTCTCTAACAAAATGCCCTCTTTTCTGGGTGAGGTGCCGACAGAGCTTGTTACTGCACTGCGATATCAACCAAGCCCAGGCAGCCAGCTGGTGCAGGGAGCTCACTGCTCATCAGCAGCCTGAATTAGTTTTTCATCACGGTTGGTTTTAGGCTTCTTAGTCATTTCTGCTTTCTTTAGTACAGGCTCATCACCAGAGGAATCATCATATACCACTTTTTGAGGCATGTGTTGTAGGGAGTGCTGCTATTGTCTGACTGTGTGCTAAAGAACAGCAAAGGATTCAAGTCCCATTTTATTATTGTGAGAGCGTATAAGCCCTTTGTGGCTGAATAAAAGGCCACGTACTTTCTTTACAAGCAGAGAAGGAAGACTGAACAACTATTTAAAATAAGGATTTAAAGAGAGGATGTTTGTGTCTGGGAAAAAGAGGGAATAGGAATTCCAAATTAAGCATCCTAGAGCACTGAAATGTCTTCTTCCACCTTTGTGTTCATGGTGTTCCCTCTTGGGCTTGTCCTTAGACATTGTCTCTAGCAGTGCTTTGACCCAAAAGTCTGAACTGCCTTTCCCCAGCTCCCTTTCCCTCTTGGTTGAAGGACTCCATAATCTTTTTAAGGAGGGGAAAAAAAAAAAAGGCAAAAACCATCCCCTTTCCACCAAATCTATCCATTGGTTTTATTTCTTTGTATAACCTGGTGGCTCGGAGGATGTTAATGATATGGAAGGGCAGGTATATATAGGCACCTTTTTTTTGCCATCCTTTCACAGACTGTCACTGCTCCAAATGTTTCTGTTGGCTCATAGACCAGTGACTGTAAATAACAGAAATGAGGAAACCTTTAATTCTCTTTCAGTGAGCCAAAGGCAACAGATACACATTTACTTTGTGAAGAGCTGTGCTGTGGAAGATTTTCATCATCTCCCAGCTGTTTGCAATGTCCTTTTGCAAGATATTACTGCTCAGCTCTTCCAGTAGAAGGGGTTTCTCTGTACTCTACTCCAAGTCAGAGAGATTATTTCAGTCTGCTGATGCAGATGTTTTTAGATTGTCTGGTTTAGCCCTAAATGGATTAGGTATGCTAATAGAAAACCTTTTCCTTGCCAAGCTGTGATGACAGGTGAACCCCGGCCAGTGCAGGCTGACAAGCAATAACAGAGGTAGCAACTTCAACCTGAGACGGTGAAGTATAGAGGAAAATGTCTAAATACAGCCTGGTAGCCCCAAATGTACTTCTCTATGGGGACATAAATCCCCAAATATATGTCCTCTCATGTCCCCCATGCATTTTTGGGGACACACATGGGCTTTCCCACCCTAAAAAGCTTTGACTTGCAGATAGAAAAAATGCGCAATTCAGAACTCTGAATAACACTCTGAATGGTTTATGATGTTCATCTATTTAGTGCAAATTAATGTTTTCAGGTTTTGTTCCCTGGAGTAGAGAAAGGTAGAATTGTCAACAAAGCATATTTTGTTGACATAGATTTTTATTTTAATGATAAATCAACATAGTTTCCTATGTTCTTTTGGTGTTTCAGGCCCACACTTTTCTTCCTGTATCTCAGATAGATTTAGGATTTATTTTGATGGAAGGTAATTTCAAGGTCCCAAAGACAATCTTCATTCATTTTGTATTGTTTCATGCTTCTTTACACTGCAAAGTGTTTTGCAAAAATGCTGTTTTTTGCTTTGTGCTTGTTAAACACCTTGTCTGACATGAAATCCAATCTCACTTGGAACATCTTGTTCCTATGGTGGTACAAGTCATGAATTACATATGCACACACACTTCATTTTGTTAAAACAGGGTGTGACTGGACCAGCAGGGCCCCCAGGTCCAAGAGGCTTGCCAGGAAATGTGGTATGTATGCACCAGTGTATTTGTTTTCCCATCTATGCCCTGATTTTTTTATTTAATATGTTTAGTTTTCCCTTCCACAGGGTTTACTATCAGGTTCAAAAAGCCGTGTTTCATTACACTTTCTTTATGGTTCAGTTGAAAGATTTGGAGGCATCTGGGAATGGTGTATCCATGAAACACATTCTTATATTCATTTGTAGCAAGAGGGAGGCATGGAGCTGCTTCATTCCTTCCCAAATTGTCAAAAGCGATTTTTGCTGCTAGCTCTTCAAGAGAAAAATTGCAATGTTTATTGTCTTTCTGGTTTTGTTTCCTTTGCTTCATTTTCCTTTGTCCTTTCTTTTTGAAAACATGACTTGTTGATATAAAAATTGCATAGTAAAGTCCCATTTTTATTATGAAAGCATGTAAGTATTTGATCCTAAAATCAGAGCCTTGAAATCAGTATGGTGTTCTCCTTACCTCAGTAGATGTACATCACCATTATTACGTTGTGCATGATAGAGCTTTTCATGTTTGCAAAAAAATCTTTGGACTAACCCTACTCCCTGCTCCACCAGTGTAATTTTCTTTCTAGTGCCTGGGGTTTCTCTGGGTTTACACCGAAGTGAATGAAAAACAGCAGTTACTCTCCATGTTATAATGTATTCAGGCACAGTGGTTTAGCACACAGGGCTCTTTAAGGCAGAGCTTATTACCAGGGCAATCCAAGAAATCTTAAATTGCCTTTCTACTAATTGTTAAGATACATTTGGTTTAGTTGTATCAATGTAGTGATTTAATTTCAAACTGAAAGATGATA
This sequence comes from Pandion haliaetus, assembly GCA_013401275.1. Taxonomy (NCBI): domain Eukaryota; kingdom Metazoa; phylum Chordata; class Aves; order Accipitriformes; family Pandionidae; genus Pandion; species Pandion haliaetus. Next base: position 91,053 of record VYZV01021702.1, on the reverse strand, counting down.
CCGAAAATTAAGACCATTTCCACTTTCATTTTCCTTTTAGCAAATTTCCATACCAGAAATACCAATACATTACCTATAAAAGCTAATACAGTTGGAAATAGCTTTTATTGGTGCAGAAAGGAAAATAATTATCACATCCATCCTGTGAAGAGGTCAATCCAATCTTACTGGTGCCAAGACATCATTTCACATCTTAAAATGGATACCGCTCCATAATGAGTTTTGATGAGTTAGGAAGTTACAGTATTTAATTTGGAGCTCTAATCATCTATATTTTGACAAGGAATCCTTTGAGATCTGCCAAGACATGAAAAGGATTGAAAACTGAAATAGAAAGTAAAATGAACATAGCTATGTTTTCCAATGTATAGCTTTGGAGAGTAGTTGCCATAAAAATTAATATTGTGAGACTTTTGGCTTCTCTGACACAGAGGTGATGACTGAGCATTTGTTCATAACGGATTAGGAACTGCTGAGGATTTCACAAAATGAAAAAAAATAGTTATTGGTAGAAGGAGAATGCACAAATCTGGGATTAGCTCAATTTCTGCTGTTGCTGTTCAGCTCTTTTTTATATTGGAAAAAAAACCCTCTCCTTTAAGCACTTGGTCCACAGCTCTTCTGTGGTGTTCTCTGGATTACAGGTTATCTGTACTGGGAAATGTAAAACTGATACTAATCCTTGAGATAGATTGTACTGTACCCACAGGTCTATCCATTTGCATTAGGATCAAATACTGTCTAAAAAGAAACTTTTAAGCTTTAAAGTTCTTTTCTCTCCAGGGTGTGCCTGGAGACCCTGGACTACCAGGAAAGGAGGGAGAAAAGGGTGAAAAGGTGAGTTTGTTCTTTCATGGATTTGTTTCTTTTCTTCTTGGGCATTTTAAGTAACCTGGAATAGAAGCAGCCTGAACTGGGAAATTATTTCATAGGTTTGTGGACAGTTAAAATACATGGGCTCATTAGATCATCTTGTCTGACCTCCTCTATTGCACATGCTATAAAGGTTTCACCCTGTTGCAGCCTTGTATTTTACCTGATAAAACCACTGAAATACAACTGGATACAGTGAAGTCACTGCTACACATTTTGCAATGATGATCTTCTGCTGTCCTCATTGCCTGACATGAGTGGGGATTTGGTGTCTTAAGTACCTCCTATTCATCACTGCAAATCCAAAGGTGGAAGAAAAACTGGCTTTCATGGTTAGGAAACTGAGAATTCTGCTTTCCTGATAAACTGTTGTAACTGCACCATTAGTTCAGCTTTCCACTGCATCCTTGCTTACCTCTTGCCTGCCTTGCCTTTTATGTCCTATCTTATAGCTAGGCAGTCAGCTTTCTGAGGTCAGGGGTTTGTAATTTGCTCATATGTTGCACAGTGCCCAACATGCTGGAGTCCCGATCTTTGTTTCCTGGAGTAGGAATGATTAATCAGAAACATGGCCCCATATATGCATATATATGGGGTTTAAAAGAGGATTAATCCCAGCCCCTTCAGTCAAATCATCTTCCAGATTACTTAGATCTACCTCAGGGTCATGTGTGGACCAAGGGCTCTCTCATATAGCTAGTTCCCAAAACATTTTGAAGCCTCTTTTTACTTTTCTTAAGGAAAATTACAAATGCCTTGAGATTACTGAAGGAAAAGGTTTCCCATAAAAGAGTTTCCTATGATACCAAGAGAAATTCAGATGAGAAAGCTTTCAGTCCCAATGAAAGACCTGAGACAGGAATGGTCTTTAGTATGTTACTAAGAGTTTTGCTGGCTTGTCCCCTACAGGGTGATCCTGGAAAAGAAGGAAAAGTGGGTTTGCCTGGGCCAGCTGGTGAGCCAGGGCCTGCTGGAGAGCCAGGTTTGCCTGGTAAGGGTAAAGATGGAGAACAGGTAAGTTCTGCTGGCAAGCTTTGCATTTGAGTAGTTCAATGTGAGATAGATGAGCATGACTTCTGCAGGAGAATGGTGGATTTGTGGTAGTTAGGCTGCATTGTCACAAGCGCTCGTAGGCTGTCTACCTGAAGAGACAAAAGGCCTGATTTTGCAAAATGCTGCAGATCACACTGCTGCATCCACAAAGGCAGAGAGAACTGAAGCTGTATTTCTGAACATTAAAACCCCTTCAGTGTGCCATGGTGGCCATTGAAAATGGAGACTTCCACAAGGAGTAATCGTTGTCTTTGTGACCAGTACAAAAAGGCTTAGCTTGATGGAAGATCCCTAAAAGCATTTAATTCCAGCCAAATTAGCAGATTATTTAATTTGCTTACATGTTATCAGTAAAAGATGACCTTTAAAGGTCCCTTCCAACCCAAACTATTCAATGATTCTAAGGAGTGTGGTGGTGGGGATGCTTGCTGCCTTGATTGTGTCAAAGTCCAGGCTTCTGTTTGGCTGCATGGTGACTATTTTCTGGTTTTGACTCTGTCACTTTAGGGGCAAAGAGGCCCACCAGGCTTGCCAGGACCCCTTGGACATAAGGTGAGCATGGACTTTATTGTGGACTGCTTCTCTCCATCACTGGAACTGGAGAAGAAATTATGGTGAAAACATGGTCTGTTTTTCCCTGGAAAATAAGAGTTTGTGAAGTTTTCACTCAACTTTTCTAGCCTTTTAGGAGGTTCCTTTATTACTCCAGTATGTCTGTAGATGTAAATATTAAGATATAAATTAGCTGTGTTCACTTTCTACGTTTAAAATTTCCAGCATTATGTGAATTCAACACAGACTAAGGACTAAATGCACACTTTTTCAGGGCAGCTGTGACTGGGGACCTTTAACCCGCACAGCAAGAGAGACATTGAATAGCTGAAGGATGACCTAGTCTCAAGACCGCCTGTCAGGCCCTCAAAGAGCAGTCCTCCATAGCACTCATTTCCTTCACCTCTCTCAAGGAGGATATGAATTATTTTCCAGTGGGACCAGATAGTCCTGGTTTGCCCTCTTATTTTGTAGTTAAGGCTAAGACTAGCTAGTTCGATAAGTTAATGACACTAATTTTAGCTGAAAATAATGTTTATTCCCTTATAAGTACACAACAAATAGAGAAAAGAATAAAACAGCAAAAACATTTCCTTCTGGGAGCATCTGGTTTGTGCTTGAATCTTCAATCAGATATGTCAGAAATTCTCCTCTTTGAAATGACCGTGTCCTGATCTGGATTGGAAGAAGACTAGGATGTTGAAACAGATTCTGTAAATGATATAAGTAGGAATATGACAGTATGAGACTAGATTTATGTAGGTCCCATATTTTTTGAATAAGCAAACTCCTATGAAGTGTTTTCTTTTGGTTTTGCTGCATTCTGTATAAATGCATTGTATTCTATTGTATACGTTTTTGACAGTTCAGAACACACAGAGGCAATAATAGACAAAGAATTAATATAAAAGTCAGAAAAAACCACTAAAAGAAATCTCATGAAATTTTCTATTCAGTATCAACACAAGATGGTAAGAGTCTTAATTGTACATGGGAAAATACTATTTAACTTTTTGTATTGAAATTATGTTCTTGAATAAAATAACAGATAAGGGATGTGCTGGAGTGTTTGAACTAATCAGAGTACATTTTCTCTCACTGTCCTTGCAGTATTGTTTCTTTGTAATATATGATTAGTTTAAGAAGAAAAAAAGAAAGGGAAGAAAGTTAGGAGATATTGCAGACTGAATTTTAGGTGGGCAGATTCCACGGGTAACAATTTTTCTATCATGCTTCTATATAGCTGGAAATAGTGTAATAATAACTAACATAAATAAGTTTCATTGTTATAAGTCTACTGCCAACGTGAGAGAGAATCTCACAACTGCAATACAATCCATAAAAATCTTATTTGATTTCTCCCTATAACAAGAGAACAGACATTAAATTTAAGTATTGCAGCTGAATTCTTTCTTAACCCTCTGTCTACAATGCCCATTAAACAGTGTCAAGTGGTTGTCTGTGCTGTGCAGGTTTTACTATTTAAAACCCTGTTTTCTAGAAGGGAAGTCTCTCCTTTTGTAGTATAGTCCTCTAGAGAGAGTAGTAAAACTGTTGAATTATTTTTTTGCAAAAAATTATCCATACACTTCTGTGAGTAGGCCTATGTTGATGAAGGAAAGGAGAATATTAAGATGTAACTGAACATCCCTAAGTCTGTCTTCCCTGGATAAATAATCTGTACTTAGCAATGTTTGCAGGTTAGCCATCTACCATAGAGAGAAAGAAAAGCACATTATGGTGCATAGTGCTTCCCTGGGCCAAGGAGAGAGCCTAATACCCTGCAGGCAATTGCAAATGCTGGAAATTGGATGCTGTGCTCTAAAATAAAATACTTGTAGAGGCTGTGTTCCTGCTCAGTTATATGATGTGGCACACACTGACATGTGAGTGCTCACAGAGGTGGGCTGGGGCTGTGTGAAGGAAGTGGGCAGTTTTCTTGGCGTGATTACCCGTTCCTTGGTGGGCAGGATCAGGGCAGGATGTATCAGTGTTATGTTCTGTTGTAAAACCTGATTGCATTTCAGCACATTTTCTCAACAGTGCACAAAGCCTTTAACTTCTTCCTTTCTTTCAGGGTGAGAGGGGAGCTCCTGGCCTCCCTGGACAGCCAGGAGACAGAGGCGTGCCAGGAATCGGGCTAGTTGGACCCCCTGTAAGTAGCAGGTCCTGCTGCAACCTGTGACAAGACAAAAACTTACCATTGCCATCTGAGGAATGCATTGCCTATGCTCAGCTGTGCCAAGAGCCTGTGGGACATTTTACCTTCTGAAGATGCAAACTGCAAACTAGTCCAGAGGCTGCCATTTGTGGCTCAGATGTCTACATGTCTGTTGTGAGGGATCTTGATGAATTTGGTTTTAGTTGAAAGAGAAAGGCAGAGAAGTGCTATAGGAGTGATTTATATCACTGGCTGTTACTCATTACTTTTCTGCATCATCTTGACACATTGGCTGTGGATGTGAGTTGAGATCTGTGCTAAGCCAGCAGGACTGGTCTGCTGGGGAGGTGTAACCCTGCTGTCACCCCATTAGAAGGGATGAGTGTGACACACATGCCCGCATCAGTGACACAGTCAGTGCTCTGATAGGGAAATACAAAATCAGATTACTTAAATTGCTGCATTCCAAGAGAGCCATCGTCCCCATAATTTCCCACAAAGGTTTAGATGCACCTCATCCAGCTCTACCATCACCTCCTTCTGACAGTGTTGGAGGTATAGCCTTATCAGTAGGCCATGAAGTGTATTTGGGCTCTGCTCTGGAAAGTTTGGGTTTTCATATCTCTGGGGTTTGATCAATCCAGTTATTTGGCATGTACAAATCCTCTTGAGATGAGGGGGATTTGGGAGTGCTCTGACTGTATCTCTGCTCAGAGTCCTCCAGATATGCACAGAATATGCAAGAGAAATCAGTTTAGGAGGAAGCAAACTTTATTCCTAGCTGTAATTGCTAGAGGACATAGAATCATTAAATCATAGAACAGTTTGGGTTGCAAGGGACCTTTAAAGGTCATCTAGTCCAACCCTCCTGCAATGAGCAGGGGCATCTTCAAGTAGATCAAGTTGCTCCGAGCCCTGTCCAGCCTGATCTTGAATGCTTCCAGGGTTGGGGCATCTACAACCTCTCTAAGGCAACCTGTTCCAGTATTTCACCACTCATGGTTTAACCCCAGCCAGTAACAAAGCACCAAAAAGCTGATCATTCACTCCTCCCCGCCTGGCCCCAGTAGGATAAGGAGAAAATACAAAGAAAGGCTCATGGATCGAGACAAGGACTGGGAGGGATCACTCCCCACTTATGGTCACGGGCAAAAGACAGGTTCAACTTGGGGAAGAAACAAAATCAATTTAATTTACTACCAATCAAATCAAAACAAGGATATTAGGAAGTAAAACCAAATGTTGGAACACCTTCCCCCCACCCCTCCCTCCTTACCGGCTCAAGTCCGCTCCCAGTTCTTTCTACCTCCTCCCCCCTGCAGTGCAGGGGAACAGGGGATGGATTGGGGCCAGTCCGTCATACCTTGTCTCTGCTGTTCCTTCCTCATCAGGGGGAGGACTCCTCACTTGTCCCCTGCTCCACTGTGGGGTCCCTCCCACAGGAGACAGTTCTTCACAAACTTTTCCAGCGTGAGTCCTTCCCACAGGCTGCAGTTCTTCACTACTTGCTCTGGCGTGGGTCCTTTCTGTGGGCTGCACTCCTTCAGCCACACACTGCTCCAGCGCGGGCTTTCCCATGGAGTCATGGCCATCTTCAGGGGCATCCACCTGCTCCGGTGTGGGCTCCTTTGTGGACTGCAGGTGGGCATCTGCTCCACTACTGACCTCCGTGGGCTGCAGGGGGACAGCCTGCCATCTCACCATGGGCTGCAGGGCCATCAGCCTCCTCAGGCACCCCTCCTCCCACTCCTTCTTCACTGACCTTGGTAACTGCAGAGGGATTCCTCTCACATTCCAATCCCACCACTCCCTGTAGGTTCCCCTTCTTAAATCTGTTCTCCCAGAGGCGCTACCACCGTCACTGATGGGCTCGGCCTGGGCCAGAGGCGGGTCTGACTTAAAGCTGGGGGAGCTTCCAGCAGCTTCTCACAGGAGCCACCCCTGCAGCCCACTCCCCCACTACCAAAACCCTGCCACACAAACCCAAAACAACTACCCTCATTGTAAAAAAGTTCTTCCTTAAATCTAGTCTAAATGTACCCTCTTTTAGTTTAAAACCATTACCCCTTGTCTGATCGCAACAGGCCCTACTAAAAAGTCTGTCCCTGTCTATCTTACAAACCCCCTTTAAGTATTGAAAGGTCACAATGAGGTCTCCCTGGAGCCTTCCCTTCTCTGGGCTAAACAACCCCAACTCTCTCTGTCTTTCTTCATAGCAGAGGCTTTCCATCCCTCTGATCATTTTCATGGCCCTCCTCTGGACCTGCTCCAACAGGTCCGTGTCTTTCCTGTGCTGAGGACTCCAGAGCTGGACATAATACCCCAGGTGGGGTCTCACGAGAGCAGAGCAGAGGGGCGGCAAAATCACCTCATTCAACCTGCTGGCCACGCTTCTTTTAATGCAGCCCAGGATACAGTTGACTTTCTGGACTGCGAGCACACATTGTGGGCTCATGACCAGCTTTTCATCCACCAGTACCCCCATGTCCTTCTCCTCAGTGCTGCTCTCAATCCCTTCATCCCCCAGCCTGTATTGATACCCGGGGTTGCCCTGACCCAGGTGCAGGACCTTGTGCTTGGCCTTGTTGAACCTCATGAGGTTCATATTTGAGACCTCGCATTCTTTTGCAAGCCCTTGTACATGCCACGATACTGTACCAATCACAGTCATTTATTTCATGCTCTGGTTGTCTAGATATGTTTCCCAATTAGTACAGGAAATTACCTTGAAATTATGTCATATTACGGTATAATACTAGTTGACAAATCTAGCGTTCTGAGGTGTATTTCCACTTAATATTTGCTTTTACCTCACTGAATACCATATAAGAAAACGCAGACTAGGTCAGTCATGTTTCATACTGTGACTGTGTTATGGCCTTCATGGTCCTCACAGGGTGACCAATGATTGAAGATTTGCTGGGTTTTATTTGTTGAGATTTATCTCAGGAACAGTGATGTTCTTGAATTTCTTAATGTTCAGTCATTAATATTAAAATTAAAATGAAATTAGGAAATGAGCATTTGGTTGTTTGAAAGTCACATGGCTGTGGCTAGTTTTTAATTACTGATTTCTAGTTTCAGTACAGGGGTAGGTGAGTTCACTTCTGCATCCTGACATACACCAGATGACAAAGCTATTCTTCATTGGGGTTGTAGCATCCGCATATCTATGAACACAAATAACTAAGAACTTGACTCCAAATGTAGACCATCACTTGTCTCACACCAGAGAATTACTTTTTCTCTATGTCGTCATTGTTTGACCACTGGCAGGACGAGTAGCCACTTACATACCACACTATTCCTGGTTGATTTGTTTTTATTTATTTAATCTGCTTCACTAGATGCTTTTTTTTTTTAATGACTATTATGATGGTTTTCTCCACTGTAGATTCATCAGAATCTTAGCTCCAGTGCAAAGACTCTGGAATTTGAAAAGCACTGTATATCCTTGAATCCATCAGGCTTTCACAAAGATTGAGTCCCACAATAAAAAATAGAATAAAGTCAGTGGAGCTGCTTCAGTGCATATTACACACCCAATTAAAGGTGTCAGCCTATACCCTTTTTAGCAATGTGACAAAACTGTGTGTATAATACTTTCAGCTTCAGAGCTGTGAGACTGCAACTCTTTTTAATTGGAATGCTCCCCCTGGTTCCTCCTGTCCCCTTAACCTCTCTTGGGCTTTGCTCCCTGCATAAAGTTATACACAGATTAGGATTGTTTTACTTTGTCTTCTAAAGTATTGAGTTACTATTTACATAACACTGAGCCATAAACTGAGTTTAGCAGAGAGTGTTCTTCCCAACTGAACCATAAGCAGGAAAGGGGACTGCTTGGAGAAATGGGGTGAATTCACATGCTCATGCTGAGGTTGCCTAATGAATGTGTGTGCTGCATAAGTAGAAGGATCTTGCTCTGCCTTGCCCTGTTCATATTACTATGGTTTCAGAATTACGTATTTAGCCTTTGCTTCAGCAGAGCATTAAGGCATCTTGCATGGAGGACTGTATGAGGATTAGTGAATTAATGTGCCTGAAATAGAAACCAAAGGGAGAGGAGTCATAGTATGAGCCAATTTATTCAAACACAGCCTCAGAGATGTGATGTCAAGCCTTGTTTTGGGTATGTTTGGAATGCCTCATCCACGCTGGATATCGGTACCAAATCAGTTCTATGGTGTTCCTGTAGAAGTGGATACCTTCTAGTGGCTCATTCTACTCTGTTGCATCTTTTTAAGTTGCATCCTCAAACATATTGCATATGCAAGCCCACTGAACTCCCTGCTTTGACCTCATTTAAAGAGCATACAGGTTCCATGGGATGCCTTTCCTTGTGTTAGAGGTAGCTCAATACAGTGGTCTTCAGGACCTGGGGAAATTGTCCTGTCCCATCCCAACAGATGTGAGGGTGCTGGGATTCTGTGTCCCCAAGTCCATCCAGTAGCAATGCTGAGCATGTATTGCCAATGGGCGTGTGCATATGTAATGCACACACGTACGCACACATGAGTGCGGCCACACAGACCAATGCAGAGAATAAGGTCTTTATCAACACTTATATAAACCTAAACAGCACTTTCAGAAACATGAACAAGGATGTCTTGATCCTGCTTCTCTTCTCCAGCTGATCAGGTTTGAAGGCCACTGTTAGAATATGCACATGAAATATTGGTCTTTCCAGCAGCTGGTCTTGGACACCTGCTCTGCCCAGTACTCAGGCCTCTGCATCCCACTGTCCTCCAGTTGCTGGCAGACCTGCAAGCCCCCTGGGTTCACAGCCTTGCAACCCAGTTGCTGGCACCTCTTCTACTCACCAGCTCATCTAGCTTGAAGCTCACTAACATTCAACCACAGGAGCTCAGATTCATGAGGTCACCCATGCTGAGGAGTGTTACAAATAGGATTTAATGAGAGTATAGGACAGATTGTGGTGATAAAGTGCAGGGCTCAGTCAGACAAGCAACATGTTAGCATGCAACTGTCCTCTGTTTCTCTCTTTTTTTTTTTTCTCACATTTTTTTCCTCCATGATCAACCTCAATTTCTTCCTTACTCAGCCTTTGATCCTTCCCCTAAACATCCTACTGTGAGTATTACACATTTCTGCAATGTCTGTTTGAGCAGCCTGCCAAACATGCTCCTTTTCCAGACCCTTTTATCTCCAATTTTTGTTATCTTGGTGCTTCAGGACCCACCCTGATCAGCCAAGGAGGGGGGTGTGTGTGGTAATTTTAACTTCTGCTAGTGTTTTGATTGCTGTGTCTTTTCTGTTTGCAGGGCCCTGTGGGACCCCCGGGAGACAAAGGGTCATTGGTACAGTATGTCTTTCTAACTACACCCAGATTTTATGGGGAGGGAACAATCACATTTATTGTGTTTCTACCAGTGATTTCATGAAGGCATGTTTAATTAGTTTCTTTTTACCCAAGGATGGTAAGGTCACAGGGTGGCTGACCCTCCAAAGGGGACTTCACTAGTGCATTACCAGTTACTTGTCTGCTATATTGAGTTGTGAGGAGTTGGTTGAGACTCTTGGCATGGTGACAACTTTTCCTTACCTGTCAACACAGTCCTACAAAAGAATTAGTCACTTGTTTAACCCTTCATTCAAAAAAAGTGTTTCAAGGCATGTAATTCAAGGCACACTGCTATGCCTTATAGCAAGGCCTCAAAGGTTTAAAATAAACCATTTCTAGAGCATTTTTCTCACTTAAGTCTTACAGAAACCCCTGCATTTCAGTATTTACCAAACACACCTAGTTCCTCAACATGCAGTTTTACAAGGTGCAATCCATTGGTGTGAAACAAATAACTGCGTACTGTAGTCTCAGTATTGAGCTGGCACGAATTTCCAGCACTACAGGCAGTCCTAGCCAGTGTACTAGCTTGGCACTGAGGAGCTGGACCTTCTTTTCTCTTCTACAGTTTTGTGCTCACTCGTATTTTCTCCCTGTTCATAAACTTACCTGCCTATAAAGTCATCATTACCTTTCCATCAAGGTATGTGAGGCTTGACTTTAGTGATGCATGTAAAGTCCCTTGTGGCACAGAAATGACTGATACTGTGATAGTGCAATGTGACTTCTTTCTTAAACTCTCTCATAGTTGTTTAACTGCAATTTAATTTTTTTCCCAATAACTATTGGGTTGGGAATTTCTCGTCAGCTAAGAAGGACCTGATAAGTGCTGTTCACATTAGTGGGTTTGTCTGTTCTCTCCCTACCAGGGTCCCCGAGGTGTACCTGGTATCCCTGGACCACAGGGACCTCCTGGCCAGGATGTAAGTAAAATAAAAGTGTAAGTGCTCAAGAAATTTGCCAATGCTCAAATCTATTTTCCCTAAAAACTGTGCTCATACTCAATTGCCATCATTGACTGTTACTAGGATGGTCCAATGGAGATGACTCGCACAAATGGTGCTCTTACATGTTAGGATGTCAGAGTGAGAAACAATTAGGCTAAGGAGGGTTGTCTCAAGGAAAACGGTGGACTTTACCACTGAACCATTTTAAAATTACACTGGAGAAGGGACTTGGCAGCATACACTGGGGAATGATCCCACATTGGAAAAGGATAATTGTTAAGCTGTCTAAGCTTAGAAGCAGCTCAGATAAGTAACCTGTAATATTTCTATGAAAACAGAGCCACAGCTGTTAAAAAGCTCTTTGTGAGTTCATTTTGCTGCTGCTGCTGTGCATGAGAGATGACATTTTAACCTCTTGGTGCATCGTCCTCAGTCCTGCTGTCTCTGGGTGAGTCATGGAGCTGAAGGATAGAGAGAAAAGTGGCAGATCCCCAACTGGAAATCTGACCCCTCTCGCTGCCTGTCTTTTTCACAGTGTTGAATCAGAAAGGGGAGAGGTGTTTTTTCTGCTGGTCAGCCAGCTCTGTGATGTGGAAAACAGTCCTGGAGGAAAAACAGCCAGGGGTCTCTGAAGATTTTGAAAGGCTTGATCTTTGGATATGTGCCTGTTACAGAAACACTGTGGGGAGGGAGTAGTGGCCTTCTGCAACTTTCCTCCTCAGCACTGCTTTATGGTGCGGTCACATGTGAAATGAGTACCAGCTTTTGTGAAGTCCATGGTAAGAGATTTTCATCCCTAGTATAGCTTTACTGATGTACATCAGCTGGCCTAAAGGTTGTACTTTCCTATGGGATGGATCTCCTTTCCTCCTGAAGCGTTTGGAGAAGAAGGTCTTGTTTTATCCCCACGTACTTTGTCGTGAGACAAGTGATTATGGCCTGGGTATTCTTCCAAAGCCCATGATAGTAGAAATGGTCCTTTGCCTCCATCAGCTTTTGTCCCTGAGCAGCCACAGATTCGGGATTGATTGTGTTCTGCTAAGTTCCCCTAGAGTGTCTCACTTTATCTCAGATGTTTGAGATTTTTAATCTAGAGGTTTTAAACAGGAGATAGAATAGATGGGTTTATTACAACTGTATTGTGTGAGGAGAGTGTCAGAGCCAGCTTTTCTGTGTCTTTCTGGCTCTACTTAGATCAGCATTGACTGGTCCGCTCTTGGAGAGGCAATACTACAGCCTTTACATCTTTCCTCCCCAGAAAATTACCCAAACAGAACCATTCCTTATGGTTTTTAGAAAACACAACCTCTATTACACTAACTGTTTTAATTGCACTCCATATGTCTTTTAGGAGCTCTCCATATTCTGGTTGATCACCTGTTAAGCAATTCTACCTCTATTCAAGAAGTGTAAATGTAACTACAGGGCACACTAATATTTCATGGTATAACAGCAGGGATACCTATCTTGACAAGATCATGCATTTGCAGTTTCTTGATCTCCGCTTTCATTTATGACTGGTACAAAGGATTTTTTGTTCTGCTTTTGCACTTATGTATATCAATGTAGTATTCCTGTATTCTTTGAAGCATGCCCATTTTTGTACTCTGTTGTGTTTAAACAGCATGTCATCAGTTAGGAAAGCTCCAATTTGAATTGCTAATATGAATTTGCCATATAATTCCCAAGCCATTCAGTGGAAATAGCCTAAATGACTTGCCTTAATGTCTTGTCTTTTGCCGTGGCCTTTGCAAATATATTCCATGTTTTTTCTAAGACTGAATAATTCTTTGAAATCACATTTACATACATTAGGTTTTTCTCTGCATTATTTTTTCCAGTTGCAGACTCATCAGGTGCTCTTGGAAGTTGTCTGCTATAAGTTGTTGTATTCCCTGATACTGCCAAATCAGATTTACAGTTATATTTGGGGAGGTGGAAGAGTCAATACTTTTTCTGCAATAGCTTTGTCCAGAATTATCTCCCATTGGTGAATATATTGGAGTTTTTTACATGACTGCATTCTAGCTTCTTTCTAGTGCCCTAAAAGCATGTGCCATATTTTTTGCAATAGCATTGCCCAGGGTCACCTTTTGAAACATCTGTTGGCAGTTTGATCAAATATCAAGAGTTCTCAGGACAGTGTCTTGTTTTATTAAAATTTGGGGTTTTGAAAATCCTTGTCCAGGTTTACAGTACAGTCATACTGGTTTGGCTTTGTTCTGTTACTCTTAGCAAAAGGCTTGGTGTTTATTTGGATGAACCCTCTAGAGTTCACTGTCCATAAATCCCAACAGATTCTCTTCTGGGACAAAACTGAGACATGTTGTCTTTTTCCCGTATACATATTTTTTTGTCTTTAAATTTGTATTTTTTTCCCACTTAACTAAAGCTCCAATCTTAAAGCCTGAAAAGCGCTTTCTGTAGCCTTTTTGTGTTCTGTGTTTTTCCCTATAGTAGGACTAATTTGCTCCATAACAGGACTGCTACATATCATGCCTACTTTTATGCCCACAATTACTTCAAATATTACTTGCACTTGCTTTTGAAAAAAAAAAAAAATCCAAGTCACATTTTAGCAGTATTCCTGTATCAAGTATTAAAAAAGCATAGCCATAATTACGTTCTTCAGAGAAATTGGCCAGATCTATCTCATATTCTGAAAGCTGCAAAAAATAATTCTGCATGTTACATGACGTTGGGTGCATGGCCACCTCCTCCAGCTGCTCATGACGAGGTCCCTCCTGCCCGGCCTCTGGTGCCCAGGACCCAGGGTCTCTGCCCAGGTGGAGGGATGCAGCTGCTGCTTTCCCGTTTGCAGGTTCAACCAATAATGAAGCTGCATGTGAACCCCAGAGATGCAGACAGGGACACACAGACACAGAGGACACTGACATGGCTGATCACACAGATTGCCACAGACAAGGCGCTGCCTTCAACAGCCACCTACATACAGGTCTCACATACAGCATAAACAGAAGACAGCTAATTCCCCTCCATCTTTTCAGCTGGCAAAGACAGAAGGTCATTAGTGGTGGCACACACAGAGCACTCTCTAGATTCACAAATACACACGTATTTGCAGATTGAGCACTGGCACAGTCCCTCTGTCCTGGCACCCCTGCCCAGATCCCAGACCCCCTTAGCTGCCCCATGGGTCCCCTACTTGCCTGCTGGTCCAGGCTGATGCTTGCTGCAAACATGCAATGCTCATACACTTGTCCCTCCTGCGCTCCACACTTACGGTTCCTCAGAGGCATACCAGCATGGACCCCTTGCCCACCTGATACCCCAGCCGAGACCTAAGTCCCCCTATTTGCGGGCTGATCCAGCTTGAAGTTTGCTGATGAATACACCCCACATAAACACACACCTACACACCAGTACTGGGGAAGACACAGACACTTGTCCCATCCCGGCTGGCACCAGGCACATGGGCTGTGACCTGTGGTCCCATGCCAGCCACTCTCGTGGAGCCCTCACTCACCTTGCTCATGCTGTTGACCCCAATAGGTGTTTTTCGGAACCCACACCATTCCCACCCCAGTGGCTGGAGGTTAAAGACCCCTGAACTCACTCCAGTATCTGACAACAGAGGCTAGAGGAGCCTACACCCTGGTCTGACTCCAGTAGCTGTCACCAGTTTTCACTCACATGCACTTGCAAATCTCACCAGTAGCTGGCACTTAGTCCTTGCAGCACACATGAACATTATGCAGAGAGATAGTTAAGAAAAGGTTTAATAAGAAGATACAAGATGATAGGACAAACCATGGGGATCAGGTGCAGGGCTCAGCCAGACAAGTGCACTGACCAGCTCCATTTTATGCGTGACTGGCCCCTTTTATACCCTTTTCTGTCTACCCTGCTGTTTGTTCCTCTCTGCTCCCCCTTGCCTTGCACATCCCCTCATGCATCTCCACAGCTCTATAAATTCCTGCACGCTCCCAGTTCAGGGCCCCCCTAGTTTACAATCTAATCACTTGCAAAGTCCAGATTGATCTTCCTGGAAGTGCAGCCTATATTTTCTCGATAGCTCATCAATTAGTGTGACTGGCAAGGTTTGTTTCTTGTTAGATCTGTGTCTTGGTGTATTTTGTTTCTGATTTCCTCCCTTTCCCTTAGTTTTCAAATTGACAAGGTCACGGATCAGATAACCTTGCTGGAATAAACCTTCTGTTATGGGTTTGTGTGGCGCAGTTTTCCTTGGTGGCAGGGAAGGGGGGCTGCAGAGGCGGCCCCTTTAAGAAGCTGCTGGAAGACCCCCGGCTCCAAAATGTCGGCCCCGCCTCTGGGAGGGGAGTGACGGTGGTAGCGCCTCTGGGAGAACATATTTAAGAAGG
>VYZV01021702.1:30002-71960 GCA_013401275.1 Pandion haliaetus | reverse complement strand
GATATAGGGTGCTGGGCCAGCTGGTTACAGGAATTAAGCAGAGAATGGTTTGGGGAAATCTCATCCAGTCTAATTTAAAACACCACTGCAAGAATCCTTGCAATGCAGATTTCTGTCACCATCTGGACAGTGACCAACTCTCCTGTTCAAAAGATCTGGTTTCCCCTGTGAGCATTACTTTATGCAAAGATTCAAAAATAATCTTTAAGTTTGTTTTGGGTTTTTTGTTGTTTTTTGTGGTTTTTTTTTTAACTAACTAATGAGTTGCTAATGACAAGCAAGAGATGCCTATTGGTGAAGGGGGGGTTCCCTTTTCCAAACCATGGCTGCCTGGACCTTAAATTCTAAGGATCCTGGTCATTTCTATGCCTTCATCTCATGAAAATTGATAACAATACACCCCCACAAACAAACAAAAAGGCTTATTGCTAATTCAAGTGCAAGGAGCCTGTTTGCAAGGCTTGTGCAAAACAAGGTCTTGATTTTGCATGTTACAAGTGTCTTCAGGGATTTAGAGCTTCATCCTTCACACTACTGCAGTTCATAGTGTTTCCTGTGATCAGAAGACAAGCTAAAGCAATTTCAGTCTTTGTGTGACTCAAATGATTTAAACAAGGTCACATGGTAGATTAAGTAAGATTTAGGAGGGGTTCAGAGGACGTTTAAGTTGCAGATATTTAAAGAAGTTTACTGTTTGTCGCATGCAAGGAGCAGGGGTGCTTAGTACCAGAAAGTAAAATATGTGCTAGTCCAGAGCAGTCAGCAGAATGTGGGAGCTACCAGGGGGTTATTGTATGATAATTTCACAATTTTTTCTTTCTCTTGATCTGTAGGGTCTACCTGGAAATCCGGGGGAAAGAGGACCTCCTGGAAAACCAGTATGTAACTTCACTTCTATATTACACCTTTCTTTTAACTCAGTTTCAACCTATACACCTCACCTCAGAAGTGCACTTCAGTGCTTTTCCGCTACTACACTTCACAGCAGAGCAACTTGAAAAACACTAAGAACCACTAAAGGATTATGATAAAAACATCAGTGATGGCTTGGGAACAGTATGAAAATAACTGGATATCCTGCATGTAAATAAAAGCCAAAATTTTCAAGGCACTTTATTAGCACCAGTATGCAGTACCCTCAGCAAGAACTCATCTCGGGTGTGATGAAGTGCACTGATAACATAGGGCAGGAAGTATGTGTTTGGCCCACTGAGTCCCAGGCAGTGCAAGGGAAAACTATGAGAGTCCATAAGAATGTTCAGGAAAATTTCTTATACCCTGATGCCTTTTAAAATTGCCTGAGATAATGAATTTCTCATTCCACAGGGTTCTTCACCCCTGCTCTCTCCAGAGGACATAAATCTCTTAGTAAAGGTAAAGCAGCATTTGATGATGGTGGGAGTTTATCTGTATGTTTGATTCAGACCTGACTAACACTCTGTGATGGGAAAGTGTCTGAGCTACAAGTGCAAAAGGTGCCTTTGAACACTCTGTCAAAGCTTGAAACTTGCAGGTCTCCTACTTGCACTGATACTGGGACACTAAAGCACATGCTGGAGATCAAAATCCAACACCTTTTGGCCATCCCTAGCAGTGAAATGGCCTATGAAGATCTTTATAACACGGTGTATGTTACAAAAGCTCTGATACTTTTTCAGCTCTTTCTGAGAGACGCATTCCCAAGGAGAAATAAACATTGTCAAGTTTTATTACCTAAACCAGAAAATGAAAACCATTTTAATAAAATGTCTGATTTTTCACATATACCTTCAACAGTGACTGGAGTAATTTTGAGCTATGGGTGCAAAGTCAGTTTGCATCGTGCATCTAAAAGGATGCAGGTAGTTAACCCCAGATGCACCCATGTTTCAAAAGTGATGATCTGTCTGCCTGTTTTTACTCTCCATGTACAGTTGTCTGGGAAATAAGTCAGTATTTGATAGGTGTTGACTGCAAAATCTTTACAGGTTTACATTGGCTGAGTTGGGAGATTTTTAAGCACTCTTGGGACATGGCAAGAAATTCTTTCTCATTGATTAAACTAAACTAAAAAATTACCTTTTTTACCAACCCCATTAGCAAAAGAAACCTTTTAAGATTGCTACTGTGAAATGCCTTAATTGAAGAGCTCTCTTTCTTATGGAGCCAAGTATTTTTCTGGAGATTTCAGTGTATGGTTTTGTTTGGATTTTCTGATCAGGACAATAGCAAGAGACTGATTCTTGGGTACAGGATGTCATTTTGATGTTCCTTTGTTTTCTTCCTTTGACTATGTTATGGTTAAACACACTCATATGCCTTGCATATTCTTTCTGCTTGCTATTTTTTCACTCCACACTTGGTACAGACCTTTACAAAGCAGCACCTTGAAATCCCAAATGAAATTAGGACTCTGTTGTTCTGGGTGTTTCTCTAGCACTTACATTGTCAGTAGATAAATATGCATGTAGGGACTGAGACTTAGAAAGACAGTTTACCCCCAAATTTTACAACAGATCATTGACAGCATTCCCTCAGCAAGGTCTCCTAACTCTTCAGCCTGATGATCTGTCTGTTGTGCTGTGCTGTCTTATAGGCAGGATTCACTCCCCTATTGCTGAGGGGAGTCTGCCTTTGAAATGGAAATGTCATACCCATAGTATTTAATTTCTTGAGGATAGCAGAAATGTAAAGAGTGCTGAGATGATGCTTCAGAGAGTTTTGGAAAGAGGGAGGTAGTAGTTCTCCATGACAGAATTCGGCCAGGACACTGTGACATTCACTTTGTCTTCATGAACTCCATTGGATGAGATCTCCTTGGCCATGCTAGCTGCTGAATAGTTTTCCTTGCAAAACACACTTTCTGACATTGTGCTGCACTTGGGTTTTCCTTAGCAATCTGCCCTCTGAGCAGTGACACAGCTCTTTCAGACTGGTGTAGACATAGTTTTCTAGTAGTCTTGTAGCTTCAAAACAAGGTTGCTCTTGGTAGTCTTGCTTTGCAGCTCTCTGACCTCCCCATTAGGAAGAGGTTTTCCTTGGTTTCTTGATCCTGGATGATCAGTTAGGACCTGTCCAGCTAGAACAGATAGGAAACTCCCCATGGGAGCAAGTGTGAGCTCAGCTGCTGACCCTCGCTCTGCTCCACGCTGCACTCATTTCAGTTCTGTAATGTAAAGTAACCCAGATCCTACCCAGTGTGGTCAAACTGCAAAGGCCTACATATTATACTAGCACCACACTGCTGCATTCATAATGGGTGGCTATAGGGTCTGCTAAGTACCTTCAGTCTATTGCTAATTTATTCCTCTATGTGCTCTCCCAGGATGTGTGCAGTGAATGCCCTCCTGGCCCACCAGGACTGCCAGGCATCCCAGGTTTCAAAGGTGATAAAGGTCTCCGAGGGCCACCAGGTAGAGATGGCCAGGATGGGAAAACGGTAAGAGAGCTGGGGAAGTGACTGTGCCTTGGATGTGGTGTAACCTTGTTCTTCTTATAATATTCTTAGATTTTTTTTTTTTTTTTTGGTCAACAACCTACTGAATCTTTTTTAGATGTCTGTGGAGTCAGTGGACTAAACTAGTGTTTACCTCTACCTCTTCTGCATTGCAGGGGAATGCTGGTCCCAGAGGTCCTACAGGCCCACCTGGGCTGGATGGGCCAAAGGTTGGTTAGTTTTCTTCAGTTGTCTAATGAAACCTTATTTGTGACTAGTTAGTGCACTGGCTGAAGCAGGCTCATGGTGGCATCCATGTCTGTGTAAAGAGGTAGGACTGGCCTGTTGGGTGGGCCCTGTGCTGGCAATTCACTGGAGTGCCACATGCACTCAGAACTGCACAGGTCCCGGTATGAACGCTGTTTCTCTTAAATAGTGTCTTCTACCATCCCTTTGTTCACACACAGACACAGACACACAAGTGAAGGGCCCGATTCTTGATTCTGAATTTCATTACATTGGTGTTTTGATGACACATAAGGACATGTGAGTTTGTCTCAATCTAAATCAGATGAGGAAGAAATTAAAGCCTCAGCAGTAGCCATGCCGCCTGTTCCTCTCCTCTTTGAATCCTATATGCTTGAATCACTTAAATTAAGGGCGATGCAATGGGCAGCTGGGCTCCATATACGCTATCTGGCATGGTGGTTTTATCCACAGACTGAATGTTTCCTGAAACATGCTATAGGAGGAACTCTCTTTCAGCTATTTGCTTCTACCTAATGATCTAGGCACATAGGCCAACATAAAACTTCCAATGTCTGAAGGATTCCAATAATGTCACGTTTCAAGCATTTCCCATGAAGAGGTCTGTCATCATTCTGCTCACAATGCCAGTGCCTGGTCACAATCAAAACCTTTACAACTGCCTAATGTGAAATAAATCAAAACAAATCAATAGAGGGAGAGATAAGGTGATTTCATGATGGACCACAGTTTCCTCCAGACTTCCTTGCATTACTAACCTATTGTTTAAAACAGCTTCTGCTATTTTAATGTCTTTGTATTTGCACTTATTAGAGTCTAGGACAAGCTAATAGAGATTCATTAATTAATTTTATATCTTGCAATTAAAAGTGTGGTGGGGAAAGCAGTAGAGTCTCAAAAGTAAATATAGGCTTGAGGAGCTACTTCATGCCTTCTGGCAATATGAATTAGGCCTCTTTTAACCAATAGCAGCCCTCCCTCCCCCACTTGTCTCCCAGCTCTCATGTAGTAAACCAGAGTATTACTTCCATGGCCAGCAATTCATTAGTGTTCTGTGCATTGTTCATAATTTGTTCACCATCATCTCAGTATTTTTCACTGTGTGAGACTCATCTTGCCTTACTTCAAGTGTTGATAAAACAGACATCTACATTTGAGTTAGGTGCCTCTGTTCTGTTGTCACTAGGACAGGAGAGAGTGAAAGAGGGAGACTCTTCCTGGGTATGAATTTTCTGACTGCACTTTAGAAATGCCATTTTTATTGCTGCTGTCCCTATAGGGAGAAGAGATTACTAGGTCATACTGTGGACTCCTTCCTTGAGCCAGATGATTCCTTACCAAGATCTGATTTAGTGAAGTTCCTAACAACCTGTCTACTTTCTAAGGATGTGTAAATCCTCTGCATGTCCATGAGACTACAACATAAAAAAAGGGCTATGTTGGATCTGCTGAAACGCCATTCTTCACATATATTCCTGGCTCCAACATTGGTAGTGAAAGTCTAGGGAAGAATTTAAGAGGAGGACAAGCAGGACTCAGTCCTAATTTATAAGTTTTATGCTCAAATGTCCAAATGCTTTATGTAATAGGTCAAAAAGCTGATAAGTGATGTTCAATGGCTTTTTTTTTTTCATTATCAGGGTGCTAAAGGAGACCGTGGTATGACTGGGGATGCAGGAGAAAAAGGTGAACAGGTAAAAACAGTGTGCTTTTCAACAGTGCCGTCACTGTGAATGTTCCTTCATCAATAACACCTATGATGTCTGTAGAAGAATACCCTTCTCAGAGGCAGAGGAGGAAGATGGGAGATCTTCATCACTGATAAACCTCAAATGGGCTAAGCTGAATAGTGGAACTGTAGCAGTCCTCCACAGGCTTCCACCAACATCTACAATAAAAACCTTCCTGTATGATCAGTTTCCTCACCTCTAGATTGGATGCATTCAATTCTCTACATTACCTAACCTTTAGTCATTTCCCCAGATAATGCCTAGATGAGATCTGGGATGTCAGGTGTCTTTAGGTTGAAAAAGGGAATGTTTCTATTTGTCCTAGAAGGTGAATGTAAGGATGACCTCTTTTTGGAGGGACTGAGATGCCACAGGGAAGACAATAGTCTAAATTAGAGCAAACTTTCATAGTTAATTTTGCCAAGGGCTGAGTCGATAGTTTAAGGTGCAAATCAGCACCTCTTCAATGAGATTTGTAGGATATTTTAAACAGGTTTGGTTTCCTGCCTGATCTCCTGCCTTGTACAATTCCACAATATCTGTTCTGATCTTCCATTAGCATAGACACATTAGAAAAAGTACACCTTAAATTTAACTATGTTTATTTCTGAAGTGAAAAAAGCTTTGAAAACCAAGGTTTTGCTTTAAAAAGTCATGGTTCTTTATTTGCTTATAACTAGCTCTCTGTGTATTGTCTCATTTTGATATTGCCTCACAATGTTCAATCGCCAGTTAACTTTTATACAACTAGAGATGTTAATAGTACATAAAGTCTCTTTTTTCATTCTGCAGGGCCACCCTGGAATGCCCGGCTTCTCAGGGGCTCCTGGAAACCCTGGTCCACCTGTAAGTTCCTCTGTTGCAAAGGCGGTCTTGTATTTTCCTTACTAATAAAGGTTGTTGCAAGCTCCATGTGGAAGAAAGGACCGTTCCCATCTGTCTGTGCATTGCATTTGCATTTTCCAGTCGGTTCCTAATGGTCCCCTGAGTGTCATAGAGTTCCCCACTCATGATAATTGCTCTTTAATACATTGGCCACTTTTCACCAATTGCTTCAACTCACTCTGTAAATTGATGCTAAGCTTCAGTTGCTCTCTTTATACAAGACAATGATGATGAAAACTCTTCCGCAGAGACTACTTAGTAGTGTATGTATAGGTGTTTTCTTATATGTAGAATAAGTTGTCAGTCTAGAACCAGCAGATGTAAGAGTATTTCAGTTCTCAATTTTACACAGTGGTATTAGACTGGATTTTCTCCAATTTTCATAACCAGTGTTTTTATTTTAATTAAAAGGCCTTTTACATGTGTCCCTCTCCATTACAGTCCTTCTCATTCTTAGCTCTACTCTATCCACGAATACAGTTATGATTCTTTTTTTTTTTAAAATGGGGGACAGTGCAGAAGCCGGGCTGAAATAACTTGGCTCTCCTGCTTGTGATTTCATCACTTACACCCTCCAAGAATTGGGACTTTTCCTGAGTGAAGGACTTTTCTTTCCAAACCACCTTTCTCTGCCCACAGTCATCACTACTTATATTGCTGCTTACAGTGCAGTTTGGCTCTGCCATGCTGAGGCTGTGCAGCCTTCGTCTGTTCTGGGGATCAGCCCAGTCTCTTCAAAGTTAAATTTACATTGCACTGACTAAATGACAGAAGGTACCAGAAAAGACGATTAGATTAAAATTCTGTTTTCAGGTGGTAGCAGTGCCTAAAGGATGCTGAATTCTTTGCCACTGGGACAACACATGTACCTGCTTTGTGGGTCATTTGTGCCTCCATGACCATTATTTTGGGAGAACCTAATAACACAGACACATTTACTGTGTCTGTATTAACCTCATACTGCCACAGCCATAGGGTTATTCCAGTACGATTAAAACTCTTAAAATTGTCCTGTGAGACCCTCTGAATAGACTCACAGTCATAGGAAATGTGCAAAGTAAAACGGAGCCTGTCAAAGCAGAGCAAAATGTGATGTTCCCCTAGGTATTTTTTTTCTTCCATTTTTGCTGACTTTTTCCTCTGTCTTGTGGCTCCAGGAGTTTGCCTGCCACAGAGTGGCAGTGCTTCAAGTACTTCAAACTGCTCCCATAATTTCTGTTCTTCAGAGTTATTTTTGTCAGAAGGTTGGCTTTTTCCTATTTGTCCCCTGTTTTCAGAAGGAAGGGCTAGGACCAAACTCAAATAATCTGACTATTTCTGGCTTTGGAGGCTGATTGAATGCAGAGGTTGGCACTGCTTTTCTGTGATGAATGAAGAAATGATGGAATGAATGCTGAGCTGAGTGACTGAAGAAAACTTCAGAGCTGCCAGCTTTGGTAGGAAGTGTGTTGACAAATGTACAAAATGCATTAATCAATCATGTTATTTCTGCTTTATTTTGGTTAGGGGCCAGATGGGGCACCAGGACCAATAGGACCAGCAGGAAACCCAGGAGACATAGTAAGCTCTAAGCTGTGTGTTTCACCACCAGCTTCACCTATACTTAGCTCTATGAAGTAAAGCTGAGCTGGAACTCATCTAATGTCCTTTGAAAGCTCCCCAAAATATTCAGCCTGAATCAACTCTACACCTGCAAATAGGACCTCCACAAATATCCACAGATTACTTTGTTCTTGCAGTTGTGTTTACTCACCAAATGAAACACCAAATTAGCCAGAGCATAGTCCAGTCCGTGGGACCTCTAAGGAGGGTTTTGTACCTCTTGTCTGTCTGTCCTTGCTATTAACATCTCTTAGCCTCTAGAACAGGATGACTAAATCTGTTAGGATGCTTCATGACCCGGGCTAACACCTGAACTGTGTGTGGGGATTGTCAAAATGAAACCAGCAGCCTGTTGAAGGATGTCACAGCACAGACTGCTCAGATGCCAGGACCTGAGACCATTCCCTGGCACCACTGAAAATACTAGTACATATGTAACCTTCAAGAAGTCCATGAAGAATTTTGCTACTGCTCTTTCATTTGAAGGGAGTTCAGATGCTACTTTATGGTAATGCATCAGAAAACCCTGGGAGAGACAGGTAATCTGATTGATGCTAACTTCAGGTTGAAAAGGAAAAATTGAACCTTCCCTGAGTAATGCATGCTGTTGAGCTGGAACAGTTTAAGACTGTGTAATTCTGTGATTAATTTCTAGAGCAGCATTTCCTAATGGGCAAGGTGCCTTTTGCAGATGCATTTCAACTTGACCTTCATCATAAGTGAACAGTGATAGTCCTTCTGATGGCTCTGATGAAATCAGTGAGCACTCTCAGCAGAGAGGCCAGAGACTACATGGACAGGCTGGCTGAAATTCCCTTTCAAATGGATGATGAAGGTTGAGACACTGTGAAAGACCTGGGATGATATTGTCCGGTCCTGTAGAATAAGGGAATTTCTTGGGACTGTCAGCAAGGCACTTCTCATAACTACTCATTTGATAGGTATAAAATATAGATCTTCTACTTCCTGGCTGGATATCTCATGCAGGAAGTTGAGGACTAAATATTAAATATAATTAAACTTCAGAAAAAAATTACCAGTTATCTCAGTGGTTTCTCCATCTGTAACAACTTATAACTAATACTGGATATTTTATGTGAAAAGAAAGCCCTCCAGTTTAAACTAGAAGGAATTCAAGGAAACCTGGTACACTGTGTGACATGGGCTACAAGACCAGCTTCTCACAGTTGTCCCTTGTCAAACTCTGCATTTGATAAATCTTAATCTGAGAAGCATCTGAGCAGCTTGTCTGACCCGCAGTGTTTCTTCTTTCTTTCCAGGGTAAAGATGGCCCTCCAGGTCCACAGGGCCCACCAGGGTTGCCTGGACTTCCAGTGAGTGCAGTTCAGCTCCTTCTAATTCAATACATTAAACTGTTCATAAACACATAGGTGTGTAAAACAAAGAGGTGACATTTTTGAGGTGCCTTGAAAGCTGTGCATGATCTGTAATGGTATCTGTCATGTTGGTGCTATGTCCTTTGTCCAGGACAGTGTGAATGCTGTTATTGATCACTTTAAAGCTAAGTTTTAGTTACCAATGTGAATCAGGTATGTTCCTTATCTGCCTCTTCATTAGAAGAAATACTCTTACACAGAGCACAAAAATCAACTAAAAGGTCCAGTGTAAGGGCACAAAAATTCATAGACTGGAATACTGTCTTTATTTGAAGCCACAGTCAAAATAATTCCTTTGCACTGACTCAAGTTCAAGTGCATTTTGGGCATAGACTCTTCTCTTCTGGAAGATGTATTAGTACAACATTTTGGGTTTTTTTTAATCTGTCATAGGGACAGGGCCAGAGCTATTTCTAGTGTAAAGTAGCCTAGCTGAATGAAGATAATGGCATTATAATGATTTGTAACAGCTGGTTTTAGAATCCAGTTTTAAGATTGTTGGAGTGCTCGCCTTGCTGAAAAGGAGGGAACCCCTTAGACTTGCCATATTGGAAAGGAAAACAATTTATGCTGTTACAGTGGTGTGGCAAGGAGAGGTTTATGGTTGAGCTATAGAAATAGGGTAGTTTTTGGAGGGTTAGGCAAACTTAAGTATGCCATGATTAAGCAGAGTTGTCACTGTGAAAATCACACTGACAAAACCCACACCAATCTTCCCTATTGACTCCTTCCTTATACCCTGTTTTGCATTTCATTTACAGGGCATTGCTGGGAATGATGGCAAAGATGGCAAGCCAGGATCTCTTGGGGAACCGGTAATGCAATTTAAAACTGTTTCACTCAGGCAATCAGAGCCTGCATCCAGTTATTGTTTTTGGAGCTGCCTACCTATGGACTCCTTGGGGGGGGGCAGGAAGCCTGTTTGCATATCCTTTTTTAACACCAGAAGGACTATATTGTCTTAAGCAATTTATGAGAGTCACGCATTAGCAATCTTGAAAAAAAAAAAGGGTTCTTTTACAGCTACCATAAATACACAAAACTTAGTGATTCTACTTTTACAGCTACCGTAAATATTGCAGAGGAAGAATGTTGTCTTGTAACATTAAACCTAGTGATCCATTTTTTAGATAGAAGATTATGGAGCATAAAAAGTTTAGAGGAGGTGTCTTTAAAGAAGCTTTTTCTGGATTGCTCTATGACAGTTCTGTTCTCTAGGATTAGAGGTTTTATATTTGATTTTCTCTACTTAGTCTATACTTGTGTTTGCTGAGGGGAAAAAAATGAGCCATTAAGCTATCAGCCAAAAGGAAGTGTTAATAAACTGGGCAGTGAATGTTATTCCTTGCAACTGTGTTTGTTACATGAAGAACGTGCTTCCAATATCTGGCATTGCCAGCCTCTTTCTGTGACTTGTCAAAAGGGACTTAGTGGTTCTGCAAAGAGCCAAGTTCCCAGCCATTAGGACAACTGGTATGTGGAGCAGTGCTTGTCAGAGCAGCTGCAGACAGTTGTGTGCTTGCATCAAAATGCCTGGTTTCTACGTGCAGATGCTGATTTTTTTATGTGCTGACCAGGTATTGGTGCAGTTCTGTGCATTACCCCTCCAACATTAAAACACTGTAAAGGTGTAACTGTCCAAAGGTGTAAGCTGCCTTTGAACCTCAAAGACTGTGTTCCTGACAGTGCAGGTAGGGGTATGTATGGGAATATCTGTCACTACTGTCCTCCTTGCATGCTCAGACTCCAGCGTTGCTGGAGAAACCCTGGGCAATCACAGTTCTCAGTGCTGGTACATCTAAGGGACAAGAGTGGGAAGTTTCGAACAGCAGACACATGGACCTGAGTCTCCCACTAACATGAACGTGATTATTTCCCATAGGGAAAGCCTGGAGAACCAGGGCTCCCAGGCCAGGAGGGTGCCAGAGGCTTACCGGTAGGTGCTGCTCTGAAGGGTTCAATCCAGTCACTCTTCTGTACTGTAGGTAGGAAGCTTTTATTGGGCAGATGAGCTCCTTTACTGATGCAAACATGTAACCAAAGAGCTGGCCTGGATGAGAGTAGTCATGGCATTGTGACTAAATAAATCACTGTAGCCCTTGTGTGCTGTTACATGTCCTCTGAAAGGATGGGGACAAGAAAATTCAGGGTTAAATAGTCTATTGGCTGGTCACACCAGAAATATACATGCTACAGTCTTGGTCTTGCAGTCTGTGGAGCTATTGAAAGCTCTTCCCTGTGATGTGGCCCTTCCGAATCACTCCCTGGGACATGGCAGCTCCATGCTGACTGGTCCCCAGTAATCTTAGGCAAAATTGGGAAGGTTATTAAGTAAACATTCAAGCTGGAGTTTTAGTGTTTCATGCATCAGGGTAACAGATAATTATTGATTTCATTCTCTTTTGTAGGGTTTCAAAGGACAGAGAGGAGATACAGGTCCCCCAGGTCCCCAGGTAAGTAATGTGTACCTCATGCATGATCCTTTGGAGAAAGATTGTGTGAATTGAAGTTGACCTTTCTGAGGCAATAGGTAAAAATGATGACAGATCTGTGTTTATCATGGCTGTTTTCAACTACAATTCCATGGGCCACAGCCATGGCATAAAATCACAGCAGCTGTCTTCATTCCCTCTGCTGATGTTCTGATTCCAGGTAAGGTGAGGCAGCTGGTAGAGCTGAGTCCTCTGATGCTCCCTTTGAGATAGCCCTTTGTGAGCAAATTTCAAGGATGCCTCCATACCACATCCCTCTGGTACAAATGTTGATGTGCAAGGTGAGGAACCACTGGACAAGAATCAGCTCTCCTCCAAAAATGCCTAAGAAGTGCAAAATAAGTTCAGGAACAAAACTTACAGAAATGAGACTAGAAATGTCTCTGGCCCTTTGATTTAGGTGCCCGATGATCATAAAACCCCAAACTGAAGTCCTGCATGAAAAGGTGGTCTCCTCTCTGTTCTGAGCAATACAGTACAAAAACCTCCTTGATGTAAAAAGTGGAACACAAAACTGAATGTCCTCTGCCTAATTCTGGCTTTTTACAGGGAAATAAAATACTCTGCTTGCAGGAGCTTAGCAGAAAAATCCAGTGCTGGAGTTCCTCATCTCTTCCTCATTATGGTAGTTTCTGCATCATGAATAGATTGGTGGTCTTCAGTGACTGCACTAGCAAATATTCTGCTTGAAAGCAGTGCACTGCCTTGTGCATCACTTACAGAAGATGCTTCTGAGTTATTTTTGTAAGCTGTGTGTCACATATGATGAATGAGGCTCTTGTTGGCTTTAAAAAAAGTTTTCGCTGAGCTCAGTCCAATACTGCAGAAACCCCATAACACTTATAGTGGTGTTACTGGTCTGTCTTTGACCTTGAGCTGATACCTCTTTCCTTTTTGTTGAATTTCAGGGGGAGCCAGGTGCGACAGGTCCTGCTGGTCGTGAGGGGCCACCAGGGAAGGATGTAAGTGTACTGTTTTGAGCAGAAACTAATCTCTGTCTCCCTGACAAATGAAGATTTTAATTCACCGTGACCCTGACCTAAAACGGCTGCAGAAACTGCAATAAAGGATGAATTCCTGCAGCAGTGCGCAGGGAATGGTTTTTGCAAAGATCGTTAGGGTAACAAAGAATTTGAGGGCCTTTGTCACTCACTGCTCGGCTGCTGACACTTAAATGTCAGCTATATCTTTGGAAAAGCAGAGAAAGCTGCGTTGTTTGAATCCCAGGCTGTGCTGCACAGCCATGGACCTGCTTTCTGCCACTTCTCTCCGAGCAGTGCTTCATTCTGCAGGTCCCTCTGGGTCAGGTTCTGTCACGCTTCCTCTGCGAAAGCTGTACCTTACTGAGTGCGTAGCTCCACTGAAATCTATGAAATACCTATGGAATAAGATGATGCTGCTCAGAAGAAGGCGAGATGGTACAAACAGATCCTCTGACATTATTCATGTCAAATGCAGTCACATAACAAAGTCCTGGAAGAGTGCAGCTAATGTGGGATCCTGCAGCAGCTGCTGAGCAATGTATGAAGTGGCTGATGTGCCATTGTCATGGGACCTGGGGAAGCAGTTTCTCATTTACACACCCTTGTATCACTGGAAAACTGTTGTGCTGTAAATGGTACCCTACAAAGTCAAATGGAAGGTAGACCTAGGGGAACCCCTCAGGGAAGATAGAAGCAGGTCTTAAGCCTCCCTCAGGAAAGAACAAAATAATCAATTCTTGAGAAATACTGGAGAATCTCTGCCCCTGAGAAATTCAGCGCTAAGATAACCTGATAATAATGATTTCTGCCTGTAATCAGGCTGCCTTTAGTGATAGATGTTTAAAATTCAAGAGGCTGGTCTTCCTCATACATAACTGAAAGGGGGTAGTGACACTTTTCCTTAATGCTATTTCCCTCTAATACGTGAACAGCGTAATTTAGTAGGAACATTTTTAAATGCCTGTTTGCTTGCCTTCATGTCAGATCTTTCCCTTTCACCAGACTACTTTTCTTCATTTCAGGGTGATACTGGTCCCATAGGACCACAGGGCCCTCGAGGACTCAGAGGGCAGCCGGTGAGTTTTCTCTCCTGACAAGCCATTTCTGGAAGTACATTGTATATTGTGGGCATGTCCTGCAGTCCAGAACTCTGGTTTGGTAGAAGAGTCTTAAGAAAGATCCAGGTGATGTTTGATTAAAACACTTTGCCTACTTTGAGAAAGACAAATCAGAATGATATTGCTAGAAGATGATGATAATAGTGCAATGGAGTGATGGTTGCTGACTCAAGGGGAAGAACAGTATAGTGGATTCTGCCAGGACTGCAGTGTCAGAAGGGCTTATATTGCAGTCCTACCTCTGGCATCTCACTTGCTTCTCACATGGCCTCAGTTTTCAAAGGCAGACACTAATTGCGGGTGCCCAGTTTGAGATATGTGGGGTCCAGTTGTGATACTATTTATTTTTGTCATGCTGTCTGTAATTTTTTTCTGAAAAAAAAAAAGGCATAATATTAAGAAAAGGTTTGTTTAATTGAACACCTGTAGATTTTTATTACAACTTCAGTGGAGAAATTGCAATTTAGTTGACATTTCATAAAGTGTCATTTGGGATGGCTGAGAAATTACTTTTATTAATTTCATAGGGTTTTCATTTCTCTCTTAAAAATCAACCCTTTCCAAATTTGAATGCAGGTATCTTGCTGAACCTAGGCACATCTTTAATATGTTGCAATGAGTGATTTCTTTTCCTTCTTGGAAGACCTGCTAGTAAAACAGATTCTACAACATATTCCATAATCAGGGCAAAATGCTGATTCAGCCAGCCATGCCAGAAGCTGGAGTGGCAGGTCCCTCTGAGCTGGGAGGGTAGGGGTTTAGACTGCAGGAACATATGGAGAGCTCCTGTGTCTACCTTATAATTTGTCTCATTATTCCTGTACTGCTGGCTTCACTCGCTAACGTGTCATGCCCCTGCACGACACTAGCAATGAATAAAAAGAGTTGAGGAGACAGAAATTATCATAACGCCAGGCCATATTCTTTGGAGAAGAGATGCTTGGGGTTTTGTATGTTGAAGGGCAAAGTATCAGTTTCTCTTGTTCTTCCTCTGCTTTGTTTCTTCTCTAATAAGGAGTGTGAGGCATGACTTTGAATACTGCCAGTAAAAGGGCTGGTCTTTGTGGTCAACTCCAATAAAGGGAAAAACTTCTTTGCATGGTGAGTTGGGAGGAGAGAGGAGCAGGTTACAGAATTTCATCTCACCAAACTTTAGTCAGTGTAGATGGTCAGCTCAGCTACTTTGATAAGGAATGGTGAGAAACAGGTCCTTTTCAAGGATGATTTGGCTCATTCTGAGTTGTCTGGTGTCAGGCAAGTATCAAATACCTCAAGGCTTTAGAACAAGTGTTTCTCTCCATTCCGCCAGAAAGGGGAAGCCTGAAATGATTAAAAAATAGATGCCTGGCCTCTGGACCCTGATTCAGATGACAGCACTGAGAAGAGGATGGTAGGCAGTAATTTGCAGGACCTCCCTCAGTCACTGGAGAGAGGAAGTTTTCTAACACAGGAAGGTGTGGGGGGATCTGGAGGTATCGGTCAGCTGGTGCAGAGCACTTTATCATTGATCAGTGGGTTGCCAAGAGGTGCTTCAAACATGGACTAAAGGGGCTTGTCTGAACACTGGTTACTTGGAGCGGCCATAGTAGGGGGCTCCATCCATCCAGGAGGATGCTGCATATGATAGGGATAAGGGTTAAGAAAAGGAGGAGGAGAAGGAGTGCTGATTTGGTCCTCTTCAGACTAGGGGTTTGGGTCCACTTCTCTCAATTTTTGTCCTGAGATGGGGTCAGCCATGCTATCAGGGATGCAGAAGTTGTGGGGTGAATTGGAAAGAAGAGATCCTTACTCTGCAGTCTGCTAACAGAGGAGGTCGGACAATGGTAAAGAAATGCCTGCTGGTGTAGCAGTAGGTGGATATTTTTAAATGTAGTATATGTTACTTCACTAAGCTTTTTCCTTTTGACATAGGGCAAGAATGGATCGCCTGGATCTGCAGGAGAACCTGGCCCAGCAGGTAACCCAGTAAGTACCACAAAGGGAAACTCATGCAGCCAGCAGTTATGTCAAAGAGAGGTGACTGATGAAGTATATATGGAGTGAATTATGTGTAGCAGCTTCTGATCCCTGAAGGTGCCATGTTGGAAGATTGGTGATCTGAAAATCACTGGCTAGCCATGACATCAGAAGGGGTTTGGCTATGTTCCAGGAATTCAGCTGCTAGCTGGGTCATCATTTTTCCCAGCAGAAGTTAAGCATTCACAGACAAAGGAAATAATCTATTACCTGGTATGGAAAAAAGATTGGCATGCCTCATCTTCACCAGTAGATTTAATTTTGCCAAGCAGAGACTGTGCAGCAAGCAGAGAGTTGTCATAAGGAAGGAGAGGGCCTCAGGGCATTGACAGACTGCCACTGAGGAATAGCAGCAGCAGAAAAATCCTCCCCAGGCACTTGGGGAAAGAGCAGACAGTGGGCAGTAAACCAAGATCACAAAGCAGAATAAAACCCCCGTGGGACCATCCTGTGTGGAAGAACAGCATGGTAATGAAGAGCTGTAAGGAGGACAGTGAGGAGCTGTTTTTGTTTTGTTTTTTTTTTTTTTTCCTCTGTTCTGCTGATGAAAAGTGTTCAGGATTCAGCAAATCCATGCAAATGTATTTTTGTGTCCAGTAGCATCTATCACAATGCAGGGCTCTTCCCTCTGCCAACCTAGACATTACAGCTTGCTGGGCTGTTAGATTCAGAGGCATAGCAGGAGAAATCTGAAAAACTGCAGCAGGACTTCACTCCTTTGTGGCCCTTTCAAAGCCATAAAGCAACCTCAGCCTCATCACAAACTTGTGCCCTGAGCATGTATTGCTCTGCTGCAGGGATGTCTCCTCCTAAGTGATCGCAGAGAAGCAAGCAACACCTTTCTGGATGGGGAGGGTATAGCTCACAAATTACGGGTGGGGCAGGGGTGATGCAGTCCCTCAGCCTTTCAGCAGCCAAGAATAGGTGCTACAGCTTTCTTTTCCTTGACAAAACTTCTTCTTACCTTCCTGGGACTACTGCCATTGCTTCTTACCCTGTGGATCCCCACTGTTGCCTTTTCAGCTTTTAATTTATTCTTCTCATCATGCCCACCCCTGCTCCAAATTCTTGTTACTGCTTTTTGGCTTTCTGGATCTTCAACAGGCCACTGTGGCTTTGGGATGCCCTGTGAGTGCCAAATGGGGTTTTTTTTTTTTAATCATCATCATGTTATTGCGTTACCTAGACAGTCAGCTAGTGACCTGGGACTCACCAGGCAGCTTCCTGCACAAACATAGAACTACAGCAGTCTCTGCTCCAGGAGATTTAGAGTCCAAAAATAACATAAGAGATTGAAAAAGGATAAAAAGTCAGATGGATGAGAAGAGGGAAACAATGAGACAGTGTTGGTCAGCAGAACAGACAATCATCTCATCAGTATCCTCTGTCATTAAAATGAATCCTCTCACTTTCATAAAGGTTATTATGAAAAGTATTTCCTTGCGCTGTACACAAATCCATTTATTTCCAGCCTTGTCTGGAAATGCACTAATTTGCTTCACAATGTGGTGTGACAAGCCAATATATTATATTTCTATTTTGAAAAAAAGGAGAAGCGAGAAAGTTTATCATGGCAATAAGGTTTTCCTTTCCACCTTCACCATTGCCAACTTGTAATCACAAGGTAAAACCTGCCAGAAGCCTTCTCCTTTTGCATCTGCTGTTTGGCAGTGCCCATCCCAATTCAAAGTGCTCATGCTAAGCCTGTACGCAGCAATACAGCCCAGCCCCTGAAATATCCAGGGATGACTGAATACCTGAAAACCATGTGCTTTGTGCCTGTCAGGTTCATTGGTGCTCACTTTTA
Source organism: Pandion haliaetus (assembly GCA_013401275.1). NCBI lineage: Eukaryota > Metazoa > Chordata > Aves > Accipitriformes > Pandionidae > Pandion > Pandion haliaetus. The sequence goes on along the minus strand of VYZV01021702.1, from coordinate 54,248 downwards.
CACAAGACGGGCTTAAAATGAAGGCAAGTTTTACTCTAAGAAGTATAAGGGATATGTTCTGAATTAGAAGGCAGGGGACAAAGTTGTGAAAGAAAAGGTTAAAATAAGAGTAAGAAAAAAAATCAGAAGTGTATGTGAAATGGCTCTGTATCATGAACTGTCATTTAAGCTGCCATGATCTGTAAGAAAAAGGGATAGTTTTGCAGAATATCACAAGAGATAAGGAAAAGGCAGACTTTTTAAATTGAACCTGGAAATAAAGGCAAAAGAGCAACTCACTAGCTGTCTGTTGGTTGTAGTCTCAGCTTTGAGCAGTATGACCACCTGCACTATTTCCCTGTTGTGGCCCATCACAGCATTTCCACTCTGCAACACCACCTTATATACCATGCAGCACCAGAATAGCCACTGAACATACCTCCTGTCACTTCCATAATTGTCACTTCCTTTTCATCTTTTCACAGGGACCCCACATAGCTTATTAATAATGAAAGTGTGGTGTTTGCAACCTGCTTTTCTAAATGACTTTGTTCTTCCTTTCCTTGTCAGTTTTGGGAGTCCTGCTGCTACAGTGAAATTTCCCAGTTCCAATGTATCTCTAAATGCATGCTCTGGAAAAGAGATGTTGGAAAAAGGGCTGCTAGTGTCTCTCTCATTTCTGTCCTAAGGGTCCTAAAGGAAATAAAGGAGAAAATGGCAGCCCAGGACTCCCTGGCTTCGTAGGACCCAGAGGACCACCTGTAAGTATGTCTGGGGATGGATTAGACGCACTAATTACCTGCTTTTAAATGTTGGAATGATGATGGGACATGTTCATATTTAATTAGATAAAAAAACATAACCAGGAGATCAGACAGATCCAGAAGCCATACACTTTTGCTTCCAAAGGAAAATGGACTGCAAAAATAGCATTTTTCATACGGACAAATATCCATAATCTCATTTACTGAGCTGGTACCTGTCAGTCAGCCCTGATAACGTGTGCATTAATCAGACTGGTTCAATAGTCTTCTTAATATGGGTATGGGTTATTGAAGGTCTTAGACTATATCTCTGTGTGAACCCCAGAAAGGCTAAATAAATAGGGAAATTTTAAGTGCTGATAATAATATAGGTATTTCTCATATTTGCTGTTCCAAGGAAAATTCCTTTGTTACCAGCAACAGATGTACATTGCAATTAAAGCATTCGTATATCTCCCAAAGTGATCTAAAATAATACCTATAAATGTGAAAATATCACTGCCTTGAAATCCAATATCTTTAGCCCTTCCAAGATGAGTAAAATATGTTACATTCCACTGGAAGGATGGAAAAAGTAAATGCTAGGTAAATATTTTTGTTTCTAGATCTGCTGTGACTTAAAATGAGGTTTGAAAGGTTTTGATGTGAATCTAGCAGAGCTGAACCTTCCACAGGATGAATCCTTTTTTCATCTTTTTCTTTTTTTTTTTTTTTTTATAATTGGAAAGGGAGTTTCGTGATGAAAAGAGGAGAAGGAAATATTTCTCTGGAAAATTAATTTGAAGCAGCAAACGTGGTGGCCATTTAAAACTGAAGTGGCCCTAAGGAATAGTTGAGTGAGTCTGATGCTGCCTAATTTGGAGCTGATGTGATTACACATCTGTGATTAGTTACATTACTCATGCATATATGTATAGATGCTAGCACTGTCGAAGATGTTATATGTGTGTCCAGGTTATGGGAGAAATACCACCTGCACACACGCATTATAGGTGTTTCATGTGTGTGGATTGTAAATGGACTATAAAGATGAATCCTTCCATTCGTGATATGGGAAAGTGGGCAGAATTTTAGCAATAACTAGTTTAATGGCCGTTTTGCTTTATCAGTGCATTTCAGGACTACAGTGACATTTTTTTCATTGAAATGCTAAAATGCAAAATTGTATTGCCTAATTATGACAATAAAAAGGCACAGTATAGAAAAAAAATCCTAATAGGGTGCTTGTTCAAATTGAAGTTATTTAATATAGTTCTCAAATACAGACAAGCTTTCAGGCTCAGATTTGCTTTATCACTGGCTCTGTATCCATTATCTCGGCTGGTATAATACAAGATGGTACCTCTACTTAAAAAATTTACTTCCCTTACACCTTTAGACTGCTATGGGTATAACGTTGACACTATTTAAACTAAACCAGCCCAAGTAAAGTGTACAAAGCTTTGTGAAATGTCTGTAAGGAAAAGGAATAAAATTTATTGAAAGCAGGGATGCACTTTCAAAGAAACATCTGTCCTGCTCTCAGCTGGTTTGTTAGAAATGACTTTGTGTTATTTACATTTACACGGTATGCAGCTTTATTAAAAAATGCTTGTGAAATGGTAGGATGTGTCTCTCCAGGAATGACCTATATGAGTAGGATAAGGATAAATCATCCAAACCTGCTGCTGTGTAGCAGGAAAACTTGGGCTCTAAACATAAAGCAAGACTTGTGGTTATTAGGTAGGGTCTTTCTTCCAACTCATTTTAGTGCAGTGCTAAATTCACTCTCTGTATCTCTCAGGGAGAACCAGGAGAGAAAGGTCCTCCCGGAAAAGAGGTAAGTTAAATTCCCAGTTGTTTCAAAGTAGGGCTGGTGTCTTGGGTAAAAAAACATCAAGGATGCTACCTGGGTTGCAACAAATTGATTTTTTTCTTGAGGTGTTGATATTTGAGAGCAAACATCTCTCAGAAATCTGTGGGTCTGACAGGGAAATAAATTTTCCCCAGGTCACAAGAATCATTGCAAAGGCATGTGCTTTATTAATTACTGTTATGGACAGTTCTTTAATGCTCACCCTTACTTTGTTGCAGGGTGCACCAGGGAAACCAGGTGAAATTGGCTCCAAAGGAGAAAGGGTAGGTTGGAGAATATTATTAGTTATTTCATTATGTTGAAATAAAGAGAGCAATTGAGTTAGGGGCTGGGGAAGAGGTCATTCAAGAGTGAAGCATGGCCTGTAGAGATCTACCGTGCTTCCCACCCTCCCAGCCCTCTCTTTAATCATTCTCCCTCAGTAATAATTTGTGGATCGTTTGTAATGCACCAGATGTTGTATTCGGTAACTGCCAGTTCAGCTGTTTGTGTTTCGCTGTGCTTGGAAATCAGAAGTTTGCCTCTTATTTTGTGGTGGTAATGTTGTTTTTTTCACTTAGGGAGAGCCTGGCATCAAAGGGGAAAAAGGCCCTCAAGGAGAAAAGGGCCCTCCAGGTGATCCTGGGATACCTGGTCATAAAGGCCATCCAGGACTGATGGGTCCCCACGGACCCCCAGGAGACACTGGGCAAGTTGGACCTCCCGGTCCTCCAGGACAGCCAGGATTTCCAGGACCAAGGGTAAGATTGCCAGAGAAGGGCTTTGTACAGTAATTTTACTGCCACAGTGTGTGATCAGAAAAGTACCTAAGTTCACTAAAGCTGATAGAAACCAGAGCAAGTGTGTGTTCTAATAGGGAGGCAGCATGTTTATCTTGTGATACATAAAAAGGAGGGCTATAGCATATCTCAGGGAAGTGTTGTGGGGGTATTGAACTTCGGGAGAGCTGAGCAATCCAGACGTATAGCCAGGGCAGCCAGTCCCTGACACCTTATACCCCTAAAAGCCTAAATCTGGTCATGTGACTGTGGCCATGGGTCTGGAGTCTGGAAAAGCTTCTTTTCTGTAAGGGTGATAATGTGTAGCATTTCATACAGAGGTCTTACGCCTTCCTCTGCTGCTGGTTGTTATGAGAGAGAAAATGCTGAGCCGTGGAAAGGTCACTGCTCTATTCCTGGAAATTCTGGAGTCAGCTCATCAGAATTCATGAAATCCTATTTTTGTTTAATATTCTTTTTTTTTTTTTTTTAATTTTTTTTTTTTTTTTTTTTTTTTTTCTAATGGGATACAATCTCGCTACTGAGAGTGCCTCAGGGTAACCTATGTAGAAGAATGAGAAAAACTACAAACACTAGTGAAGCTGCTATGCCCATCCTGAGGATGAATTTGAGATTACCTCGGAGGGGAATAAACAGTGAAATAATCTCTGATGTAAAAGCTGGGTAAATTTTAGACAAAGCATTTCTTTATGTGTCACAACATAGCAACTGATGAAATCCAGTGATTATTATGGAGACTTAATGAAACTAACAGGTTTAAAACTTGAAAAGACAATTTGTAAGCCTTCAAAGTATGTTCCACAATTATGTTTACTTACTGGGATATTCACTAAGAGCCATCACAAATGGTTAGTACTTAATGACAAAATTTTTTCTTTTGTCACCACAAACACATCTTTTTCTCATGCAAAATTTTTGTTGGGAAGAAGGCAGCAAATAGACCAACTCTGTACTTATCAGCAATGTTATTGGTTAAAAGTGAAATGTCTCTTAGCTATTTAATAAAATCTATATTTCTTAAAGAAGAGTAACTTCTGATTCAGAAGACGTCACGAGGTTTTTATAAACATAGAGGTCACAGACTGCATCCTTGTATGTTAAAAGGGTAGCTGTGAGGGAAAAGCCACACTTTCATGCAAATAGTTCATACACAAAAGAATGCAGTCTTCAGGTTGACCAGAAGTATTTTCAAAACTGGCAGAAATTCAAAGAATAATTTTAGCCAAAAAATGAAAACTGTATTTCAAGTGAAACATCTCACTTTATGATTTACAAAGGAAAACATTTGATCTTGGTGAAAAATGGTTTATTTTTAAAATATAGCTACATTTTTTCTTTTGAGTTTATTCAAAGACAAGAGTCTGATTACCCTAAAACCACATTTTTTATTTTCATGGAAAGCCACAACCTAAAAAAATTCTCCTTCCACCTACCTAAAATGCTTTCATCATTTTTTCAGTTGCATCATCCAGAGTTGTTCACATAGCTTTGAGTTTTGACAGCTATTACAGCTGTTCAACAGCAACATCGCACAAAAGAGCTGAGAGAGGAGATTCCTCTGGAGGCTGGGTAGGGGACCAAGGCCAGGCAACCACATTCCCTGTCTCCCTTAAACAGCCTGAAATCAGGCAGAACCTTGTACTTGTTTGGATGAATGGGTATTATAAGTGTAAACTGGCTTCTGCCCCCTGAGTTGGCAGGCAATGCATCCAGTATGAGTGTTCATAGCAAGTCTAGATACCCACCTTAACTACCCTGGGAGCACGCGTGCTTCTCTCTGCAAGGAAATGTGCAATGCTGAAAAATAAGGTAGGCCTTCCATGATGATCTAGTAGGGCAGAGGATGTCTCTTGATTTGATTTCTACTACTTCTCCTATGAGTTGTATAGGAGGGAGATTTTCTCTAGGAAGGAGACGGGGACAGTGTCCCAACGATGCCCTCTGACCACTCTCCCTGCTTACGCTGTTAAGCCCATGGCTTGCCAGCAGCTTGGGAATTGTGGATGGATTGAGTCCCTTTACATTATTCTTTCAGGCAGTCCCTGCAGCCTTGTGTATGCTGCGGGTGATGAAATGCAACCCACTAAACCCATTGTGGAGGTTTTAATTTGCACATCCCCTGGCTGTGATTATTATGTCTTGTTATTGCTGTGATTATTACTCTCTAGGGGGAACCCCCATCTCTAGAGACTTTGAGAAGGCTCATCCAAGAGGAGTTAGCCAAGCAGCTAGATGGTATGTAATCATCTCGGGGAAGCCGGAAGATATATATATCTGAGAGTATGAAAGGTGCTTTCCATAGCTGTGGTGGCACCTGAACCTCTCCTGCTTATGGCAGGCAATGTTGCAACAAGCCTGCCTCGAAGGATGAAAGTGTAAAATGAAATGCACTTAGCAAGCTTTACTGTTCCCCAAGCTTGATGTTTCCAGCAATAGCATAAGGGCTTTCTTCCTTCTTCAACCCAAGGCCATTCATTGTCTGTGGTAAGGACTTTATGGCTTTTTGCTACCAAAACAGCTTTGCTGCAGACTCATTCCTGCAGATGCCTGAGATAAGATGATAGGACAAGAGAAGACACAAATTCAAAAAGATTAATTTGGGGCCCTGGAAGAGAAAGTAATCAGAGTAGGATGTAAACTTGCTTTTGAGGTCCCAGCTGGAGGAGAAATGTTCCTGATTTCTGATTGTGACATTTGATACTCATCAGTATGAGAAGAGGGGCTGGAGTGGATGTGGGCTGCTGCTTCCCTCAAAGTACATGAATTGCAGACCACTACTGACCCCATCTGCAGTGAAATGAAGAGCTGTAGTGCTTCTTCTCGCACAGCTCTTGGAGCAGCTGACACATAGCTGCAGGCATTTTCTTCCATGCTAAAGATCATGGTTCAATGGAGTGATTTATTTGAAGGATTTTATTTACACACTCTCAGACTTCAAATTCCATGCCAATCTAAAAGCATTCAAGATACTGGATCAATGAAAAGAAGATAGAAAACCCTTCTCCTTCTATTCTGTAGGATGTTTTTGTGATGCTGAGTATGTCTTAAGAGCTCTCTAGGCTGTTCAGGGTCTTAATATGGAAGTGGCAAGCAATGTGTGTGCTTGGAAATTGGAGAATATGCTGATGCAGGGAGCTGCCTTAGTTAGTTTCTGACTTCACAGCCAGAGATGGGTATATTAGCTTTAACTCCACATGTGTAACAGCCCAGAACAAGAAATGTAAGCTTCCTTCCTACAGAGCAGCCATGTAGCATCTCACTCTGTGTACCAGAAGCAGTGGAAGTAGGCTCTTTTCAGAGCAGCAATGATTTCAGTTTGACAGAAATCCACCAGCTGCACAGCTAAAACAAGGGACATTTCAGATCCTTTGTGGACAAGGAACAGAGGATGAGAGAAGTGTTTAGGATTAAGTATGAAATTTAGGAGAAGTTTAAAGCTACTGAGAAACGAGGTTTAAATAATTTAGAGAGGGTCAGGAAGGCAGCATATGGTTTATGGGGAAGGATTGTGTGGGGACAAGAAATGGGTGGCCCTGAAAAATTGATCTGTGACAGTACTTGGACTTTACTGGGCCACTGGTTCTGGGTCTCCATCTCTTGGAGCACTGACCTTCTAGTCTAACAAACCCATTCCCCTCTCTTCACAGTAAAGTTAGCCTATCTCCTGGCTCAGATACAGCCTGCACATGTAAAAGCATCCCATGGCAGACCAGGACCTCCTGGTCCCCCTGGGAAGGAAGGACTCCCAGGAAGAACTGGCCCTCCGGGAGAGCCTGGCCGGCCTGGACAGACTGGCTCTGAAGGGCCACCTGGTCCAATTGGTCCCAAAGGTGAGTGGAACTTCGTGTGTTTGGGCAGTCCGATGAAAGGATGTGTCCACCACAATTTGGCATCCACCTCTGCTGTTAGTAGTATCTAAGTGGTCCTCAAAATGCATGTGTTAGAAACAGTCTCAGTCTGTTGAACCAGAGGTGGTAAATGTGACTAGCAATTGCTGGTGTGTTCCACCTCTGGCCAGAATTGGATTGGGGCAAGTCTTTCTTCCCACTTAACTTCCCATCTCAGAGGATTAGCCAGAATTAGGAACTATTTTTAGCAAATATATTGGCTTTAGTGTGGATTCCTTAGTTCCATAGGTAATGTTCATCAGTTCATTATTTTTCTTTCCCTCCATACAGGAGAAAGAGGAGCAAAGGGTGAGAAAGGAGACACTGGTGTTGGCCAACGAGGGGACGTAGGTCCTCCAGGAATTCCAGGTGTGTTTATTGACAACATCCCACAAAACACATCACTCAGAACCCCTGCGAGGACACAGGTCTCTGCCGTATTAGATAGACGATCAGGATAACACAAATATGGCATACACAATTTCTGTAGAAAGTGGCCCAAAGGGAAGAAATACATTACTAGCATCATATCTGGCCACCTTTGTTTCCTCAGCCTGGTTGATAGGTATAATGATCCATCTCAGTAACAGCTAGGTTAACTGACCTTTGGGACAAATCCAAAGCGAAGCTTTAATTACTAGATACACTGTGAAGAGTCCTGTCTGCCTTTGCCAGAATCTTGTTGTGACCAAGCTGAACCCAGAGGCCCAGGCAGCTTCAGACGTTATAAAGGTCATATCCAACACCTGTGCCTCAGGCATACAGCTCATGCTTTACCTTTGCTGACAAAGAAGTAGCAAATATATTTTGTTTCTAATTTGAAATTGGGAGCCATTGACCAATTTTGCCTTCACCCTGCTTTGTTCTGGAGAGGAAACTATGGGAAGCCTTCATAACTCTATGGTCTGCATTTGGCATACTGGCCCTGCATTGCCTTAAAATAACAATAGACCCACTATGCTTTGTATGAATGAGTTATCTCCCAAAGCTGGCTCTTGCCTCAAGCTTTCCCATCCTCACCTTCTCTCCACAAGGACTATATGTCATTAGCTGGGTCATGCAGCTGCACAACTTCAATGTGGTGATAGAGGAAGAGCAGCCATAGCAGAGTTGTACAGCCCAAGAACGCCATAGGGGGTGAAAATCTTTCTTTCAGAGAAGACACACTTGTCACATCCTTGCAGATACATAGTAGCCAGACCCAAGTGTGCGGAAGCTGATGTCTGCATCCTGGTTTCGCAGCAAAACCATCTCCTGTGACGTTATACTGCTGAGTACTGCACCCTGGGGGTGTCACTCACCAAGGACATTCTGTTTTTATTTTAGGCCTCCCAGGGGAGCCTGGCTATGCCAAAGATGGGGTGCCAGGACCACCCGGCCCTCAAGGAGAAGCTGGTGTGCCTGGTCTCATGGGTCCACAGGGACCTCCAGGAGCCAACGGACAGTGTGACCCCACTCAGTGTGCTTACTATGCAAGCCTGGCTGCCAGACCTGCCAACGTCAAAGGGCCCTAGCATGCAGGGAGTACCCCCAGACTTGTTTTTAAAACTTGAATTCATCACGCCTGCCAAGAGCTCTCAGATGTCTCAGCTGTGTTTCTTTCGTGGAAGGCCTTCTAAAGCCAACAAATGCTGCCGGTCGGTCAGATTATTTTTATGAATTATAATAATTATTATTATTATCTTTGATGTGATATGTGAACTTGGTTTTGTTTTCTCTAACATCAGGGCATACTACAACATTAAAAATAAGTGGTTTTTTCCTCTTTTGAAGAGCATACAGTATCGATGCATTGTGTAGCTGTTTATGTAAAACCATTCTGATGCCAAAATTTTTGTCTGTTATCTGGTTAATTCTTTCCAAAGGTTTACCCATCACTCTTGAAACTGAGATAAAATCCTGCACTGTGCAGTCCAGGGCATTAACCGTGAGACACAGGCTAATCGCAGGATTGTTTGTGCTGTCTGCCATCCAAATGGAGGGGAGGAAGGCAAAGACGTGCCAAAGCTGGGGAAGAGGTCTCCAGTACAATCAGCTCACAACGGACAGAGAGTTATGAACAGCCAATGTGTGTTTTCCAGAAATACCCTATTAAATTTAATGTTCTTCTGCCCATAAGTGAATCTGTATCCTATAGGAGCTACTTTTTATGGGACCATGTGGGATCTCACAGTAAGGCCTGAAGAGACCGCAGGGATGATCTAAACCTTCTCACTGCTCCCTGTGCAAGAACTTCAGTACTCAGAGGCGTTGGTCCTACCAGATGGGGCTTAACATCCTTCTGTCAGGGAGATGCCTCCACAAAAAGCCAAGATGCTGTCCTCCATCGGCTCAGGGATGCCAAATCTCCTTTTCGTTGTCAGCGCACACAGAGCTCCCTACCACTTCTTCATCCAAAAATCAACCAGAGCAGCAGACAAGAGCAGCCTGCATTAAAAATCTCAGGAAGCCAAGTGTGACCTAACTTCACCAATTTGGCTGATTTGCTGTGATTATAAGTTGGGAGTGGCATGTTTTAGAGCACAGGCGAGAAGTTGCAAGCTGGTCTAGGAGAAGGTTGGTCTCTGATGAAAGGGTCAGAACAAAGAGGTCTTCAGAAACCCAGAGGAAATTTTGTTTGAGGGTGAAAGCAAAAAGTCAGACACTGTCCCTTTTCCCCTATCAACTAATTGCCAAAATCAACTTAAGAATGCAAAGAGAAAGTAAAGAGGGGATGGAGTCTGAAAAGACCTTCACAATAGGCCATTTGTGAGTTTAACTCTCTGGCCAAGACAATACCACCCACAAAGGTGTGGATCTGAGAGATGATCAGGCCTTGGACGTACATGCCAGCCAGCAAAGTAGCTGTGTTTTCAAAACTCTTCTGCACAAAGCAGTTTGTATTGAGAGATGGGAGTAATGAACCTGACACAGGCACTGAATGTGTTGAATGTGTTTGGAAATCTCATCAGGTCTTTTGTAGATGGAAAATAGGCACCCTGCCCTGCTGGCATGTTCACCATATGGCATGGTGCTTCCAAGCTGGCTAAGCTGAGTATAAGCCACAGCTGTCTTAACCACCCCAGAATCAGACCCCACTGTTAAAGCCTAGAGGTAACCATTTTCCAGCCTTGGAGACTTTTTCTCACCCAGTAGCAGATAAAATTTGCCTCTTCTTTACTGAAAAATGAAACTACATAACACATTCACATGCCAGGGTTAAACAAAGTCTTTACTGTGTAGCTCTCAGTGGTGCTATTTTTGCTTTTTCTTATGCAAATAAACTCTTTGATTTGATTTTACTGTGTTTCTTGGTATGGAAAGACCAATCAAAGTGAAAATGTCTCGAAGGGAAAAGCTTATACTTTTAAGTAACTCTCAATGACATATCTGTTACTGTACTGCATCTTAGGTCAGCTTGCTGTATTTAAGTATTAAGCAAGCATGTTGATCACATTGTATTTAACAGTACCGTTTTTCCTAGTCTGGATTCCTAGTGAGATTTCATCCCTCCAGTGGTAAAGCAGAACAGGTTTTCTACACAAGAGGGAGATACCTCCCAACATGGCACGAGATATCATTTTGAATAAATGTGATGGCAATGAGCAGGTTTTATGGAGGTCAAACATGTTAACTGGGCCATGTTAATGTGACATTTAATTCCTGTCACAATGGTGACTCCTCAGCCTCTGTAGGTTGTCTCTCGTCATGTGTGTCTGCATGTGCCATGCATGGCATAGACGTTAATACACTCCAGGGCACTATGCAAAGGGTAGATACATAACAATGTTCTGTTAAACAAATTTCAGGGTCTTTCAACCCTGTGAGATCATAGAATAGTTTGGGTTGGACGGAGCCTTTAAAGCTCATATAGTCCAACCCCCAATGGGTGAGATGGTGCAGTAGTGCCTAGTTGAAGGAGATCTAGGGTTTTTTTTGCATAACCCTTTCATTTGAATGTGTGTTGGAGCCATTGCCAAAAGTCTGTGTTAGGAACATGAGACACACCTGTATCTGTAATTACAATTAAAAGATCTGCATGGGTTAAGCACAGACTACAGCTCTGCAACTTCTCCACCTGGAAAAGGGGATGCAGCCTAATACTCTTTGCTCCAGCATATTCCGTAGCATATGGTTGCCTGTTCAGTCTGTTCCTGGAGACACCCCAGACTGCCTCTGTACCCTGAATTCAGTGGGTGCCATTTCCCTGCTTTTTCTTAAATCTTGTTTTCTCTCCAGCCAGTTAAATGGCATTTACCAAGCATAATCTGTCGCTAGTGAGAGGAGTATGAGACACATGCTGCAGACCCAGAGCAAGACCTGTGTTTATAGCCACCTAGTTTCTATGGGTATAGTCATCAAAGGAAGGTTTCTATAGCTGCCACCTCTTACAGAAACAAGACCTATGTAAATGTGCCTAAAAAGTCACCTGCAGTAAAAGTAAGAAAGGAGGGTATATTTGCAGGATTTCTGCCCTGCAAGCTCATACACCAAAAGCTGCAACAGTTTTTGCCTCAGTCTGTTCATGGGTATTTGCACTCTTTGAAAGGTGGCCTGAGATTACTTTCCAAATTAGATCTGCCATCTGGGCAGACAGTAAACTTACAAGTACAGCCCTGGGCATGGTCAGAAGCTGCCCTCCAGAAAATGCAGATGCCTCTGTGCCTGAGCAGGTGACTGTGTGTGCTAGAAGGTGACAAGCAGACATGTGTTGTCTGTCCAGCATCTTGCAAAGTGACCATGCAGGCAGGAGGTGGCAGATAGGGCAGGGGCAGTGCTGATGGCCTCCTCTAACTGCTCTTGAATAAGGGAGGGCTGTGGCTTTTGCATCTTAGTGTTCTTGTCTCTGCAACAGAGTGGTTGGTACATCACCATAAAGTCTGTTCACTGAGTCTGAGGTTTAAACCCAGGAGTACGCTGATATCTTTGTTGGATTTTTTTTTTTGGCTGGTCCTGTTGTAAGAGAATATACTGTTAAAATTGCATTAGAGAGCCAGACAATGTATTATTTGCATATTAAAAAGGTGCTAATGACACAGGGGTTTTATGGAATCACTGTGGGTTGTTTTTTGTTTTGTTTTTAAGTCAAGTGTATAAATTATTGCAATTATAACAAACAGACTATTATTCCATTAAAATTTTAGCCTGTCAAATAAATAAACCAAAAACCAGAACAAACCAAAACAACAGGATCATTTGGGGAAAATATTTTTTGTGTTAAATTATTTAACAATTTATACTTCTTTTCTAAACAGTTTTGAATTAGCTGCTTCTTGGAAGTTGTAACAGGGAATGGATTATTTTCCCTTTTTGCCACTTGTGTGTGGCTCTTCTCAGTACAGCCTAGTGATGCTGTTTTCCTGAGCTGTCCTTTTCCCACCTCTTGTTGTTAATATGTGATAATTAAACTGTGTAAAGCTGAACTCTGTTCTACATGTTTATTTGGAAATGTGTAATCAAAGCAAGACTACTCTGTTCAGGACTAAAACAAATTTGTGTTTTTTTTCCAAAGAGGCAATAAAAATGCTGTAGCAGCTAAGCCCAAATTCTGTGGTCTGACCACAAACCTGGCTGGGCAATAAGCACAGCTTTTACATTCTGGGCAATTTAAAAAAAAAAAAACAACTAAATTATATAAAAAAAACCCAAAAGAAAATAGTTTACTGATGGCTTAGTCTTTTAATGGGGTGTGGTGGGTAGATCCTGGCTGAATGCCAGGTGCCCACCAAAGCCACTCAACAACTCCCTCTCCTCAGCTGGACAGGGAAGAGAAGATATGATGAAAGGCATGCGGGTTGAGATAAGGACAGGGAGAGATCACTCACCAATTACCATCATGGGCAAAACAGACTCAACTTGGGGAAAATTAACTTAATTTATTAACAATCAAACTGGAGTAGGATAATGAGAAATAAAACCAAATCTTAAAGCACCTACCCCCACCCCTCCCTTATTCCCAGGCACAGCTTCACTCCCGATTTCTCTAGCTATACACAGTGTCACAGGGGGACAGGAAATGGGATTGGGGTCAGTTCATCACACGTTGTCTCTACTGCTCCTTCCTCCTCAGAGGGAGGACTCCTCATTCATCCAGCGTGGGGTCCCTCCCACCAGAGACAGTCCTTCACAAACTTCTCCAGCGTGAGTCCTTCCTACGGGCTGCGGTTCTTCACAAACTGCTCCAGTGTGGGTCCCTTCCATGGCGTGCAGTCCTTCAGGCACAGACTGCTCCAGTGTGGGTCCCCCGCAGGGTCACAAGTCCTGCCAGAAAACCTGCTCCAGCGTGGGCTCCTCTCTCCACAGATCCGCAGGTCCTGCCAGGAGCCTGCTCTAGCGTGGGCTTCCCATGGGATCACAGCCTCCTTTGGGCATCCACCTGCTCCGGCGTGGGGTCCTGCTCCGGTGCCTGGAGCACCTTCTCCCCCTCCTTCTTCACTGACCTGGGTGTCTGCAGAGTTGATTCTGTTACATGTTCTCACTCCTCTCTCTAGCTGCTGTTCCACAGCAGTTTTTCTTCCCCCTTCTTAAATATGTTACCCCAGAGGCACTACCACTGTCACTGATGGGTTTGGCCTTGGCATGTGGCGGGTCCATCTTGGAGCCAGCTGGCATTGGCGCTATCAGACATAGGGGAAGCTTGTAGCAGCTTCTCAGTGAAGCCACTGCTGTAGCCCCCCCAGCTACCAAAACGTTGCCACATAAACCCAATAAAACATGATACATAATCTCCCCTACGGTCACCCTCTGCAGACCTGGAAAGATTCCCCTAGGTCCTATACTGTATCTGCCAGTCCTCTGTTGGTGTCTCTGGCACCCAAGACATTGTCAGATGGTGATACCCAGCAAGGCCTAGGCATCAAGTCCTGCTCCAGAAGCTGCCAAAATGCAATCTATAGCAGGGCAGAGCTTGGCCAATTTCCACATGTATTGGGTTTGTGTGGTAGCAGGGGGGTTACAGGGATTGCTTCTGTGAGAAGCTGCTAGAAGCTTCCCCTATGTCTGACAGAGCCAATGCCGGCTGGCTCCAAGATGGACCTGCCACTGGCCAAGGCCAAGCCGATCAGCGACAGTGGCCCACCGCTGGCCAAGGCCAAGCCATTCAGCAATGGTGGTAGCACCTCTGTCATAACATATTTAAAAAGGGAAAAAGAAATTTGCTGGGGCACAAAACCTGCAGCTGGAGAGAGGAGTGAGAACATGTAACAGAATCAACTCTGCAGACACCCAGGTCAGTGAAGAAGGAGGGGGAGGACATGCTCCAGGCACCGGAGCAGAGATTCCCCTGCAGTCCGTGGGGAAGACCATGATGAAGTAGGCTGTCCCCCTGCAGCCCATGGAGGTCCATGGTGGAGCAGATATCCATCTGCAGCCCGTGGAGGACCCCACGCTGGAGCAGGTGGGTGCCTGAAGGAGTCTGTGACCCCATGGGAAGCCCGCACTGGAGCAGGCTCCTGGAAGGACCTGCAGATCTGTGGAGAGAGGAGCCCACGCTGGAGCAGGTTTTCTGGCAGGACTTGTGACCCTGCGGGGGACCCACGCTGGAGCAATCTGTGCCTGAAGGACTGCACCCCATGGAAGGGACCCATGCTACAGCAGTTTGTGAAGAACTGCAGCCTGTGGAAAGGACCTAGGTTGGAGAAATTCATGGAGGACTGTCTCCGGTGGGAGGGACCCCATGCTCGAGTAGGGGAAGAGTGAGAAGGAAGGAGTAGCAGAAACAATGTGTGATGAACTGATCGCGGCCCCCAGTCCCTGTCCCCCTACGCTGCTGGTGGGGAGGAGGTAGAGAAATCGGGAGTGAAGCTGTGCCTGGGAATAAGGGAGTGGTGCGGGGAAGGTGCTCTAATTTTCCCCAAGTTGAGTCTGTTTTGCCCATGATTATAATTGGTGAGTGATCTCTTCCTGTCCTTATCTTGACTTACAAGCTTTTCATCATATTTTCTCTCCCCTGTCCAGTTGAGGAGAGGGAGTTGTTGAGTGGCTTTGGTGGGCACCTGGCATCCAGCCAGGGTCAACCAACCACACACATCCAATGATGTAAGGTGCTTATGTCTAGGGACCTGAATCCCATGCTCAGTCTCTCACAGTGGGATTCAGGGTCAAGCCATGTCACCTGCACTTTTGTGGCTCCAGTGTGAGCTGTGGAGCCTGGAGAACAATTCAGCTCACTGTAAAATAGTCAGTCAGCTGAAGCACCCTGGACTGCGTTGCCTACATCAACTAGGTCTTCATGGAAAAAAAAAACCAAAAAAACTTCTGGTAGCTGTCTTTATCTTCCACCACAGAGAAGTGACTCACGTTCCCACTGAGTTGGTGTGCAGATATATGTGTTACAGGTGATGAGATGTTGGGTGCTATGTGACTAGCAGCCATGCAGCTCAGAGGGAGAGGGACAAGGTTATGGCATGAACCTGTACTGTACTTGTGCCAGGGAATAACAGGAAAATTTTCTTAAAATGGCTGCACTAACTCAACAGTAACAATATAGACTGAAAAAAATCCACTACTACCTCTTTCAGCCTCCGTAAGCTGGAGTCCAGTGCCGCTGAGGGTTAAGGTTGCTGCTCCATGGTATGGGAAGGAAGAGCAACACAGAGATAGAGCCAGTCTAGGGGTGAAGGCAGGCTCCTGCCCCAGTCTACAGCCCTGTACAGGGGTGAGCATCCAGCAGAGACCACGAGGAGTCCTCCTTGTTGCTGTCTCTGCAGAGCCAGTGCCGCTGGGGGAAGAGTCTCTGCATCAGCCACCCAATTGCCTCCTATGTCCCAATTCTGGTACCTGAAGTCCCTAGGGTAATAAGGGTCTGTTGGAGTCTGGACTTTTCTTTCAACACCTTTGTAAATGGTGAAGTTGAATTAAGATAAGAAAGCCTGCTTAGCTTCATTGATTTGGTTTAAACCTGGCAATCACAAACACAGATTTTTGTCTTCTGACTTGTGAAATGGGAACAACTGATTAGAAAAGCATGAAGGCATGATGATCAGGAGACGGATTTTCAGAGTTGCTTTACAAAGCAGATTTTCGCTGTAAGGGCTAACTTCTGAATAACTGGTGTAGCTTGACTCAAGAATATTGATGATGGCAATATTCTTGTTGGCGTATGTCTGAACTGAAAATAAGAATATCCTGCTGGGTCTATAGGGGGATCATGTGTTGAAAATATGGGCTCTTTCTTATTATTTTACATGTTGGGTCATGAACCTTATATAGAATGCACAAGGGAACAATTTCACAGAGGGACATTAATCATACTCTGACATACCTGATGAGCCAGCAATCAGCATCAGGAAGAATGATGTCCTGCAAGATGCAGCAGAAAAGAACCTGCCACCTTGGGAAAGGAAACCCCACGATCAAACTCCAGGTGTGAACAAGTGCAACAGGAGAACAGTGCTCAACATCACAAAAACCTCTCTCTGACCACAGCCTTGTTTCTGCATGATGTGCTGTCTGAAAGACTCGGGGTTTGATTTGAAGAGATAAGCATGTTTAAGCAGAAGGCAGAACACACAGCAATTCAGTTTATTTCACAGGACAGATGTATTTGACAATGTGTTCTTAAAAACACATTTTTTCCCTTAGTAAAGTGAGGGATGGTTTTTGTCCAAATCTGAAATGACTGCCATTGCAAGAACTTCTTCAGCACTTTCTTGACGGGAATTCAGTTTAACTTTGATTCTTATTTTTGTGGTTAATTGTGAGGTCTGTAATTTCTGGTAAGCAACTATCCCCTACAAGTGAAAAATCTCACTTTTCCTTGGCTGCTGTATTCATCTCTGACATACATATATTTCCAAGTTATTGTACCCATTCTTACTTATGAACAACTATTAGACTTTCTCAAGTTCTGCTGAATCTTTTTTTGTGTAAAATGTCCACCCTTTCTTGATGAAGCTAGCACAGCGTTCAGACCCCATTGACATTAATTATGACCCTAAAGAATTTGAGTAACCACTTTCAGTGTCCCCAGGATCTGCTCACGCCATTTCATACTCAGCTATGATAGCCCCAGCTCAATAGCTTGTGCAGTCCCTACCGGGAAACCCAGCAGGCTTGTCTCCAGCCACCAGCATCCCAGGAGCTCATAATGCCAAAGTAGCCTCACAACACTGCTGGATACTAGGCAAGTGATACAGTTTTCTCTTACAGATGCTGAAAATAAAACTGGAAGAAATTCAGCGCTTGATTTTAGTAGGGTTATGGTATTTGCACTCAGAATCCAAGTCAAGAATAACAGCTGGTATGTAACAGCCCTGAAACTCTGTATTTCAGGGTGAAACCCAGTTAAAAAACAGCAGAGCCTAAAGTGTAAGTTCAGAGGGTTGAATGATGATCCTGAAATCTTCTCAGCATTGTCTGGATAGAGACACTCTCTACCCATCTGTGTGACTACACACTCCCCTGGTGCTGGGACACAGGCTCCAGCAAACTCAGGACCGTCCTGGGCTGAGGAGATCAGAACTGAGCAGGGTGGGAAAGCAAAGCTGGCATGCTCCTCCTTTGCAAGACCTGACCTGGTACACCTGCTTAGACCATACCTCTAACGTTATCTTCTACCTTTAATAGCCTGTGGGATGCTGTGGAGACCTCTCTCCTTGAAAATGGTTGTCCTAAGCATTTTTTAGGTTAAATAAAGCCTTAAGGATTAGAGGATGAAGTAAAAGACATGGGCTTTCTCAGCCTGAGGCTTCAAACCCACGATTTTCTCCATCCAGGAAAATGCCCTGCTTTCTATATCCCATGCTATGATGAGTGGTTTGGGATAAACCTGGCATTTTACATTTCTCCTATAAAAGCTATGCCAGTGAGGAATAAAAATTTGCTTTTAAATATGCCAGAGCAACTGCAGCACAAGAAACACAGTATCTCTGTGGTGCAGGGGTTCATACACCCAGCAGGAGGGAGAAGGACTTCCAGATTTCAAAACTGATTCTTTATTGTGTTTGCTGAATATTAAAGGCACAAACTGACCTGAGGACAGGATGTGTTCGTGGTTCAGAGCTCCCAAGGCAGCAGCTATGAGTCTGTCTTCTTGTCCCACTTACTATGTCCTTTATCTTGTCCAGTTTACCATGTGCCTTGCTGCTTCCATTGCAATCCCTTGGGACTGACCAATGTGAATTCCTCTGATGACGGCACCCTTGGTGCTCCCAGAAGAATAAAGCTACACACAAAGATTTAAACCAATCTGCTGAAAAGCAGAGGCACAGCACTGCTGTTTCACTTTCTGAACACTGACAGATATTTGCCACCAGCTCACTGGCTGCAACCGTGGGAGGCAACGTCATAGCCCAGGAGCTGGGTTTTGTGTACGCTGCAGAGCCAGAAGGGAAACACCTGATCAAGTGAGAATGCCAAATGTTTACTCAGTGGGATGTATCTGAGCAACCCAAACACTCTGCATGTGTGTTGGTAACACGCCTGGCAGAGAGGAAAGCTGACAGAGGGCCTTGATCCACCAAAAACCTCAGAGGTTGCCCATGGAGAATGCAACAAATCGTCAGTGACTGCCTCTGTTCAATCAACCACGGTTCTGGTGGGACAATGGATGCAGCCACCTCTTTCAGATGTGCCTCTACAGGCCCCGATCCACTCTGGAGGTACCTTACAGAGCATGATCCGAAGTATGAAGGGAAGAAGAAACTCAAGATCTCAGGCAGAGAGCTGGTGTCAGTGCCTGCGCAGGTCTTTGGCTTGGACCAGCTGCAGGTCCTGGAGATGAGCCCAGAAAGAGAGAGCTGCCTGAGGTACCGGATGGAGCTGCTCCCCCAAGAGATCAGCCGCCTCAGGAACCTAACCTGCCTCTATGTGGACTCCAACAACTTGAAGAAAATCCCTGCTGAAATTGGCACTTTGAGTCACTTGGAGAGGCTCACTCTGAGCAACAACAGCTTGAGCTCGCTGCCCCCAGAAATGGGGGCACTTCAAAGGCTGCACAGTCTGCACCTGGCCAACAACAGCCTTACCGAGCTGCCTGCACCCCTCTGCCAGCTGAGGAGCCTCACCTTTCTGGATGTGAGTGACAACAAAATAGGCACAATCCCCTCTAGCATTCGGCATCTGGAGAAACTGGAAACGTTGCTATTGCTCTTCAACTCACTGGAGAGTCTGCCTGAGGATGTCTGTCTTTTAAGGAACCTGCACACACTTTGGTTGGGAAACAACCATCTACGGTCCCTTCCAGAAACCTTTGGGGAACTGGTGAACCTGGACTGGGGATATAACTACTGTTCGTGCAATTTTGAGGGGAATCCACTGGAAAGTCCTCCCCCTGAAGTCTGCAGCAGAGGCCCTGAAGAGATCAGAGACTATTTCTTGTCATTTCATAGGACTCAGAGAATCTAGACAACTGCTGTCAGTCCTCTTGAAGTGACTGAGATGGATTTATTCTGTGCAAATAAAACTGCACAAGCAAAATGTGTTTTAGATGGAAAAGTCTGGTGAAATCACTCTGTGGAACTCAAAAACTTCCTCTCTGCTCTAAGGTGATTTCCCTGGCAGTCTTTTTTTTGACACCAGTATTGAATGGTGTCTATACCTTTCAAAAATTCATTCAGGGACAGCTATAATTTTTTTTGTTATTTATAGTTGCATAGACATATCTCAGGAAATATTGCAGCCAAATACCCAGTCTGGGAAAATGAACAAGAGCTAGTCTGGGAGGATAGAGTCAGGTAAACAACTGATGGTATGTAAATAGCAATAATTTTTACTGTTTATTTGCACACTGGGTCAGTGCTTGAGTCTGGACTTGAAGTAAGTGCAGGCTGAGATTTCTTGAAGCGTTTAAGGCCATACTGACTTGTGGATTTGGCTTTGCTTCAGGTAGCCCAGATTCTCATTACTTTCCGTGGTATTTTTACATCCAACACACAGGTTGAGTCAGCTCAGGCTTCCATCTGGCTCTGGATAAGAACCAACCTGTGTCCAGGTCCCACAAGGTATCATGCAAGTGATGTCTCCTTTGCTTTGGCAGGACATAGTGTATTTCTTACCCTGTGTCTCCTGAAGAGCAGTTTCAGTGCAGGTCTGTCACATGCTCTGGAGGCAGCATGGACCTGGAGTTGATGTGTCAGTCTGTCCAGAGCAGACCTCATTGATATTGCTCCATGGAGCTTCGTGATGCATAGAGTAGCCCAGATTTAGAGCATGAAGCACTAGCAAAAAAAGTTTCCACTTCTACCAAGGCTGGGAATGTGTTCAGAGATATTAAAATATGAGTATGCAAACTATTTGGAAGGGAACATTTCTGAGAATGCCTGTCTATAATCATAAAAGACTTCATCAGTGTCACATTATGGAAATTTGCTGAGAGTCCTTTCTGTTTCATTTTGCTCTCTCTTCCCCTTAGCCTTCAATCAGCATTTTCCTCCCACCTCTCCTTAGCTTTGCTCTTTGTGGGTGTTTTCTCTGTGGCTACTCCCTCTGACATTACCTTTGTGCTTCATTATTTTCTCATCATAAGCCTCTCATTCCCTTATAAATGCCTTTCTTTGCCCTCTGTCTCCTATTTCTCCTTTGGCCAACATACAGAAAGCTGCAGCTTTGTGTCTTTCCTGGAAAGAAGATGGGCTGAGTCAGGCCTGCTGGGAGCTGAACATGTTCTTTCAGAGTTCACAGAGAAAGGGAGAGAGAAAGAGGTTGAGACACTGATACATGAACCATTAAGTTTCTTCTTCAGTCATTTTCTTCTCCTCATAGCAAAGATCAGCGCAAGGAGAATAAGAGATCAGAATCAATGCTGAAATTTTACTGGGTGACAAAAGCACAACTCCAGATATTCTTATTGATTTTTACACTGCTCTGCCCCTAAGTCTGCCCCTAAGTCTGCCTCTGATCTCTGTGAAGCTTTCAAACTAGCTGTCACTTTTTGGTGGTACAGTAATCAGACACAGCATAGAAGTAATATATCACACAGTGATAAATCAATGCATGGCAGTAATGGGCATGCAATAACATCACGGCAGTTTGTTCAGTTTTCCTGCAGCTGATTATTTCTAAGATGTGTGGCACAGGAAAGAGAGGAGTAAAGGGACCGTGGTGCCTTGCTCACTTGGTTCTTTCTGTGGCAGTATGGAGAATCAGAGACGAAGGAGCAGAACAATGAACTGCAGGTCCTTTGCACTTGGTTGCTTTTCAGAGATTTGCAGCATGATAAGGGACTGTGTGTGAAGCAGCTCCTGAGGCTGGTGCTAGGTCAGACATAGAGTGTATCAAGGTGGCAACATTAAAGATGTTGAAGGACTGAGGATTTGGTCCTGTTTCTGCCATTGATCCATTCTCTGGACTCAAACAGGTCTGCTGTCTTAGTTCCCCATTCCTCCCAGTCCATTCAGTATGTGCAGTCATCCTGCCTTTCTAAAGCTTGTCTAGTATAGGACATAAGTATAAAGGCAGTACTAGCAGTGGGGCACAATGAAAGACAAGGTTATTCCCCTGTTTTGGGATATGTGCAGGAATGAGATTCTAGTAACCGTGGTCTTTTTTAAAGGCTTGTATCTAACACACAGAGTCCTTCCAGGGCATCATCTTAGACAAGTGGTAAGAGGGACAATTTCCCATGTTTCATGTCAAACTCTTCAGACCATATCTCGCTATTTTTCTTCTACATTGCACAAGGCTGGGCTTGAGGATCCATTACCAATTTTGACTGCCTTTCCCTTCTGCTTCATGGCCAGTGATTCCCAAAACGCAAGCTAACTTTAGCTTGTTTGTGGAGTTTATAGCATCTCATAGATTTCACTTTTGTTTTTGGCTGATCAGTTTTCACAGGCTTAGTTTAACTAGTCCTCTCTCAAAAAAACCACAGACATAATTTCAGAAGCCTGATTGTATCTGTTAATAATACCTGTCATTCCTGGGAGTGAATGGAGCTAAAAAGGGGGTTAAAGACTGCAAGAAAATGTAATCTTTAATAAATAGTGCCAATACCTTTGCTGTAATTCTCCAGTCTGTTTGGATCAAGAGAAATTCTGAGAAATTAATGCAAGTGAGGGCACATTGACCATACCATCAAGCTGCTGGAGCAGACTGAATATGTTATTCAGCTTGAAGAAATTCTGTCCTGACACCATACTGTCTGCCACGTCTTCCTCTCCCTTTGTCCTGGCTGCTTTCAGAATCCCACTTCACAAAGTGGAAACCTCAATAGTGCATACACGCTGTGGTATTCTGGCATCTGTGTTAGTGGCATAGTTACTCAGAGCAATAACTAGATCTTGGTGTTGTCATTAAAATGGCATTAAAATCTAATCTCAAACTGCTTATCCTGTGTTTGTTGTACTATCTGTATTGTTGCTAAGCACCCTTCTTTGCCTATGCTCATTAAAATTTGAAGTGTTAATATCAGAGAATGGCAAACTGCTAGGATATAGGCCCCTGGTGAAAAGACCTAGATATAATCCATACTCAGGGACTGAGGGGGAGGAGGGAGAGGGCGCAATTGCTAAAGCTGACATTCAGCATTGATGGGAGTTGTGCATTCATTTCCCTTCACCCCATACTGTACTGCAAACAAACTGGCATAGGAGAAGAGCATTGTCCCCTGGAATTCTACAGGACTTTCATTTGAAAACTTTGAACTCCTGCAGCAGAACAGTAATCAAATGCAAAAGCAGTGAGTGAAAAAAGCTCCAAATAGAAATTCAGGAGTAATATTTATAAGGGCAGAGGGCTTTTTAACATACAAATGCATAACACTTCACAGGCTGGTAGCTTAAGCCAGACAAGTTCTGACTACAGATAAGCTGCATATTTTTGATACTGGAGAGTTCACCTGAGGATATGGCAGATTCTCCACTACCTGAAATCTGTAAAACCCACAGTCTAGCTCACCTGAAGGTATGACTGTAACACCCCACTTTGTTTTATGCAAAGTGAAAGTTAGAAAGGATCCTTCTGTCTTTAACGTATATGGCTACAATCGATGGCTACTATAAACCTAAAAGATTAGATCACAACATTTACTTACTTCTCCCCGATTTGCCTCTGCATGAATTTCAGCTTTTTAGTTTTCAACAGCTATGAGCAATCCTTAAAGAATTGAAGGTCACCAAGCCAGGAGTGCTGATCAGAGGGCTGTTGTGTTCAATGGTGGTGTCTCTGAGTTAACAAAACAAAAATGAACTGGCAGTTGATGTTTTCCTCATACCTTTTGGCATCAGCAGATTTCCAGGCTCACAAATAGAAGACTGGTCCTGAATTCACTTTGAGTGGAATTTAGTACCAGTAGTGCTAAGCAGTTTTCCCAGTCTTTGAAAAGTCTTGTGGTTGATTAATCAAATATATGCAATATATTGCATAGTAGCAGACATCAAAGGAAACACAGCTTTGCAGACCCCCAGAAAACAAAAGTGTGATAAATAGTGTCCTACATATGATACAAAATATGTGATAACTGAAAGGTGAGTGCTAGCTTGTGAAAATGCGGTTGTTGGGGATCTATCCCCAGAGTTGTTCTCGGGGTTCCCTACTCCAGGAGGGTATACATCCAAAAGGCCATCATCACTGACAGAGGCCACTGTTCCTGCTAGCTGGATGGACCTCAGTGCCACCTGCCTTTCTGTCTTCCTCTGTGCTCTGTAGGCTGTCGTGGTTTAAGCCCAGCTGGCAACAAAGCACTACAAGGCTGCTTGCTCAGTCCTAACCCTAGTGGGATGGGGAGGAGAAAATACAAAGAAAAGCTTGTGGGTTGAGACAAGGACAGGGAGGGATCACTCCCCACTTATGGTCACAGGCAAAAGACAGGCTCAACTTGGGGAAGAAACAAAATCAAATTAATTTACTACCAATCAAATCAAAACAAGGATATTACAAAGGAAAACCAAATCTTGGAACACCTTACCCCCACCCCTCCCTCCTTCCTGCCTCAACTCCACTGCCAGTTCTCTCTCCCTCCTCCTCCCGGCAGCACAGAGGATGGGGGCTAGGGTCAGTCTGTCATACCTTGTCTCTGCTGTTCCTTCCTCCTCAGGGGGAGGACTCCTCACTTGTCCCCTGCTCCA
>VYZV01021702.1:361-29911 GCA_013401275.1 Pandion haliaetus | reverse complement strand
GGCTGCAGGGCCATCAGCCTCCTCAGACACCCCTCCTCCCCCTCCTTCTTCACTGGCCTCGGTATCTGCATAGGTTTTCCTCTCACATTCCAATCCCGCTCCCCACTGCAGATTCCCCTTCTTAAATCTGTTCTCCCAGAGGTGCTACCACTGTCACTGATGGGCTCGGCCTGGGCCAGAGGCGGGTCTGACTTGGAGCTGGGGGAGCTTCTAGCAGCTTCTTACAGAGGCCACCTCTGCAGCCCCTCCCCCACTACCAAAAAACCCCACCACACAAACCCAAAAGAAGCCTCATCTCAGAAATTGGTAGTCTGACTTCAGAAATGATATTTTTCTGGTGATGCAACACTAAGTCAGTGCAAGAGGCTCAGGTCTGACATGAATCCATGGGATCGATAGGTTTAATTATCATTGATTGCATACGATCAGTCACTGTCAGGGGCACCAGATTCAACAGAACATTTCCCCACACTTGAGCAATGGTACCATAGGAGAAACAAAGCAATCTATCATGAGCAAGTGCCATATCATTCAGCACATCAAACTGCAATGAAAGCCTAAGTAGCATATCTAATGAAGATCACTCTAAACCATACAAAGAAAGGTTTTTAACTCCCCAGAGTGTTCTGCCTATGAACCGTGAGACAGGTAGTAAATGGTGCTTAAATAAATACTACATCCAAGCCATGGATTTCTTATGTTTGTTAAAGATCTCAGCAGTCATCAAGAAGCTTTTTCTTTTTCAGCCATCCTAAGGAAACTATAAAATGTGTTGCCTTTCTCACTGCCATGAAAACAAACTTCTCTTGAACAATTCAGGCAGCAAGAAAATAGCAAGAGGGGGAGAGACTGATGCCATGAGAAAAGCACAGATGGAATAGCCCACACTTGAGTCTTTGTACTGAAATTCACTGGGTTTTGCCAGAGTTAAGTGTCTGACAGAGCCAGCCTGGAGCTCACTGCTGCTGAGACTCCCAAAGTGATCGCACATCCAGTCATTTGGTGCATGAACTTTATGAGGACTTGCATTTAGTAGGATGCACCCTCTCACATCAAAAGTATTGGTTCAGCTTGGGTCAGGCCATTAGCACAAAGTTACGTCTAGGGAGAAATCTTTCTAGTACTTTACAAGCCTCACCGTTGAAAAGTTCAAACTAAAACTTCTTCCTGTAATGCAAGCTTTTTTTTTGTTCCATTCCCTGGAGACTCAGCGTCACATCTCTCGTAGTGCTCTTCTCCACTGGACTATTGCTACACATCTTTACTGAGCAGTCACAGTCAAACCTGAATACAATATGGCATCTGAAGTCTTTCTAGATCCAAAGGAAGGACAACTGCACAACTTGAAAGTTATAACCCTGTTTGTTCACTGTTGTATGGTGGTGATTTCTCTTTTTTTCACAAGTAATGCAGCTTGTCTTCTACTGTGATACCACACTTTGCTACAGAGCTGCTGTTGGCAAATTTTGGTATTGGTGTATTTGTATAAGCTGAAGTTTGTAACCTTGCACTTGTCCCTGCTGAATGTCAGCTTTCCCTCTCCCACCCCAGACAGGTTATACAATTCTTCTAAAATAATTCTGAATTCAAATCCTGTCCTCCTGTGCTTACAATGCCTCTGAGCTTTATGCCATCTGAAAATTTAATAACCATACTCTCTTTTCTATCTTCTAATTCATTAATGAAAACACATGCCAGGAATGGGTCCAGAACAAACCTGGCTGAACTCCACTTTCTATATCCTTCCACTCTGACAAAGCACCACTGATAACCTTTCTGATATGTTATCAAACCAGCTTTGCACCCAATCGATCATTGTCTCATCTAGACCACGCTGCTGTGGCTTGCTTATGAGAATGTCGCATGCAACCATTTTGAAAACCTTAGTAATAGTAAGATTTGTGACAGCTACTTTTCCTTTATTCTTAAAGCTTGTTACATTGCTAAAAGTGGAGATTAGATCAGTTCAACACAATTTATTCTTGACAAATCCACATGAGCTACTTGTCCTTGCTACTACATGAAGCAGCTGCTGTTGTGACTTGTTATCTTCCAGGTGCTTAGGAAATGTGCATTTGTTCCAGAATTTTTTCAAGGCTTGAAGGCAGGTGAGGATCTTTTCCCATCCCTCTCCCCCACCAAACACAAACAAGCAAACAAGCAAGCAAAAAAGCCTTTTAGCTTAGACTATATATTCCTTATAGCTACCATGACTTTTTGGCCTTGCACAAGCCTGGTGCCATGCAAAACAGGTATCTTTAATGCAACAGCCACTTGATGCTTCAGCCTCAGGAGAAAGATTCAGGGCTAGTCGGGGACCAGGACTCCAGCAGAGCTCATTAGAGAACAAGCACATCCAAGCTGGAAGGATTTGGTAGGGTCTGTACCATGCATGTCCAGTCCTGATGCGCTCTGCGTGGCCCCATGGTGGTAGTGGAGGGCTACAGCTCCTCTTGCACTTTGGGAAATGCATCTCAGAAACCTGTGGGAAAACACTGACTTCCATTTCCCTACTTGGTTGCTGTGCCTGGTCTCAGTTCAGGGAAAAGGCAGTCACTGAGAGGGGGAAATGACACAAGTCTTGAGGTACCTGACCCATTTTGGTCCTTTCTTGTCAGCTGAGAGCTCTCCTTGGCTTTTCTTTCTGTGTCCTATTTTCAAAGAGATGTCCTTAATCCTATTTCTTAGACTTAGAATGGGCCCGAGTAGCATGCAATTTCTAGAAGGCAGCAGGAATCTGACAGTTTTGATCTTGCAATAACTAGCTTCAGAAGCTCACAGTGTGCGTCTGTGTGTGTTCCCTGGGCAGCTATGTCAGCTAGAGGGTATCTGCACCCTTCAACTTGTAAAAAAAGTGTTTCAGATCAGCCCAGACATCTTTTGATCTAGATGAAAGGAGGATTACTTTTTGTTCTCAACACTACCGCTGGCTGTTAGGAAGTTGGCCTTTTGCATTAGGTCTGTACGTTCACAGAAAGAATAGGAAAAAAAGTTAGCTCACATAGGCTAAATATCTGCCAGACTGATTGCTTCTGCATAGTTTTCACGCATAAAATACTGTTGCACTTCAGCTATTTCTAAACACCCACACAGCAATAACAGCATGGTTCTGTGTCTGGTTACTATTTGCAAAGTTTCCTTTTCAGATGTAAAGCAGGCCTTATCCAGACTGAATAACTGTGATTTGTTCTAGAGCACCAATAAACCTAAATTATCCTTATTCCTAATTTTTTTTGCAACTGTGAGGTTCAAGCACTTTGGTCATGCCCTTGATTCCTTCTTCTAGTGTTTGGTGATGTGAGGGTTTGCACAACTGGGAAGAGTTGCATGACCTATGATATATGGGACTGAGAGGCAGAGCTTCTCTGTAGAACCTCTTTGAGCTAATGTCTATCAAATGGCTACCTGCCCTTCCAAGAAGTTAGACTTGATGACCCTGCTTGTTCCTTCAGGTTCTGTGCTCTTAGTCGTCTCTTTGCTTACTAGATGGTGTTGCTTGTTGGGAATGTGCTAAACTGATGCTGTGTATATCTAGATGGTTTCTGTTTGAAATGTTAGGGTTGCTTTTCTTTAGCTTTTTGTACTGTTGTTTGTACTGTACAGGCTGACACCAATTCTGCACAGTTCTGACACATTCTGCACAGTCATATACACTAGGATATTTTTTTGTTTCCTAGAAAACTTTTGGATGATCTGACTGAATGAAATTAGAAAAGAAAATGAAAGAAGTTATATGATGCCATGGGTATGTGTGCATGTGGATTCTGCATTCTCCTTTAGAAGAGCCATTAGGCAGATGCCCTGTACAGACCCCAGTTCCTCATCCTGTTTTAATATTCAAAACACTTTACAGATTCTTCTGAGTGTCATTGTGTTCATGCCAGACCTTCAGATGTTTCTTCAGAAAGAATGGGTAATAAGGGACTGAGATGATACAGGAAAACTAGTACTTGCTTTATTTGAATTAGGTAGGTTGTCACTGGAAATGGCTTGCATTTCAGACTGGTAGAAAGAGCCTAAGCCAAAATGATCTTCCTCCTCTCTAGAGAACAACACATACGATATTTTACAATTATTTTTCTAAATTTAATGTGCTTTTTAGTTGCACAAATCCTCCCCTGCCCCCTCCCCAAAAATGTAATAAGAAGAGTGTTTTATTTCAGAAGTATCAAAAGTTTGCCTTTAACTTTTCTTACTTCAGACAATAATAAAAAATCTGCATGTTATTTTCTTTTTCTTTCTGTGACTACTGCATGTATCATATGTTGGCAAAATATAGACATTGTTGTTGGAGAAAACCCAGAAGCTTTTTTAATCTAATCCCCTGGATAAAAAGAGGATGGCTACAGTCATAAAGTTAAGTTGATGTTTTCAGAGCTGGAGCTGTGGAGCTGCAGGATCATTCAGGAGTCTGCAAAGACTCATTCCCTCTTACCTCCAGGATTGATTACAGTCATTAGTCTCTGGCACTGATTATAAAGAGCTCCTTAGGCAAACGGTCTCAAACTGATTCCCACTGAGGACCCATCCATGTGACAGTAGTGCTGTGCATTGACAGCCTTCTTGGTGCTTCCTGGAGAAGAAATGAGGACCAAAGGGACCCTAGAGCAAAGGCCTTTTCCGGAGGGATTCCCTGCAGGCCCAGCTTGCTAAAGCTGACAGGCATTTCCTTGAATAGAATGCTCTAAGGTACAAACTGCTGCCTGGGTAGGGTTGCTTATATATTTTCTGAAAACACTTGTCAGCAGTCTTCTGTAGGCATCTCCCAACAAATGGGTCCTGGCTTGACCCCACAGCTGGGGAACTCTTACAAAGATAAGTTGCAGTCAATTCTCAAATTTAGTATCTACCACAGAGAAATCAACCCTCTCAGCTATGGGTGCCTGCCTTTCACTTGAATCTGCAGCCAGAGAGGTCTAAAACAAGTCCTCAAACATTGAGGACAAACAAAATTTTGGAGGTGATATGTTGGTATTAATTGCACACTGTGGTGCTCTCTGGCTATTTCTGTATATGCTAGTCTATGCCTGTGATGCTCTGGTCAGTGAATATGGCTGAACTAGTTGGTCTCTCCTGGCTATGCATCAGGAGAAAAATCTGTAGAGGGTTTAACCTGCTGGAAATGGTGCCTGGAAGCACCATTCTTGTAGCACTAGTCTGTTGTATGCAACCTGAGCGTGAAGGTCCCAGCTTACCGATGGATTTGCCTATACATTTTCTTGAAAGTGAGACTCCCCCATCCCCAAAATTCGTAACAGATCTTAAAGCCTCAAAAGCTGGGTTGTCTAACAACAGGAACTAGGGCGCTAATAATTTTAAACCCAAGAAAGCTCAGAGTGGGAGAGAACAAATGAAAATTGGTTTATAAACACAGCTCTGTACTGGCAATGCAGTCCTTTATTTGAGATTTGTTGTCTCTCCAGTAATCTTTCAGTAGCTTCTGGGATCATAACATACTGCACATGGTATCTTCTAGAGTAGTTTCTTTTCATCCCTTATTAGACCTGGCTGCCTGTTTCTGGAAGAAGAGCCATGCTGGTTCAGATCAAGGGTTATCTTGGTCCATCTGTGCAGTATTTGTTCTCTAATTAGGGCCATAAAAAGTAGCCTAAGGAAAAATAAGAATGAGGAAAAAACCTTTAATACTACCCTCTAATGCTTTGCCAGTTTCTGAGTATTTATGGTTCAGGAGAAACCTTAAACTGATGTAGCTTGTCTGCTTAACAGATAATCCCAAGATATCTCTTCCAAGTACCAGTCCAGTCTGCTTTGAGCATACACAAACTTCTTGCCTCCACACCATCTTTGGCAAGGAGTTTCCTAGGCCTTCAGCCCATTTCGTAAAGAATCACCTGCTTTTGAGGTCTCCACTGGCCTCACTTCATGGTACTCTAAACAGTCAGTCACCCTCTTTTTGCTCCTTGTAAGATATGGACACCTTCTACCTCCTGCCCATGCTGCAGCCTCCCTCCTGGCCATGTTTCTTCTGTACCCATTCCACATGTCATCTTGAAAGCTTTTCTCTTCTAGGCATGTTTAGTTATTCTAAGGAAGGCACAAGCTTCTCCCTTCTTGATGCTTTTACCTGGTCACTTTGCTTTTACCAGCAAAAGGAAAACAGATTGCCTGCCTTCTTACTGCTCAACCACACCCTTTGGAAAAAAAACCCACATAAACAACACGTGAAACACATATGACTGGTCTCACTGAGTTTTTTATTGTGGTTTAAGAAATCCCTTGTATTTTTTCCAGCCCCCTCCACTCCAGCAGTTTTTCTTTGCTCAAAAAATGACACTTCTTTTTCAATTGAAATAGAACAGGGACTTTTTTTGAGCAAATATGTTAATTAAAACTAAACATGTTTGGGGCTGAATTACAAGGTCTCTGTGGGATAAAGGACATTCCAATAATACTAAAAAGAAAAGATGCAGAGTCATCTAGTACGAAAGTGCAAGCTAGATCTATACTAAAGACTGCTTTCGTTCCACTTCTATACAACTGCAGCAATTTATTGCACTTGACCTTTAGCATGAGATTTAGAAGGGAAATATTTGATATTGTACTCTATTTACAGGAAACCTATGAGGCAGATAAGTAATACTGTCTTCTTTTCCAGATTATTCCCTGAATAATTTCTTTGATACACAGTCAGAATTCAGAGACCTTGATTTCTTGCTGAACGATCTCTTACCAAGAGAGAACCTGCCATTGAACACACTACATCTTGACATCACAAGCCATACACTCCTGTTTTCAAATTCTTCCTTCAAGTACTTCAAGAATTATACTGAGAATCAGCACAAATCTATTTTTTAGGGAAAAATCTATGAAGCTTGTTAAAATAGGTAGAAATCGACCTATCCTGGAGGTTAGCATTCCGGCTTTGTTTCCTCCAGCACCTTGTACAACTTGGGAATCAGTTCTAAATTTCACATGAGATTACCTCTACATGAGTCCCACCATAAACATACCATATAATCTGCAGCAAAGAAATGGATCTTTTCTGCAGTGTTCACTGGCGAGTGGTGCTGGCTATATATGAAATCATCACAGAGTATTTTCTACTGGTTATTCTGGAACCCAGGACTCTTTCAATAATGGATGAGATGAACATTGATTTAATTCATGCCATGTTCATTTTACTCTAGAATTTCAATATACATGTACAGATATCTGCATATATCCTTCCAGCATTCTTTCTGCCTTTTTTCTGAGAGCTTTAAGCCCTGAGATTTGCACGACCACCACTATATTAAAGTACTATAAAATACCTACACAATATCTATCCATAAACCATCAGATGAAGCTCCCATACTGGAAACTGCACTAAGAGAGTGCTGCAGAGCTGCACATACAATGTTTTAGGCAATGTTTCAGAACTAGGGTAAGATGATGAGCACTGAGGGAAAAGGACCATTTTTCAGGAAGGACCCTCTCAAGGGTAGCATTGAGGTAGTATCTAAGAAGCTGAGTCGCATTCATGCAGTTAATTCCAGAAGTCAGTCTATGATACTGGCCACTTTGTATGACCAATACTGATCCTTCATACAGAATAACATCTCTCATTATTAATGAAGAACACAGGCTTTGTCTTTAATCCTCCCACTCACTTGCTGTTGAGTGATATACTGAGTAAATCACAAGTGCTTTTTTTTTTTTTTTATGATTACTTTGGGTCTTGTCTTTCATTCCTTGCCTACTTTCCTACTAAGTTAGTCCATGAGGTAAAGTGAAACCAATACTAACCTAGGCAGTAGAGTTTCAGACTGGATTTTGTAGCATCTATTGAAGCATGCTAACTTTTGTACATGAATAGCTTTTCCAAAATGGTGTCCAAAATGAAAATGAGATTTCACAAGACCAGGCATCCTTGTGCCTTTGTATTGCTGTTTTTTTTCCCTCATGATGCAAGTGAATTTTATGCAGTGTTCATTATGTAGTATATTGTTGATGCATAAACTCACTATAGATAACAGTGCTACAGACAGGAGCAGGGATCAAGACATATGGTATTTTTGTGTGGAGAAATTCTACAAATGAAAAAAGTGCCATGAAAATGCAAGGCATGAATACGTTATGGCCTCCTCATCTTTCAGAGCTGTCTAAGGGCTGAGTAAATGTAATTACTTAAGTCACATGCTTTCTCCATGCCATGTGTCATGGTTTAATCCCAGCCAGCAACCAAGCACCATGCAGCCACTCACTCGCCTCCCTCACAGTGGGATGCGGGAGAGAATCAGAAGGGTAAAAGTGAGAAAACTCGTTGGTTGAGGTAAAGAGAGTTTAATAGGTAAAGCAAAAGCTGCGCACACAAGCAAAGAAAAACGAGGAATTCATTCACTACTTCCCATCAGCAGGCAGGTGTTCAGCCATCTCCAGGAAAGCAGGGCTCCAGCACACCTAATGGTTACTTGGAAAGACAAATGCCATCACTCCAAACATCCCTCCTTCCTTCTTCTTCCCCCAGCTTTATGTACTAAGCATGATGCCATATGGTCTGGAATACCCCTTTGGTCAGTTGGGGTCAGCTGTCCCAGCTGTGTCCCCTCCCAGCTCCTTGTGCACCCCCAGCCTACTCGCTGGTGGGGTGGGGGGAGGAGCAGAAGAGGCCTTGACTCTGTGTAATCACTGCTTAGCAGTAACAAAAACATCTCTGCATTATCAACACTGTTTCCATCACAAATCCAAAATATAGCCCCATACTAGCTACTCTGAAGAAAATTAACTCTATCCCAGCCAAAACCAGCACACCATGTTAACAGAACAGAAGGAAGACATAAAGTATAGTGACTGATAAACTGCTTTGGTCCAGACTTCATTCAACAAACAGCCTACCAAAGTAGGTTTGGCTGCCTTTATGGTGAAGTTATTAAGAACTAAGCTAGAATTATCACAACAGTAAGTATTGTGGGTCATTATGTATCTGCTTCAATAGCTGAAGAGAAAAGCACACCGTTGCCTCCAGAAATTAAAATCAGCTTAGTACAAGACTATGGTCAATGAGCATTCACGTTCACACTTGTCCACCTGGGATAACGCTAAGGGATTTGAGAAAATAGTAAGTCATGAAAAGACATTGAATTGTACAGGTGGGATTGCTGTTAAGTCTCTGCTTACTGGACCAAGGCTTGAAAAGTCATCAGGTAAAGTGGGAAGAACAAGTCCAGCACAGCAGGTGTCACAGGATGCTTGAATTTACTAAGGCAGAAGGGTGACATGCTGAATTAGAAACAAAGACAAGGCTGATATTACATAGGCTGCTTGATTTAGCTGCTGCTCACCTATCAAAGATGTCTCAGGCTAGACTAGATTCTGTATGCTGGCTCACAGTAGCATCTCACTGTATATAGATTTTTCTGGCTGCTAATTGTTTTTATCAAGATCTCTAGAACAACAACAAAAAAAGAGCAAATTCAATAAAATAGTGTGCAAGTTGTTGAAGAACTTTAAATCCTTAGGGTTAGCAACAGATAGTTTCTATCCACTTTTTATATAATGCCTGTGGAAGTTGTCCGGGAGCACCACAAAGTGTTTTCAGAAAAGATTGCTTTCATCTGGTTGACAGTCTTCTATTTATAGCTGGCAAATATTTCCACGGTGCAGGTTTATGAGCACTCTGTAGGCTTTGGTGTTGTGACTCAAGCTTAAGCCAGTTATAGCCATGCAGCAGGTTGTACGTGAGGCTTTTATTTTCTGGGAGGAGCAATAGAAGATGCAGCAGTTACATTTATCTCAAGAACAGACCTACCAGCCACAAGGTCGAATAATGAAGAAAAAATTTTGCAATGCCTTAAAATGTCAAGCTTAATAATTTGGTTTGGCAATGAATTAAAAAAAAATATAGAGGTAAGGTACCCAAAAGCTGCAAGTCCCTTTGCTTCAATGTATTCAATGATAATGATTAGGAAACAGATCCCAAGCAGAAAGTCAACAGTCTGCATCTCAAACTGTAGGTACTTACTGACTATAATCACTGCTGAAGATGCAGCTATCTGTGCTCTGTCCTGTGGGTACCTTACTCAGAGTACCAAAATATTGTTGAACAGATCTGGAGAAAAATGACATTACAACATTGTGTTCTTCCTTGGTTGCAAAGCAATGCTACACCTGTGTGCCAGTCAAACATTTAGGGGAAAAAAAACCCCAAAAAGCTGAGCGCTAAAACTTAGGCAGTATGGAAGAGATCTTTTTCAAAGCTGGGACAAGAACAAGAATGTGACCTTTCAGTGTCTCTCACTCAGAATTGCAGGGGTTTGCATGCTATCCTTAATAGCACAGAGAATATCAGCTCTTCTTTTCCCAAAGAGGTTAAGCTGCCCCAGCATCTTCTGTCATTTAGATCAGTCCATCATTTACTACACATGAACTCTCAGGTTAGATCTTGGACATGTTCCCTGCAGACTTATCCTTTGTAGCCTGAGCAAGCACACACTGGGAGTGTTCACTACATACAGGAGGGAATTGGAACAAACGACCACAGAGAGTGTCACTGACATCCCATGGGAGGCTGTATCTGTTTGAGATGGATTACAAGATCCTTTCAGAGTAGAGATGATATGGGAAAATAAGGAGAATCATGGCAGTATTTGAAATGTCTATCTTGCACATGCCTTGCACTCTATCTAATAAGGCCAATTCATTGGGAAACGGGGCTATTTATTCATGTTGAAATAAAAAAAAATATAGAGATATACTAATAATTGGAGGAAACTTTCTTAGGGGCAGATATGTAAAGGTTGTGGGAGTTTGGCAAGGGCAAGACAAAGTGTATGCCAACCTGTAGTGTGTCTGGATACTGGGGTTTATTTAAGAACCAAGGAGACAGGAGTTTTTACCCTACTTGATTATCTCAGACTCACTCACACACTTTGCAACACAGTGTTTACGTTCATCAGGATTCATCTTCACTTCCCTGCAGTGAGGTCACTGCTGGTGTAGGACAGTTAGGAAGAAAGTCATGTCAGTCTGCACTGTGCTGCTACTCACAGTTACAACTCTTGGGTGTTACTGTTGAGGTCCCTGGGTGTCCCTGTGGACTTGTCTACATGCATTGGCCCCATCTCCAGGACTTCCCCCCATGTTCAGGATCTTTTCTCCAGCCAGGATCTTCACCATCTTCTTTCCAGTCCCTGTTTCTTCTCAAAATCACTTCTTCCTTTTAAGTATATGTCTTATCTTCTTTCCAGACTGAGAGCCCACAGGTTTTCTAGACTGAATGATCTAGGTACAGGAGTACAGTAAGTGATCAGCCTCCTATCTGATGGTCCTTTTTCATGTTTCTTTAGTGACAGGAGGATTCAGGATGTGACATTTCTGTTTAGACCAGAAGTTATCAAAATTTACAGCCATCCTGTACCGGTTGCAATTAGCAAATAGCAGGCTTCTGCTTCAGAGTTCAGAAGTTCAATTTCAGACATTCCCCACAAACACACATGCACCCAATTATCTGCCATCTCTCGGCTTTCACAATTTAAGCTATTATTTTGCTTGTATGGATGTATGGATCACTAGATGAGAAGTGTTGTCCATCAGGATATTTAAAAAGTCTTAAATTGTTGTCTCCAGAAGGCATCACTGGAGTCAGGTGACACCATTTTTTAAATGTCTGTCTATGACTTAATAATGAAGTGCCTCCGCTTCTATCCTTTTATCTCAAAAACTGCTTAAATTTGATGCTTTCATAAGCTCATCATAGATCATTCAAAAGTAAATAGCCCTTACGCTTCTTACCTCCACCATCTTCTCCCTTTTTCTCATTTTAGTTGTTGGAGAGACAAATTATGATGGCTACTGTTTTGCCCAACACAACTGCTTTTTCAGTTGCAGAGCTGAGGTCTCTGACCATAATGCACTCGATGCTGGGAGGTTTAGCCTAGAGGAGGTCCTGTCGCACTCACACTTGGAGGGTAGAGAACTGGGGCAAAAGCAGAAATCTTTGCTGATTTTTGACTTTGACTATAAGCTTCTGTAGGCAGGGCAGTGTAGCATCTCTTTTCTCTGTTATTTCCATCTATGGGAGTCTTGATTAATTAAAAATGGGTTTCAATGTATCATGTAAAAATTTTAGATTTTTTTTTTTAGCTGCCAGATTGTTGTGATGATTGGGGGTGAGACATTTCTGGCACAGAGTGGTTGGTCTCCCTGCCTTGTCCTCACTCTTCATTAGCAATGGAGGCCAAACTGTGTAGTGTGAAAGTAAACATTTCAAAGTTCATAGATCAGCAGCTGGTGAGTCACTCCAGAGCCAAGGGGAATATCAATAAGAAGAGATGCACTGTGAGAGGTGATTAGTTTCTGTAGAGAGATTCAGTGATTCATTATCAGGTCTTGCTGCATTTTAATTCAAAAGGCTAGAAAACTATGTTTTGACCTAGCGGTTAATAAGGAAAATAACACATTTTTGTTGAGTGGAAGGTCTTAGCTGAAACAGTTACTAAGATTTGCTTGTAGCCATTAGCTGTACATGTCTTTCATGTCTTTTTTTTTTTTTATCTGTGCACTGGTATTAAGAAGATGAGTCTTGTGCCAGGATTGCATTTGAAAGCTGTGTGGAAACACAAAACATAACAGTGGTCTCTGAACTAAAAAGATACTATCAGTGTAGAGCACGAAAAAAAAATCTAGGTGTGTACAAGTGATGGGGAAGTACAAGGGGAAAAGAAGACAATGCAGATCACATGGAAATCTCTGAAAGAGGCAAGAATTTGAGAAGCAGTAATTTAGGTCACACAATGGTAATCTGAGAGGAAGTCAGATGAAATGAGTGGAAATACACTGGCAGAACTGAGAGAAGACATTTGTTTTGGCAAGAAAAACAATTTTGTGCTTTTACCAATACGAGATTAAGAACAGAGAATAGGACTCTCTCTTCTCAAGAAGTCAGTGAAAACAGAGAGGAGAAGAAAGATCTGTGTGGTGTTGGTTGAAGAAAAGGTTTTATTATCATAAGCTGAGCTAGTGAGGCAGACAGGGTTAAGATTATGCAAAACTTGCCCTCCTTTCTGTTACTTGTAACTTTGCCAAACTTTAATTATCCTGCATTAAATTTTTCTGCTGGGTGTGTGCCTAAGACTGAAGGGTGTGTATGTGTCTCTGTGTGTTGTACTATTTCAGTCATTCTGAAGACTGAGAACTGAAGAAAGAAAATTATTTTCCATGTGAAAGAAAAGACACTAGCCTTTTTTTTTTTTTTCTCAAGAGGCTGTAACACACAGAGTAGCTGAAAGTCCAGTTGTTGATAGTCTTAAAATTAGAGATGTGTCTTTTGCTGCTGCCTCACAGCTATCCAAGTTTGTAAATCTACTGGAAAATATGGTAGAAGCAAAAAGCTCTCAAGACATGGGCACTCTTGTGCATGCTCCAGCACTTCACAGCATCCCCACATGCAGTGGTAACACCTGCACCTTTCATAGATTCGGCAGGACCTTCTCTCTGTTGACTAGATTATCACAAGATCTAAGGTCTTTCTGAGTGTCAACATGCACATTAGTTATGTGTTAACATGCACAATATGCTCCAGAGAAACCTACAGGAGAGTAGAGCTATCCAACAGCAAGGAGAGATGAACTGTTCTCTAGGCTTTATTGACTGATTGACCAGACCTCTGTTGACTTAGTGGGAGCTTGGACACCTACATGTAGACATCTATATGTAGATACTTGAATTTGGAGTTGAATCCTGTCCCTCCCACCTCTGGAAAACTGGAGATAAAGGGTGTTGACAGCTAAGGGTGTTGACAGAGAATAAGTGTTGACAGGAGAAAGCCTATCATTTGTGTTCACGGTTGTTTCTTGTGCAGGCACCATGATGGAGGAGAAGAGATTCTGGCTAAAGCTGACAGTGGGGGCTTGCAAGCCAACAAACCTGAGAGCAAAGTCCAAGGAGCCCACATACAAGGAGACGTGAGACTGGACTAGGTAGAATGACGTGGGGAAAGAGGGGTAGAAAGGAAAGTCAGCTGGAGTAGACAGGGGACAAAGCAGATTAAAATAGTCAGTAGGAGAGGATTTTGCTCAATTGCAGGTAACTATTCCCTGGATAGGAGGATGTGAGCAGCTTTTTACTACAAAAAAAGCAAAATAAGGCTCAAAACATCCCCTTGTATAACATGCAGCAGAATCAAATTCCTAGGCTTGAGAATATCTATGTCATAACCTCATTTCTTCAGAAAATGAGGGACAGATGGGGAGAAAATAACTTTTAGAATTGTTGTGGTTTTCATTAAAAAAAAAAACCCCACCATCAACACCATCAAAAAATATTAAACAATCTTTACAAAACCTCTTGCACACTTTCCATAGCCAACCAACACATGGTGTACTCAGCTGGCAATGATCTTGTGCAGGGGTCATTTTACTGGATATGTGCTTGCTCACATCTATGGCTGAAGTTTGTGTCAGAGGCTGGGAAAAGACACAGCACTGAGCAACTCATCCACCTATCTCTCCACCATGTTTACACCCAGAGTAAAACTTTGGTCCATCTACATTTCTTTCTAAATCTTTCAAAAAGAAATCAATTAATTTGATTAGCTAGTAATCATATTACTAGCTAACTGTTCCAACAGAGCAAGGTATAAGCAAATATTCTACTGAATTAAGGCAAACCTCATCTAGCATTTCTGGAAGCCCTGTAGTGCTTACCCAAACTCTAACTTTGGATAGCTTTGCAGGATCCTTACATTTCAGTGTTTCAGACTGACTGTGTTTCATCCTAAATGTAAGAAAGTCACTGAGAAGTGTTTCAGCTTGTGTTTTTAGACTTGTGTTATCACATAGATGGATTTTATAATTAATATTTCATAATGCCTAGGAGCCCTGGTCATGGATCAAGAAACCTCTTGCATTAGCAGCTGTACAAACAGACACAATGAGCTTTCCAACCTTGTGGATAGCATCCCTTCCCCTCTAATAGAATATAGTTTTGTTGAAGTCAGGTGAAATTCTGTTGTCAGCTATCCCGGTGTATATCTAAAGCCAATTTGTTGTTATTTCAACAGAAACTGAGAGGACAGTACAGAGAAAGGTTTTTTTTTCCTTCAAACTAAATGCCCTTCACCAGTGTAGAATTGCCTCCTACAGCAGAAACATATCTCTGAGCTCTGCCACTTAATCCATCAGGCACTGACAGTTCATACAATAAATGCCAGCAGTGCCAAGTGGCAGCCTGTTCCTTGGGAGGATTAAACCAATTTTTACTGTTCTCTCTCTTTCTGCTTTGTGCTCTTCCCTGAATTACCAGGTCTTTCTGATTTCATATGTGATTTTATACAAATGTGATAGAGTTATGTTGTCTCTGTGTAAAAGAGAGGCATGGAGATGCTCAGCATGGTGCAGGCCTTCTGCACAGCTGTTAGTGTTGTGCAGACTGACCAGACAGAGGTCCTGGTGCGCTGGAGACATTTGGAGGATGCCCTGTGTGTTGCTTTCTGTTTCCCTTCCTATTTCTAAACCTGGTTGTGATAGGTTGTTTGCCTGATCCTGAAAGCTGAACCACCCAGTGCTTTAGAGGGATATCTATGCATGAAGAGGACACCCCAGTATATAAGACAGTGGCCTTCAAGGAGACATTCAGGCTCAGGAGGTAATCTCCTTTGGATGCTCCTGACTCTCCTGGGTGTTCCCAGGGTCAAATCCACAGTGGTACTGCTGAATAGGTGTGTGGAGATTTAGAAAGGTTGATTTCTGTGAAGGCTTTAGGTCTTCTTTCCACCTGTGGTCTGGAAATGGTGTGTTTCCCAGCACAGCACTAGACAGCCTCACCCTCTCCTCCTTGTCCCCCCTATAGATCTTCAGTGGGCAGAAAAATCTTCCCTGTAACGCTAAACTGGGTATTGCAGTCCATCCATGTCTGAGCACAGCCCTATGATACAGGGACTCCTCGCATGGCAGAATGGTTTAGGCTCCGTAAACATGAGGCTGCTCTAACCCATTCTTGGCTGATGAACCAACTTCTCCACAACAAGCATGCCCACGGCTGTGCTGGACACACTAGCATTTCAGGCATGTTTGTGAATATGTTTCTTAAAAAAACCAGATCAACCTGCTTGGAACTTGCAAATCCTCAATAAATCCTACCAGTTATGTTATGTTGGATAAACTCAGACCCAAATGGGACAGGTTTTTCTCTCCCCCCCCATACCTTAGCAATATATTTATTCCATTACTATAGTGAATATAACATTTCTGTTTCTCCTGCAATACCACACTGTGCTCAGAGACCTCCAGAGGAATCACAGACAGCTATGCCACAGATTGTACTAAAAAAGAACTGTATCTGCTCTTTGCTAGGCCTCACCTTGCCCGTCTACTTAGATATTACTAGGCATTTATCTCTTTTCTCTCCTCTCCTCTCCTCTCCTCTCCTCTCCTCTCCTCTTCTCTCCTCTCCCTTGATGTGTAGTCA
Source organism: Pandion haliaetus (assembly GCA_013401275.1). Lineage (NCBI taxonomy): Eukaryota > Metazoa > Chordata > Aves > Accipitriformes > Pandionidae > Pandion > Pandion haliaetus. Next base: position 13,507 of record VYZV01021702.1, on the reverse strand, counting down.
TTGCCTGCCATACCTTTTGGAGAACAATGTAAAAAAATCAGGCAGTAAATCAATTAAAAAAATTATTTTTCACCTTTGTTGTTGGTCTTGTATGACTCCTGTTTTTCCATCTATTACATTCTTTACCCACTGTGCAATATATGTTCTCCATTATAGAGTGTTGTTGATGTTGTTTTTTGCTTTTAAGATACACAGAATGACAGATCCGACCAGATCTACTAAGTTTAATGAACAGGGTTGGGTTTTTTTTTTTTCCTTAATACAGTCAGATTCTTGGCTTTCCTAAATAGTTTGGCAAAAGAGGAATTCTAATGAATATAAACTTGTTTTAAGACTGTGATTGGATGTCCCTGTGATAATTTCCCTGTGTCCTAAGATGAAAATGCAGAAAATCATGTGGTGGCTGAATTATTTGATGTATGATCTTTTATGAAATTTTTATAGCTGGTTTAAATACTAATATCTGAACAAAATCAAAGCTGGAAGAAGTGTTCTGAAACCTGAAAAAATATCTGCCTTGTATGTCAACTTCCGTTCAATGGTACTGGGGCCCCGTTTCTTTTACAAATAAAAGAACAATAAGGACCCCAGGACTGTGCTTTGCTATTATTGGATGGATGAACATTTTTTGCATTGAATTATGCACAACCAGTTTACACAAAAAAGTTCCAGTATTCCATTGTATCTTCACTTCATATCTTCAAAACATCTGTTCTGTAGGCATTCAGTTACCTGTAGCTGAACTAGAGTGTATTAATGCATTTACCAGTGCTCCACAGATCTGGTGTCTTAAGACCTTCAGCAAATAGATCAAGTCATGTGTGTAGATGCATTTAGCTGGGAAGACCAAGGCGGTTACTCCTCCAGCTCTCCAAGACGATGGACTTCTAGAGCTTCCTGGGTATGGCTGAATGGAGTGTTTAACATTGATGAATCCCTGTAATTTAACATAAGCCATACCATACCAGGTCTTCCAGAAATAATAGCACAAACATTTTCCTGAAAAACCAGAAGATGTATGAATATTCCACCTACACGTGTTGTCTCTTTGCCATGCGAATTAGCAAAATGAGGGCTTATACCAGACACAGATCTCACAGCAGCATGAGAACTAGCATTTGACACTTCTGAAAACTTATTATTATTTTTTTCACAGCCAAATTATTTTATCAAATAATATCCGGTGGTTAGATCAAGGATTGGAGGCTTGTTTTAGAACTGGTCCTAAATACCATCAGCACTACAGCATTACCTCAAGGATATGTCTTCATTCTAGCTCCTCCTTTTCCTAGATAAAGTAGTGTATCATATACTGCACTGATGCAATAAGCCCTGTTGTGACTTCATGTCTTTCATATACATGGCAGAAAAATGGGTGAGGAACTGCCTGATTCAGGTTTTGTCATCAATCTTTAACACTTAGTAGGATGTTTTACCTAACACTGAAATGTGCTTCACATGCAGTATCTTGTAGTCATGTTAATGTGGGTAAAAATGGAACAACAAAGATTGTATGGCAGAGGACCAAAGGACTCAGGGTTTATGCTGGCCGCTTTAACTTCACAGTTTCTACTTGTCTGCTCTGCATCTTAAGTCAAAGGACCACCTCTGTGGAAAAGGGGACAGAGCAAGCAATGTCCTAGCCGAGCCCACTAAATTAAGCTGTCATCCATTTAAGTGTATTCTCCAATATATCATCATAGAATCATAGAATGGTTTAGGTTGGAAGGGACCTTAAAGATCATCTAGTTCCAACCCCCCCTGCTCATGGGCAGGGACACCTTCCACTAGACCAGGTTGCTCAAAGCCCCATCCAACCTGGCCTTGATCACTTCCAGGGAGGGGGCATCCACAGCCTCTCTGGGCAACCTGTTTCAGTGTCTCACCACCTTCACTGTGAAGAACTTCCTAATACCTAACCTAAATCTACCCTCTTTCAGTTTAAAACCGTTACCCCTCATCCTATCACTACAAGCCCTGATAAAAAGTTCCTCCCTACCTTTCCTGTAGGCCCCTTTAGGTACTGGAAGACTGCTAGAAGGTGTCCCCAGAGCCTTCTCTTCTCCAGGCTGAACAACCTCAACTCTCTCAGTCTATCCTCACAAAGGAGGTGCTCCAGCCCTCTGATCATCTTCATGGCCCTCCTCTACACTTGCTCCAACAGATCCGTGTCCTTATGTTGGGGGCCCCAGAGCTGAATGCAGTACTCAGATGGGGCCTCATGAGAGCATAGTAGAGTGGCAGAATCTCCTCCCTTGACCTTACGCTTCTTTTGATGCAGCTCAGGATACAGTTGTCTGCAAACTTGCATTTCTGTGCTGCAAATGCACATTGGTGGGTCATGCTGAGCTTCTCATCAACCAACACCCCCAAGTCCTTCTCCACAGAGATGCTCTCAATCCATTCTCCACCCAGCCTGTGTTTGTGCTTGGCATTGCCCCGACCCATGTGCAGGACCTTGCCTTTGGCCTTGTTAGACTTCATGAGGTTTGCATGGGCCCACCTCTCAAGCTGTCAAGGTCCCTCTGGATGGCATCCCTTCCTTCCAGCATGTTGACAGCACAACACAGCTTGGTGTCGTTGGCAAATTTGCTGAGGGTGCACTCAATCCCTCTGTCCATGTTGCCAACAAAGATGTTAAATGGCTCCGGTCCCAATATCGACCCCTGAGGAACACTACTTTTCACTGGTCTCCACTTGGACATTGAGCTATAGACTGCAATTCTTTGAGTGCAACCACTCAGCCAATTCCTTATCCACCAAATAGTCCATCTGTCAAATCCATGTCTCTCCATTTTAGAGAGAAGGATGTCATGTGGGACAGTGTCAAATGCTTTGCACAAGTCTGTGAACATATGAACTGTGACAGCTGAGGGATCCAAGTCATGATCTTTATAGATGGCAACATATTAAGGTGCTATAAGACTGTGACTTGAGGTTTCCAGCCTGATTTGAAAACTACTGTATGAAGCACCTTGGTCTGCCAAAATCCTCTTCTCTCAGAGAGAGATGTTAATATAATCCTGTGTCTGGGTTGCATGTAAGCTGCAGAGCAAAGAAAAGTGCATGAAGGAAACTGGGGGGTGTTAAAGATATGATACCAAGCTAGCTGGTGACCTTTCCACCAGTAGTTTAATGACTTTGACAGCAATTCGCAGCTGTTCGTCAAAATTTAAAGGTGAGACCTCAGCACAGAACATCTGAAGGATTTCCTCCAGGTACAATAATTAGGGCATAATTAGAACAATTTACAAGGGAAGCATGTACTGTTCCTTCTCTGGGAACACGGAGATCTCTCCTCCCTGTGCTATGGCTCAGGTGCATCCATCAGTGCAGGGGCTGGGCATCACATTGTTATTTCTTTCCTATTTCTGACCAATTATTTAGGAGACACTTAGGCCTCTGCTGCACAGAGAATCATGTTTTGGGAGAATAGAAACATAAGAAATCCGGGAACAGGAGATTAGCATCTCTCAGCCACTCCTATTGCCAGGTGCTGAGCCCTTCCCTTTGATCTGTCTTAACAGGCAAGAGGCAGCAGGTTTTCTGACTGTGCCAGCTTTAGGCCTTGTTAAACCATTTGAGCGCACTGTTTCCTGTAAATATAAGTAAATAAGAGTTTCCAAGGGAAATCCCAATCAACAGTGTTAGCAGCTAAAACTGGAGGACCTCTTACATCTCACTAAGTATAGCCTCCTAAAACTACTTCATTTTGCCCGTCTGAAGGTGGTTTTTCACCCTGCTTTCCTTCTCATGTGGGTCATCATGTCTGAAGATGACTCCTTGCATGCTTTATGTATTGCTTTGCTCTTGATAATGGAGGACATGGGTTTATTACTAGTCCGAAACCTTCATCTTCAAGCTGATAAGGTTTCCATACTTCCAGCTGTGGAAGACAAGAGAAATCCCTCATATTGGCTAAGAAGGTGAGAATCACCCTGAGTTTTCATTCACGCTATAAGCATTGACTTCCTTGAGGATATTTTTGATCTTACACAATTCTGTTGATGGCATTTGCTAAAATTCCCTTTGAATACTCAGCAATACGAGGAGCTCACTCAGCACCAAGAGTAGCTCAGAAATTTGATTGGATGGCTTTTTGAGGATTAAATGGCTTTCAGTGGAAAATCATCTTTTGTATCAGTGTTTTTCCTCGTCTCAAATACAAGGCAAAAACTTTCTGGAATATATTTCAGGGCAGCCTGAAATAGATTGTTCTCACCCTTATCTAATTTTCACTTGAAAAATAGCTACAGGTTTTCATTTTCCCTTCACCTCACCTTCCCTTCATTTAAACTGGGTGAGCTAAGTATCTTTATGCTTCTTTCCCATTTCATCCCTTGCAGGCCTTTTACCACCTGTGCTATGTGGCTTTGTTTCAGGCTATTTTAAAACTTTACAACTTCAGTTTCTATAAGACTGAGCAAAATACTGGCATGACAGACATCATTAGCAAGATAGACCAAAACTATTCTTTCATAAGGGGATGTTGTAGACAGAAATATTCAGCTCCCTACATTCTTCAAAATAGTTACCACCGGAACATCGTAAGAGGAAGTTATATAAGATAACTTTCTTTCTCTAATATGTTGCTTTTTCAAATATATACCCCTGCCAGGCATACTAAAAAATGAAGCTGCACAGAATAGTATTGATTAGCATATCATTATTTTCACAAGTAGAGCCTGGGATTATGGGTATGCTGTGGGTAAACCTGGGTATGCTGATGACAGCTGTGAGCAGAATTCAGATGAAGATGGACCATGCTAAAGCATCAGCTCTCAGCAGAAGTGGAACAGTTCGGGTGTATAGCTGGCTATAAATGGGAATCTGTACTGAATAAGACATAGAGTGGCAACCTGGTTAAAACCTGTGTCCATCTGGAGTAGCTCCACTGAATTTAATGTACATAGAATCATAGAATCGTTTCGGTTGGAAAAGACCCTTAAGATCATCGAGTCCAACTGTTAACCTAACACTGCCAAGTCCACCACTAAACCATTGCCCTAAGTACCACACCTACACATCTTTTAAATACCTCCAGGGATGGTGGCTCTATCACTTCCTTGGGCAGTCTGTTCCAATGCCTGACAACCCTTTCAGTAAAGAATTTTTTCCTAATATCCAATCTAAACCTCACCTGGTGCAACTCAAGGCCATTTCCTCTTGTTTTGTTACTTGGGAGAAGAGACCAGCACCCACCTCGCTACAACCTCCTTTCAGGTAGTTGTAGAGACCAATAAGTTTTCCCCTCAGCCTCCTTTCTCCAGACTAAACAACCCCAGTTCCTTCAACTGCCACTCATAAGACTTCTGCTCTAGACCCTTTACCAGCTTCGTTGCCCTTCTCTGGACACGCTCCAGTGCCTCAATGACTTTCTTGTAGTGAGAGGCCCAAAACTGAACACAGTATTCAAGATGCAGCCTCATGATTGTCAAGTACAGAGGGACAATGACTTCCCCAGTTCTGCTGGCCACACTATTTCTGATACAAGCCAGGATGCCCTTGGCCTTCTTAGCCACCTAGGCACACTGCTGGCTCATATTCAGCCAGCTGTCAACCAACCCCCCAGGTCCNNTCAGCAAGCTGTAACCCAACCCCCCAGGTCCTTTTCCACCAGGAAGCTTTCCAGCCACTCTTCCCAAAGCATGTAGCATTGCATGGGGCTGTTGTGACTGAAGTGCAGGACCTGGCACTTGGTCTTATTGAAACTCATACAATTGTCCTTGGCCCATCGATCCAGCCAGTCCAGATCCCTCTGTAGACCCTTCCTACCCTCAAGCAGATCAACCCTCCCTCCCAACTTGCTGTCATCTGCAAACTTACTGAGGGTGCACTTGATGTCCTCATCAAGGCCATTGATAAAGATATTAAACAGAACTGGACCCAGTACTGAGCCCTGGGGAACACCACTTGTGACTGGCTGCCAACTGGATTTAAATCCATTCACCACAACTCTTTGGGCCCAGCCATCCAGCCAGCTTTTTACCCAGCAAACTGTACACCCATCCAAGCCATGAACAGCTGGTTTCTCCAGGAGAATGCTGTGGGAAACAGTGTCAAAGTCTTTACTAAAGTCTAGGTAGACAACATCCACAGCCCTTCTCTCATCCACTAAGCGGGTCACCTTGTCATAGAAGGAGATCAGGTTGCTCAATCAGGACCTGCCTTTCATAAACCCATGGTCACTGGGCCTGATCACATGGTTGTCATCTTAAAGCTGAAGTCAAAATAGCTGAGGTGGGAGTGACATCCATAATACAGACACTTGCATCCAGATGTCTTGCTGAAATATGAACATGGTGTTGCCACTAAGACTGTTACAGACTTTAAAAGGGACACAGTGATAGTACCAAATTAAAAATACAATTGGTCACACACTCTCCATGTGCCACTTATATATGCTGTACCAGCGTGCCCAGGATGTTCCCCTACAATTAGTTTGTGTTGTTCCACTATTGCGTGAAGGCCACTTACTCCAGGGCTGACCAAACAAGGCCATCAGAAGATCAGATCTGATGAGATGACAGCCAGTGTAGTGTCACTCATTTCTTTTTATGGAGTTTTTGCTTCAATGTCTTTTGTTGCTTTTGTGAAGCAGTGTTTTGGATTTGTGTAGTGGGTTTTGGTAGCAGGGGTGGGGGCTTCAGGGGTGGCTCCTGTGAGAAGCTGCTGGAAGCTCCCCTGGCTCCAAGTCGGACCTGCCTCTGGCCCAGGCTGACCCAATCAGTGATGGTGGTAGCGCCTCTGGGAGAATACGTGTAAGAAGGGGAACCGGCAGTGTGGGGGTGGGAACGTGAGAGGAACACCTCTGCAGATACCAAGGTCAGTGAAGAAGAAGGGGGAGGAGGGGCGCCTGAGGAGGCTGATGGCCCTGCAGCCCATGGTGAGATGGCAGGCTGTCCCCCTGCAGCCCATGGAGGTCAGCGGGGGAGCAGATGCCCACCTGCAGCCTGTGGAGGAGCCCACGTTGAAGCAGGGGATGCCCCTGAAGATGGCCATGACTCCATTGGAAAGCCTGTGCTGGAGCAGCCTGTGTCTGAAGATTGGCCTGTGGAAAGGACACATGTCAGGGAAGTTCATGAAGGACTGTCTCCCGTAGGAGGGACACCATGGTGGAGCAGGGGATGAGTGAGGAGTCCTCCCCCTGAGGAGGAAGGAACAGCAGAGACAAGGTATGACGGACTGGCCCCTTAACCCCCATCCCCTGTTCCCCTGTGCCACCGGGGGGAGGAGGGAGAGAGAACTGGTAGTGGAGCTGAGGCGGGAAGGAGGGAGGGGTGGGGGGAAGGTGTTTTAAGATTTGAGTTTTATTTCCCATTATCCTTGGTTTGATTTGATTGGTAGTAAATTAAATTGATTTTGTTTCTTCCCGAAATTGAGCCTGTCTTTTGCCCATGACCATAATTGGTGAGCGATCCCTCGCTGTCCTTGTCTTGACCCACAAGCTTTTCTTTATATTTTCTCCTTATCGTCCAACCAGGGCCAGGGTAGGGAGGAACAAGCGAGCTTTGTTGCCGGCTGAGCTTAGACCATGTTAAGCAATATCACAGATAAGGCCACTTTAGCCTACCACAGGAGGAAGAATGAGCTAATACAGCATGTATTCAAAACTGGCATGTATCACACTCAGATTCAGCTCCCTTATCTGTAGCCATCTAAAATTTAGGAATCTAGTGTAAGTTACTTTCTAGACTCTGACGGTAGTTAGTGGAGAGAAAGAAGTAGCTCCAGGGGATAAAACATCCCATGATAAGACAGGAATCTAAGATAGGTTGGAAGGCTTATTCTCTGGGGCACATGTTTCTTCTGGCTGAGTTTTACCCTACCCACCATGAGTTTGGATTTTAGAGCCAACTTTCTGGATTAGCTATTTGGATAATACTATCCACAATTTAAGATAGAGTGGTGGAGCCTAGCCTACAGCAGCCTACCTGAAGTTATGAGCTGAGATTGTCACTTGGTTGAATGAGCTCTTTCCCAATCCTGCCATCTTCTCTCTGCTCACCATCCCCTGTGCTTGGCTCTTGTAGGGCAGGCTTTCTCACCCTTCTCCTATCAGAGTGGCTACACTGCCTTCACTTCTGCTTTGAATTTTTCTGTAATATGGATGACCAAAATGCTGGAGTATGTAGGACTCAGTGGAGGACGTTACCTAACCCAGTGAATAAGGTGGTATCAAAGAAAGGGAGTGGACCGGAGAAAATGGGTGTCCATTTATTCTCCCCCAGTCAAAAGCTGCACACAGATCAAGGAGGTTAATATGGTAGAAGAAGCACAAAAGAGAAAATAACAATCCAAGGAAGTAACAATTTTTGCTTTGGCTAGTGTCATGGTTTAACCTCAGCTGGCAACTATGCACCACACAGCTGCTTGCTCACTCAATCCCCCCTAGCAGGATGGGGGAGAGAATCAGAAGGGTAAAAGTGAGAAAACTCATGGGTTGAGATAAAGACAGTTTAATAAGTAAAGCAAAAGCTGCACAGGCAAGCAAAGCAAAACAAGGAATTCATTCACTACTGCGCTGCTTTTTCACAGCACTTACTTGTTTATATCTGCCATCTTTTTCCATGAAAAGTATTAGCCTACAAACAAAAATTACTAGACCTAGAAAGAAACCCCAGCTGTAAATCTGAGTCTTGTGGGGCCATAGCACGTTACTTCCTGTGGAATCATTTCTTTCCCTTTTAGAAGTAATCATGCAGGAAGTTTAACACTGAAAACAACAAAGGAAATTCTTACTGATTTATACAACATTGTAAAGGCATAACAAAACAGCAAGAATTTATCCCTGAAGTGCATTTTAAAGGACGTGCACTACATAGCAAATGGATTTTAAAGTAAATGTGTGGAAAAATGAATTAATTCAAAGTTTGCTCCTGACACTTGAAACAGAAATGCATAAATATAAAGAGTGGAAAGAAAAAGGTTATTCAGGCATTCCAGTGTAAAAGCTTACTACTGTGGAGAAAAGGAAACAATCAGGAACGGTTATATCCACAAAAATAGAGTTTTGTTATGCATTCATGAATTTGCAGAAGTTTATATGCTTAAATCTCATTGCTAACTGTAAAAATTAATGACTTGCTTAAAAGTTCAGATTCATACTGCTAGATTTCAGATACTTAACTGAAACCACTGTATGTCTATTTGGCAAATGTTTCTTCTATAGAGAGATCCTTCTTCAGAGTAATTTATCCCATCCTGAGGTCTGAGTCCCTGTCTGGAGGACTCTGGCTCTACTCACTGGGTACACAGCCTCCTTAGAGAGAGGATGGATACATTTTTTTCTACTTGATACATTACGTCTGGTCCTCAGTGTTACTCTGGATATTGGCTTTTCAGAATTCACATCGTAATCCCAGATATAAGGACATCTGCTGTGAACTGAGAATATGCATCTGATAAAGAAGGCGAAGTTTGTTCATTTCAAGACTTGGTATACAGGCAGCCCAACTAACATGCATACATATTGTCAGATTCTTAAAATCACATGTTTCCTAATGCAAATAGAACCACTGGAGCAACTTACAAAGAAAAGAAAAAGTAATTTTGGTAATGAGATTGGCTATCTTTCAAATAAAGCATTTTGCTTTATGTGTTGGGCTTGATGCATGGTAACAGCAGGTGAGTTAGACAACTAATGGTTATGAACCTTTGTCTTATTACAACTCTGCAGATGTCTGTACAGGTCAAGAACCACTGGCATGTGGGGTGATTTTTGAATGGGACATTGCAGAGGAATGTGAGGGCACCTGGGCATAGCACCAGTGAGGAGCAGCAGGGTCCAAGTGAATTCCCAGTACGCACTTTGTAGAGCTGGGCCCCTACTCTGGCAGCATCCTGACTTCATGCCAGAGTAAGAGGTGGATGTCATCACTTGAAGGAAAGCTGGGAGCAATACTGTGTTTCATTTAATCCCTTATTATTGTTAAGGCTGGTGGAAGGACAGAAGAAATTGATTTTGTTTTGAGGTAGTAATGAGTCAGCTAAATGGGATGGGGGATAAATTATAAAACTGCTTAAAGGAGCTTGTTTCTGATGTGTAGAGGAAGATGAAATGATCAAAGGGAGCTCACTGAGAGTGATGTGCTCAGCTTAGCTGCAGCTCGGTGAATGAGCAAAAGGAAAGCTGCAGTAGCCACAGAGCAGAAAGGAGATGAAGAGAAGAGAGGGTTTTATCTGTGTGCACAGCCGAAGTAGGGGAAATACTGTCTGAGAGGGTTTTGTTAAGGAAAGGACTTCTAATAATATATAGAAGGGAGAAATTTCTATCCTGACTAAAATTAAAAGGCAACAACGCTAAGTAACAACCAGCTGAGTGCAGTTCTGCGGCAGAGGTAGGATGGAAGGGATGGTCTGATCAACATAAGATCATGAGTCTGGCTGGGATGATTCTGAAAAATGAATGATAATCAGCCTTGTGGGATAAAACCTTGATAAAGCATTCTTCCTAACAACATCTCCAGCTTTTCTGGTTCACAGCTAAGAAGTTGCTTTCATTTCCACTTTCACAGGACAGTCACATGTAGTAATTAACTGGCCAGTAAACACCACATCAAATGGGGAGTAGCACAAACTGCTGTTAATAAGAGGAATTAGGAATGATGGAACAATAATTTCACTCTTCTCAGATATATCAACTGGTACAGAGACTGATTCCAGTTAACAGCATATGGCTGCTTGAAATAAATCATATAGGTGGAGGGACCAGCTCTGGAAAAACAGTGATTAATAGAGACAAGTGGACAGAAGGACTTTGTTAAGTAAGCCTTTGCAAGTGCTTGCTCTGGTGCGGCTGCTCAGTAAATGTCTGCTCAACTGCCTTACTCTGGAAGTACCAAGATTGCAGACACTAAGTTTCCAGAGATAAATTCCTCAGACACTCACCACTTTGCTCTTGAATGTGTTTAGAAGTGCCTCAGTTTTGAAAATCCTGATTTGCTCATATCTCTATCCAGATAAAGTCTCTCGTCGTGATCAACTACCTGTATCTCTGGTAGAAAGGCTCGGAGCATCCCTTACAGATCTGGCTTAGAGCAGGACACAGAAAGATATTATGACACCCTTGCATTCAAGAGATGAGTAGTTAGAGCACTCATGCACATTTGGGAGATTTAACTCCTTCTTCTGCCTAAAGGAGACATAGAACCACAACTCCAAATCTAAGTCAAAGACCTTAAACACTTTGTTTGATGATGTTCACAAAACTACTAGGGAGTAGCTCCCCTCCTCTAGTTTATTGAAGAGATTTCACTTTAATTTAAATAGTGATATATTCTTTATGCTAGGAGAGAGAGAGAGCAAGTGTGTTTTCCTTAATGCTAAATCTCCTGTTGGTACAAAAAAGGGAAAACTTTTTCAGTCTTTGCTTCACTGAGCACCTAAGGGAGGAAATACAAATTAATGAAATGGGGGCAGATGGGGGGAAGTTCTGTGTAGTCACTGGGTTCACATAATCTTATTTAGACTCTCAACCCCCAAACAGTCCCACTTCAACATGAGGTGCATACTAGTTCTAAAACTGCCCTTAGTATTTCACAGAACAAAACCCTTTAGGCAGATTGAGAGGAGGAGATGTGGATTAAGATCAACACAGGCAGGGCAAGGGAACTGATCTTGAGAGTCTACCATGTGACTGTGAATAGTTTATTCATTGAATTTTTGGATGAAAACCATAGCTGTGGCTGCTCTAGCTGTGTTTTGTAGGGACCCTGTGTACAGAAAATACAGTTATGGAGTGCTTATGTTTCCTTCATCCTTTCCCCCTGTATATCTCTTTGGTAATACTGGAAGAGGAATGGTGATCTTAGGGGTCGTCCCTGGGTTAGGTATGATCTAGACCCTCAGCTACTCTGCCCTCTCAAAGCAAAAACATGTACATAGATACAATGTATGCAGTAAATTAAGTGCCTGGAGTGACTACTGTTATTTCTGGCACTTCATGGATAAAATAGGAGATAAAGAAGGATTTTGCAGCTCCTAATTTTGAGGGCTCTCATCCTGAAATCCTGTTGACTCACAGTAGATTATATGCAAGCACTGTGCATACTGATGGGAATTAAATCTATCTCATATCCAAAAAAATACAGGAATGGGTAGTTAGTTGGAAGGAAACATCTGGGCCATTCAGTGCAAGCCAGCACTCTGTGAACACCAGGAAAGATCAAATCAATGTTGCCTTTAGATGAGTCTACAGAAGATTTCTTGCATATATGTAGTTGCTCTGATACATGTTTGGGTAAATACATATGGTTGCTCTGAAAAACAGAGGTACTAGTGCCTGAAGACTTTGTGTGCAAAAGAAAGCAACCAGAGACATTTTTGTTTTCTTGAGCTCCTGCGGTAGGAGGGAATTCGTTATTGGAAAATACAACTGGATGAGCCTAAGAACAGCTTGTAGTTAATTACAGGTGTGGTTACACATACCTTAGCCATCAAAAAGATGATCACAGATCAGCATCTCTGATCTACAGCCACTGAGATCTCTAGCCCAGATCCACAAAGCAGTCAATAGATGTGAAAGGTCTGTGCTTCTCTGAGGGCCATAGACCACAACTGCAGGAGTCATGAAAGCACGCTGGCTTACTTTAGCTTTGAAGCATTTCTTTCTTCTGAAAAGAAAGTCAAAAGACATCTGAGCCCCACCCTGCAAAGCAGAAGCCAAGATGGATCCTGTCTAACTTATGGTGGGTGAATCAACAGCAGAGGACATTTTTAAAAAGAAAAAAGGAAAAAGGTAAACCAAGGAAGTCTTGGGTGGTCTGAAAGTCATTCTGGAGTGGGGGACAATTCTCCCATTTCTGCTGCTGTAGTGTAATGTGCTGCACTCCCCTATGCTGCAATGTCAGTGGTATATATGCTTTTAGCTCTCTCTTGCTTGCTTCTGCTATAGGCTCAAACCCACTAGATACGCAGGAGAATTGACTGAAATCTGACAAAGCTAACCAACCAGACCTACCAACAAAACATGCAACTTTAAAATAAAGTTTGACCTTTATAAAGTTTAATCTAATAGCAGCTAGAAAAGGAATCCACTTCAAGTTTAAGAACTGAAGTTAGCTGCATTCAAGTTCGTGCGTTTCACTTGGGTTTCTAATTTTAACAAGAATTAGCTGCATGTATTTTTTCCTCCTAACAAGAAAT
>VYZV01021701.1:169362-214573 GCA_013401275.1 Pandion haliaetus | reverse complement strand
GTGCCCGTTCCCTTGCGGGTGGGCTGGCCGCGGGGCACGGCTCCGGCTCCTCTCCCCGGCCCTGTTGTCCCGCTTACCTGTTTTGGTGGGGAAGTCACTCTTTCAAACAGTTTCCGATAATTTTTTCTATATTGCTCTTAATGACTATGTGGTATCTGTGTTCTTCCAAAAGTCCCAAGTTCCAAGTCGTGAGTGGGCTAGGGAGAGAAGGGAAAGACTTAAGAAGCTCCTTTCATAAAAAGCAATGTTTTTCTTGCTCCCTGCTTCACGGCCCCCGCAGTCGCCAATCAGGAAAACCAGCGGGTTTTGCCCCGCTTGAACTTGCTCGCTCGTGTGCAAGGGTTTCGGTCCCAGGTGTCTCCCTGAAGGCAAAGGGGGCTCGGTGCTTGTTTAGTACCCGTGGAAGGAATCAACGTGTTTGGGTTTTACAGCTTCTGAAAATTACTATTTTTTTTAAATGTTTGTATCCATGCAGGATATGTTTATGTTAAGCTTGGCCCTGCTTTTAATTTATATATTGTAGTATTACTTTCCAGCCATTTATGGCTTCTTTGAGGCTTTTCGCTTAAAACCCACCAGCGTATTCTTTTTCTGACTGTTTGGTAGCTTCAGAATTTAAATTAACGATGTGCAATGTTTTGTCAAATGACCTGTGGGCATGAATGCCAGCAGAAATGTCTGAACAGCTACAATGCGAATGTGTAAATGCTCCTGAAACTGGGCTCAGAAGAAAAAGCTGTGAATTGCCTAGCTCTGCACCGCTCCAGTGGCCAGAGGAGCTGAACTTGGGCCCTCTCTGGGTAAGAAGAGATGGAAAAGCAAAGCAGGCATTGCTTTGTACCATCACAGGCGTTTCTATAGTGCAAAGAGGGAAGTTTAAATGTCTGTTGAATCCCAGGCTATCACTTCTGAAAGGGTTTTTTTTTGTTGTTGGATTTTGGAATTGGTCATTTCTGTTTGAGTACAGTTCTATAAAACCACACTTGGAAACACAGAACAACTTCTCTTAAGAATCATGGGGATCAGTTAATCTTTCCTAAACCTTTGATTTTTAGGGTCACGTTTAGGAGGTGACTGCGCTGTGGCATTTCTTCAGTTTTGAAGGAGGTGTGTTTGGAAGTTTTTGCTTGATAAATGCTTTAATTTAAATGCTTCTGCAGGGCCGACAGGCGTAATCACCTACGGTGTGATCTCGGTAATTATGGATAGCAACAGGGCATCATTGTTAGAACTTGGTGCTAAATGAAACTGCTTTGATTAATTGTAAATCTGTAAGATTGTTCCAGTGTTTCGAGCTGAATTTTCATCTTTATCAGTTTAAGTGCCCACATAGGGGATCAGCTAAGGAAATTGAGTTGAGACTAATAGTTAACAATTTACCGTACATCATGGATTTTTGGTCCAGTGATAAAAGGCTGGCAGGAAATGAGAAATTGATACCTCAAATAAAAGTAAACATGTGTTGTTAAGTGTAGCTTTTACAAGATTGTTTGATAAATTATAAATTGGTTTAGGCAAAGCACAACCTGTACTGACCTATTTCGGTTAGTTTGAAGCTGATAACACCAAGACTTTAAGTAAGTTTATACATCTGAAGGCAGATCCGTGGCTGATGTAAATTGTCAAAGCACTGTTGACGTTAATTAGGTTCCAGCATTTTATGCCGATGGAGAGTATGTCAGTATATCTAATAAACAGTGTTCTGTGTTGTTGGAATACGAGTCTGAGAAGGAGCTGGAATTAACTTTGACAGTGTAAGTAGACTTGTTAGGGACATGGGATTTTAAGCAAACAAATTTTTTTCAAAGCTTAGTTTGTACTTAGGTGTGAGATGAGACATGCAAGTTACCTTATTTGTTACGTTGCAGGAGATGTTAAAATTTTGGGTCTAAGTCATGTTCTCATTCTGCAAAAGCTTTGTGCATAATTCCACTGATAGCAGTAACACTGCTCATGTGTCGGAGTCAGCATGTACAGCCTTGGACCCTGAAAAGCATGTAAGAACAGCTTTGTGCAGTGTTTTAAAGGTCTCTTGACTATAAAGCAAGAAAGGATTTTGTTTTAGCTTAACTAAAAAAGTGCTTCTAAAGCTTAATGATCAGAGGATCTGGCCCAGAAGCACAGTCCACGTTGGTTGCTGAGACGTAAAGCGAGCCAATGATGACAGCCCTGCAGTACTGCTGCTCAAGTACCGCATTTCCTAAATCAAAGGTTAGGATTAGAAATAATTGTATTACTTTCTGTTGCAGATCCATGTTTATATATTCCTCGTTTTGCACACATGCTTGAGTTTGGGGATAAGAACCACGAGGTGTCCATGACGGCTCTGAGGCTGTTGCAGAGAATGAAGCGGGACTGGATGCACACCGGCCGCCGGCCTTCTGGGCTCTGCGGAGCAGGTATGTCAGACACTGGGTGTATTGCTTCCCCTGCAGTGGGTCGGACGGGAGAGTCTGGGAGTTGGGAACAGATGAGGACTTTCTCATTTCCTTGGTGCTGTCATGTTCTCTGGGTTTCGTGCTGTCAGGCACCTACAGATTATATAGGTCTTCACGGAAATAGTTTCTGAAAGTCAAACTTCATTTTTGCCCTTGCTCCTACATTACTCGCTTAGATCCTTTGTATCTTACTTTTTGGATTTTTTAACCTCCTTTCTGGTGCTCTTCTCGCCCACACTCTCTGCAAGCTCTAGCTGCTAAAAGTTTTTTTTGTCAGCTAAAATGACACCATTAGTGCAAGCACTTTGATTTGTGTCTTTACACAGAGTCTTATGCAAGAAATGCCCTCTTTGACCTGTTCTGTGAAATTATTTTCCTCTCCTTCTTCATCTTTTTCCAAGATCCATTGCTGTCATGATGCTTACAAAAAACCTACTGGTTTGGGAGGGCTAGGTTAAAAGGTAGTCAGTACCAGCCAGTGAGGTCAGAGTAATGAAGAGTGTAGATAGTCACAGAGTTCATGTATGCGCTTTATTTTATTTAAAAGATCTTACATGTGCATGCTGGAATGAGAAATAGTGCACAAACCTTAGGGAATGCAGGACTATGCAATCTTCTTGAAATTTCTAGCCTCTTTTTGTTAATAGCACTTGCTTATTGCACCTTGCTAAAAATTTGAGTGTAGACTGTATGGGAGATCAGCCTGGTCTTTGATTCACTACATAGACTATATCCACACGAGGAAATAATTTGATTCAACAGACATGGATCAATAGATTGAAGCAGGTGCTGCTGAGTGCCCTACATCCGTCCATGCAATATGCAGTTCACGTGGTGTACTGTGGACTGGGTTTAGTTTGGTTCCGTGGCCTAAATGTCTGTGCCACATGTTGTTTGAAGGACCGGCTGTTAGTTCAGCCCCTGATGTTCCCATTAGGAACTGGAGCACTTTAAACATACACCTGAAGTGGAGCTCTAGTTTAGTTTCCTCTGAAAGGAAGCACTTTTTCATGCTTAAAACTTCTGCGCACTGAGCCACTGCACAATGAGTGGGTGTGATGCTTCAAAACGGAGCTAGTGCTCTGACTCAACACACTAATGTAATTGCAGCCAGTAGTAGTTACCTAGCCCTATAAAGGGTCTTGCAGGAGGGCACTTAGGCACTAGCAAGACAGTGATAGGGGTGACAGCGATGAGGGCAACAGCTTAAGCAGATTGAGTGTTTCGCTGGAGATCTTTTGATTCAGGACTAGTAAATTCTGCTAAAAAGATGATAACTTTGAAAATATGTGATCAATGAGATGTTCTTGTGCTGTATTTTAAGTAGCTGACCATGGTTTCCCAAATACAAAGCACAGGATTTTTCAGGGTGCAATTTGCAATTAGCTTAATTTTGTCTGGGAAGCAAAGTTTGTAAAGTCAAGTCAATCACCTGTATCCAGGGTCACAGCTGAGCATAAGCATTTACAGCTCTTTAGCTGAAGGCAGGGACAAAAAGAGGGTATAGTTATCTGTTTTCTGCTTTTCTTTGGGAAATTTTCCTCTTTTTGACATTGACTTTCCCTGCTTATTCTCTAGCTCTGCTAGTGGCAGCAAGAATGCATGATTTCCGACGTACTGTTAAAGAGGTCATCAGGGTGGTCAAGGTTTGTGAGTCTACATTAAGGAAAAGGTCAGTGCAGTCTTACTGCTTTTATCTTTCGTTTACAGTGAAAAGTGGTGTAGTCTAAAATGAATGTGTATCGGAGGAAACCAGGTTCTTTTCCTTTTCAGAAGTGCCAAGAATAAAATAAGTACAACGTGTTTTAGCGGGTCATTTTCGAGTACTAACACCTGCCTCTTATGTAAGGCCTCACATGCTTAGCAAAGGTGGTAAGGAGCACTGTGCCCATTTAACAGGTGAAGAGTTGAAGGCAAAAAAACCATCGTGTCAGAAATGTTAACGGTGTTGTCATGTCCTCAGAAGAAATAATTGACTGATTCTCAAAGCGGAGGGTGTACTGTGAGATTTTTTTTTTATTAATCTAGAATACAGTGCTGAAAAGTCTCATCCTTTAGCTGTTACTGAACAGAGCTTTTCAAAATATTTTGCTGAAATGTTCATTTTTGATAGTGGTGTACTGCCAATAAATAGAAGACAGTGCAGTGAATCTAATGATAAGTTCACTGGAGGGGTCCAAAGTGGAATTATCAGCAGAATGTGAGCCTGAAAGTGGGAATTTCCTAAGTACTTTTGACATGTGGGTTTTTTTTTTAAAGATCTAGTAGTATTTTCCATATTTTGATGAAGTAAGCAGTCACCATGTTTCCCTCATTTTAGTTTTGAAAAGTTGTAACATTTTCTTTCCTGTAGGCGCAGTAAAAAATGACCTAACTGTGAAATACCGTGCTTTCCGTTGCCCCCATTTGGAAATTTTTGTACCACCAATATACTCTGAAGTTTGTTCCACCAAGGTCTGTCCTTAGAAAGCTCCCCTGGTGTGTCTCTTTCTCTCGACCTCGCTGAGACCAGCTTAAGCACATCCTGCTGAGTCTAATACTTGTTAATAATGCTCACTTCTGAATTGTGAAAAATATTTTTGCCCCAGATCTTCATTTGTGGAACAGGAATGATGCTATTTCCCTACCATGCATGTGTGGTAGAGGGATAAATTTAAAATGTTTGAAGTGCTTCAAGGTACTACAACTATAAGAATGGAGCAGTTCAAATGCCACTTTTTTCCTCTGGTCAACAGGTCACGTTTTAGTATGCGTTTTGTATGATTAATGATTTATGCACCCACAATCTACTTCAAGATGCTTTGGTTAAATAGTTAAAGGGCTTGTTCTTACTAAGAAAATAAGCATAATAAATTAGAGTTGGAAGGAAAATTAATTTGAGCAATTGTTTCAAGTGAAGAAATCTTACTTCAAAATTCATGCTTTGAAATGTTTACTCAAGTCACACACATCAACTAAAATGACAGCGTTATTTACTTTGACAGGGTAAACGTGACAGCTGAATTATTTTCAGGCAGCTATAATTACAACTATTTATGATGAATCTATAAATTTGATTGATGTTTTTCAAATAAGGGCATGTAATATAGTATTTAATGGAAGCAAATAAAAAAAATACCTTTGAATAACTCTTTCTGCACTCCATTTTTTTCCCCTCTTCTTTCAAGAATTCCTCTCAAAATGCCATCAAGTAGAAGTTGTCTAAATTAATAAGAACTTGTTTCACGTTCTTAAAAATGTCTTTGCTTCTCATTTTGATGTACAGTTTTATTCTAATTATTGCTATAGTTACTCCGGTTTGTGAAGAGCTACTGCTGCTCTGTGCATTGTGAAGGTCTTGAGTGTGGTTGGGTGAACGCTCATTAATGGATGGCGTTGGATGCTATGCTCACTGTTGATGGCTTTGCCCTGAAACCAAAGAGGAGTCCGGATACAGCTGAAACTTCCAGCCTGCAGGTTCTGCTGTGTGGTTTGATTTAGCTCCCAGCTGGCTACATGGCTCCTGGGGAAGCACAGACCATGGGAAGGTGAATTTGCTTTTGGTGCCGATGGACTTCCATGGCAGAAATCTGCAAGGGAAGGGGCGGCACCGACACGAGGTGCCTTGTGGAAGCAGCCCAGCAGCCTGGGGGGACAGGGCTGTGTTGATCAGTGGCTTGACTGAGGATGCGGGAGTGACACTTTTTAAGAAAGCCCTGCTTGGCTTCCTGTTTTGGGAAGACCCTCAGCAAGGGGTGGCAGCCCTTCCCTAAGAAGGGCACTGTTTCTGATCCTGTGCAGTGCAGCTGATGTGACTGTGTAAAAGGGGATTAGTTCACCCTGTTGTCCATCAGCTGGAGAGCACCAAGCCCTATGTGCCTGTAGTCTCTCACCTCTTTCACTGCTGTGTACTAGAGGAGGAGCTCTTAGGAGGAGGTTCACAAAAATGTGATGTACATTCAGGTCATAAAAATGAATGACCTGATCAACAAGGGAATCTGTTTTGGAAGGAAAAAGTGACAAAGTATCACTCATGGACCCTGTCACTCACCCTTGAATCAAGAGTTCTTAATTTAACTGTCTGTTTGGTTAAAAACCAGTGTGTGTTTATTTTTAACATGGGTGGGGTTTTGGTAGGATCTTGGCAAGAAAACTTTGTAGTTACTTCACAGGGCCTTTGAGCTTTATGTTTTGAAGCACACAATTAAAATGTAAAGCTTGTTGCTGTTGTTGAAAGTGAATGTATTAAATATTAATAAATGCACTGATAATTCTATCTCATTTCCAGTCTAATTGAAATGATATTAACTTATATATCACTTTATATATTCAAAGTACTGCACAAATATTAACTAATTAGTCAAATTGTTATTTTCTGTGTAATCATCTGTGGAGATAGCAGAAATTAACTTTTAATAAACCCAATCCTTTTATTTAGTTTAATCCTCACATTTGTGCCTGTGTTCAATGCACCTGTCTTCGCTGCTGCCTTTTTAACCTTTACATACTCTGCCCCTTCATCTGTTTATTCACCTATTGCATACTTTCTCTGCATACTAAATTCTGTCTTATCTGCAGTGAGAATAGTTTTTGTGATATTTGTCCATTGTGCATTATCTAATACTGTGTGGCCCTTAGGCCTGTTTGAAGATCTTAGGCACTTCTTCAATAGAAATAAAAAAACCTCAGCTTACCTTTGTTAACACTTGCATTTTACTTCTTTGGCTTACTCTCTTTATCCTTAAAATGAGCTGTTTTATACATAAAAAATATTTCTTCTCAGTTCCATAAAGTACTATCTGTTAAAAACCCTATTTGTGATGAACTTCAGAAGAAGTAAAGCTTCATTTAGAAAGAATTGGAATAAAAGACCAGAATGGGTTTAAACAGCTCATTTTTGAGGTGAATGTTTTTTCTCACAACAAAATAGCGTTTTGGGGGAAGACGAGGATTGTTTCGAAGGAACTCCGTTTACCAGTTGGAGATGCTGCAGGGACTTTCATAAATGGGGTCCTTTGCTCATATCCTGGGGACCCAGCTACAGCTCTTTCAATGACTGCGTTGGTAATTTTCTGGAAAAATTAAAGATTCATGCATAGAGATAAATGTATTGCCTGCAGCTTTTCTTATTTTCATTTCTGCAATATATAGCTCACATAAACTTCATGTCCAAGCTCCCAGTGCAGTCTCAAGCTGGGTAGATGTCTGTGAGAGCAGGCAAAGCGAGGAGCAAGTCGATATGAGTCCACAATGGGGATGGGAAGAGAAGGTAACAGAGACATGCATAGCTGTGAGGTGGCTGTGAGGTTACGTTTTCCAAAATACCAAAGCTGTATCAAGGCCAGGACTGAAGGGAAAGGTGTGAAGTCTGTGTTTGGCTCTGATCCAAGTAAAGCCATACTAAAGTCCTGTGAGAGGTATCTGCTGAATTCTGTGAGAACGGTTTACCTAAGGTATTTGAGCATGGAGAAGGGTAGAGGATGCTCAGTACCTCAGGGTTGTGTAAGTGCTCTTGGTTGAAGTGGGGTATGGAGAGAAGTTTTCAGAAAACTGGGAAAGTTACTTTGTGTAAAGGAGCTTGTGGTGGTGTCTGCTCTGATCTCAGCTCAGCAGCCGTGAAGCTCCTTCGCTGGCTGCTGTTGTGATAAGCTATGAAAAAAAGTAAATTGAAAAATATTTTATGTCTCCAGTTAAATAATTTCAAGTGGCTTAGAGATGATTTCTAGAAATCTTTCTGGTATGGTGAGTAAAATACAACTTGATCCGTGTGGGTTGGTATTGCATACCTTTGTAAGTTGGATTGCCTGTTTTAATGAAAAAAGGTTTTATTTTTGAGGAATCCAATTTCACAGGCAACGTTCCTTTTTATAAATCCGGCTTCTATACAGCTAGTAAGCTAATACATTAATTAGATTCCTAATATATTGCAGTACTTCATACTTATTTTAAAAAAGTAATTTTGAACTTATTTGGTGTCTGTTACTTTTGAAACAATAATTAACATGTTAGCACTAACTCGGGCTTAGATTTTGTGAACAGTTTTCTCTGTGTTTGACTTTCCTCATCTGAGTGGCTGTTAAGAAATTAAGCAGCGCGCTATTTTTCTTTTCCGGAAGATCATAGAGTGGTTTTGACAGACCACAGTGGAGGAACCATGCTAATGAAACAAAATTTTAAGGAATGCTAAAGCATTTTGTTTCATTAGCATTGTGTGAACACTTGAATCGGGGTGTCGTGGTTTAACCCCAGCTGGCAATTAAACACCACACAGCTGCTCGCTCACTCCCCTCACCCAGTGGGATGGGGGAGAGGATCGGGTAAAAAACAAAGTAAAACTCATGGGTTGAGATAAAGACAGTTTAATAGGATGGAAAAAGAAGGGAAAATAATAATAATAGAATATACAAAAAAAGTGATGCTCAATACAATTGCTCACCACCCACTGACCGATGCCCAAGCAATCCCTGAGCTATGGTGTCCCCTGGCCAACTTCCCCGGTTTATATGCTGGGCATGACATCGCATGGTGTGGTGTACCCCTTTGACTTGTTTGGGTCAGCTGTCGTGGCTGTGTCCCCTCCCAACTGCTTGTGCGCTCCCAGGCTCTGCTGGCAGGGCAGTATGAGAAGCTGGGAAGTCCTTGGCTTAGTGTAAACACTGCTTAGCAACAACTAAAACCTCAGTGTGTTACCAACATTATTCTCATCCTAAATCCAAAACACAGCTCTATACCAGCTACTAGGAAGAAATTAACTTTAGTCCAGCTGAAACCAGCACATGGGAAGAAAACCCCAGGAACAAAAAATTCCAGGTGGTTTAGGCTGGTGGACTTCTGGGATGGCCACGGAGGTCTGTCAGTGGGATTATTGGCGGGCTAACTGTGTGCACAAGTGTTAACCCGAGTTAACCGCTTGTGTAAATGTTAGCAGAATCGAGGCTTTAAAATTTGTTCTGATGAATTTGTGGTAATTCAAAATCTTTGTCTTGGTGTGAGCAAGTAAAAGCAACTAATTCTAAAGGGTGATTTTATTTAGTACAATAAATCTTTCAAGGTATCTATTCTTTAATACTTTGAAAATGACAGGGAGTTGCCAGCAAATGAGCACCATAAATTATCTAAAATTATATATATGTACAATGATTACATATCAGGAGATTACATTTCTGTTTATTTACATACTGGTGGATACTGGAAAACTTTTTTTTGATGTCATGTAGGAAGTATTTAATAACTATTTGTGAAACATGTTCTGTATTAAGTATCACTTTTAGAGTATGTGTTTACATACTTCCATATAGTTCAGGCATAAACATTGTATGACTTGGAAAAAAATGGGGAGGGAAGGATGATGCAATAGACTGTTACATTTGTGTGAAAAATCATGATGGTGTGCCACCTCAGTGTGAATTCTGAACTTCTCTCCTATGAGTGAGTGCACAGGTTTGGAGTGGCAGGCAGCACTGATGAATGTTAAGTTAAAACAGTGGGAATATACTGCAATATTTTGGTATTTCACTAAGATATGAAAGTAAATGCTTTACTTTTCCAGAGTTTGCAAATGTTGGAGTTGTCAAACCAGCTGATCTATTACTGGAATGTTTGTAATTGATACGACAGTTGAGGTTATGTAGTTATCATGTAAGTTATTACTTAGGGTTTTAATTACATTGTTAATTTGGGAAAAATCAGGGGAATTTAATTACCACCGCCAGCTTATCTTGCAATAAAGTTTTTTTAATGTATTTCTGCTAACAATATGCCAATATTCAGCTTAGTACTTTTTTAATCCTTTAATAAAATATTTTAAGTACTTTAAAAAGACCTCTCACAACAGGCAACTTAAAAGCTGACTGCTCAGGCTAAATTTCATGTTCACTCTTTAAAAAAACAATTGTCTCTGAAGTTGTAATTTGTTAGCCCTTCTGTGTAGAGGCCCAGCACAAGATACCTCTGCTTTATGCTGCCTGCTTTCTAGAGCTAGATGCTGATTGTGTATACGTAGGAGGACACTGTGGCTTTTCCTAATGGTCTCTGCTTAGAAGTCCCTCTTGGACTTTGAACGTGGACTCCTGAAGCATTGTGAGTTGGACTCCAGAAGACCTTGTTGTTTTACGTGCTTTGTCACACCCCACTGCTGCATAATTTCAATTAAACATTTAAACTGAGCAGCCAGCTGCACGCAGGAGTCTTTTTTTTTTTTTTTCCTTGGCTGTAGGCGGGATTCGTAAGTCTCCACTGGACGGTATCCCTGAAACAAAACAAAGTAAAAAAACCATTGCTCGTAACTTCAAAATGACTGACCCATTTTCCCTTATTGGGAGCTAAATTAAGTGTGAACAGAACTGGTTTACTGTTTTGTGCACAAAAGTGCTTTATCAGAATACGAGGTGTGGTTTTGTCCGTAAATGGATGAAATAAAAGCCATGGAAATTTTTCTTTGAAAAAAAAGGTTGGGGTTAGGCGCAGATGACACCAAGCTCTGGAACAATTTTCTTCCCAAAGGAATTTGCTTGAAAGAGTTTGCTGTGAGAAACTGTAAGAGGAGGGTTTATACTGGAAGTTAAATCTTAGCCTGAGCTGTAGTGGTTGCCTCTGCTTCAGCTATAAATAGAAAATACTTGTCTGCCAAATTTCAATTTTTAGAGCCCTTTTGAATTTGTGCCAAGGAAATATTATCTTAATTTGTATATCTGTTTATTTTCCTCCTTCTGTGCATAACTTGAAATGGCAACTCTTATTAGATTTTTTTAGATTAACAAAAGTGCAAAATGAACTTGGATATAATTTTTATGTGGGACTTAAAAAATAGCCTGTAGCTACTTTTTTTTTTCATGAGGGCACTCCCTCGCCCCTGAGAGTATTGTGCTTACAATTATGGTTGCATCAGTTTTTCTTAGCTGCCAAACTAATGTTACCTTGTTTCATGTGGCGTAGACTGCTGCGTGCATCAGTTTGTTGCCTTGGTGGCATGTGTCCAAACACTGGATAAAATTAAAGATGTGTTTAAAAATATGTAGGCAGGATATCAGCCAATGTAAAATGTTGAGGCAGGCAAGTGGTTGGCAAATGCAGGTATTTATTTATATCAAGTTAAAGGAGAAAATATTGAGTGAACAGCTCGCTCTCCCATAGAGATGATGCTCAAGCTGTGATCCTGACCATCGGGGATGGATGGTTCTTAATTTCAGGAGGAATGTTACAGCCTTGTAGTTAAGACCATTGAGAAGTGAATAAATAACATGCTTCTCTAAATTTGGGTTTGCCACCGGGCTGTGCCTACACTGTCACGCCGGCAGCCCTCACTGCCGGGTGGTCAGCCTTCGCCCTGTTTGGCTTGGATCAGGACTGGAGGAATAGGAGGGCACGGGCATGGGACTGAGTGCTGGTGGCTGAGTCGGGTGGTTGAACCGTGCTGTGCTGTGGGTTTGAGCTCCTTGGTAGCACCACCAGCAAACATGACGTAGCTCTGCCCTGTCCTAGTGCAGATGTGCTCTTTAAGAGAGACCGTGCTCCTGTTTTAGCTTGGCGCTGAAGCTGGCGCTTGAGCTGAAGCTGGTGCCAGCTGCCGGCACGTTGGCTCACCCATGGGCTAATGTCTGTCGGGTGCAGGGTACGTGACAGGAGTCACACTATGTGGTGGACAAGGAGAGGGACAGACAGAGCCTCGGGTGTCCGCAAGGAGACATGCGTGGGGTTAGGTGCTGAAACCCAAGCATGGTCATCTTGTCCCCAACCTTGCCTCATGAGGGACTGGTTTTGCTACTGGTGTTTTCTACATTGCTCCACATGCCCAGAGGTGTTGCCATTTTGGCTGGGCTCTGGATCTGGCTGCTCATCTCAAACTCAGAGCAAGTGTGGGATAAACAAACTGGGTGTCTTTGGCAAAGTGCATGTTGGCTTTTTACAGTGTGAGGAGAATAATATTTTAACAAGGTGAGGCTGGTTGGGAGGAAAAGTCTTGCTGAAGTGAGACCACCTGTGAGTGCATGATTCACATGTGGAGAGATGGATGACTGTAGTTTAATGATGGTGACTGGGAAGGTCTGTGTTCCTAAAATGATACATGGGTTTGGCATTAAGTGAATCCTGATTTAAAATAATAATAACAATGCCATAGCCAGGTTTTCCCTTGAGCCTGATAGATGAGGCTCCCTCCTGGAAGGTGGGTAGTGCACATTGGAAGCCCGTTAATGCTGAGAAAGATTTCTGGTCTGTTAATTAAAAGCTGGGTGCTGCTGCTGCCAACAGCATCCTCCTCTCCTTTCCAATTTGATCTGAAAGAGAGGAGGAGGGAGTAGTTCCCTGGTACTCTGAGGGAAGGTTTTGGGCTGTCAGTCACTCTCAAATACATGCCTAATTTGGGGCTTTGTGGAGATGCCTGAACTCCAAATGCGAGACTAGATTTCAGAGGCTTCCTTCTCCTCAGCAGCACTAATTCTGGCCAGCACAGCCATGCCTGGGCTCAGCATGCTGCTTGCTGTGGGTTTAACAAAGAGGTGCCCAGCTCTCCTGTGCATTTCATGGCATGAGATGGCCTGCGGACTATGCTCCGGGAGCAGGGTGTCTCCAGGCAAAGTGTCCTGAAGTTATGGCATGCCTACGTCCCTTTGTATGGGCTATCTTGTCTTGCTCCTCAGTTTATAAAAAAAGAAATACAGGTACTGATGAAGATGTAGGGAGAGAGTGTGGCCCTGTGTTCTTGGCTTTGACCCTGGAGTCAGTTGGAAGTGGAATTTCTGTCCTAGAGAAAATTCCTTCTTTGGAAGGAGTTTTGTTGCAATTGGAGCTAGAGAAGAAACCCATTACTGTGTTTAGCGGGGGAGAAATGCTGAAAGGTCCTGTGCTGGGAGTACTGAATCACCATTTTTAGTTTCCTAGCTTTGGAGATGGAAGCTGTTGTCAGCTTTGCTTCCTCTGGAAGATGGGAATATTCCAGTGAAGCAGCTGCAGACCCATCATTGCCGTTTTCCCATGGAAAATGTTGATATTATTAAAAGGACACTTTCTGTCAGAAAGGCATTCTGCCAGACATTTCCTAACCTGGCTTTGTATTTAACCTTTTGTCTCACTTTCTCCATCTGTAAAATGGATGTGCTCATTCTCGACCACCTGTATAAAATGCTGAAATTTGTGGATGAAGTTATGACAGCATGGTCTCATTTAAGATTCAGTTCCTTCGAAAGATTCAGCTGCTTTCATGGCAATTCCCCATGGAACTAGTCCTATCTCTCACATAGGTAGGAATGTTTAAAATGCGAACATTAAACAAATACAAAGTATATTATTGTAAAATTACATGCATTCATCTATTCCATCTGTGCAACGTGCAGATGATCCCTTTATTTTACTACTGCTTCTGTGTGTCCTGGGAAGATTACTTCTTGTCCCTCTTCCAGTCTGCTGAAGATGTGTTACTTTAACATTTGCTTTGCATAAATGAATCATGCTAACATATCAGGAATATTTTTTAGCGTACTCCTAAACTATGATGGCAGATATTTTAGTTTGGGAATCTGTTTTGTTGTTGCTGTTGATAACAAAAGCAATGAGACAAGAGGGATGAGCTGCATTTCTCATCTTAGTTTTGTCAGTCTATACTTAATCGACCGTAGGGGCTGTGGTATTTCTGTTCAGTCTTTGTTCATCAAAAAAACTGTGTGTTACATACTCTAATAAATCAAAAGCTAATTTGTGATATGAAAAGATACTTTCTTTGCAGCAGATGAAACAATTAGTATCACTTCAGTTTTAATGTAGTCTGTATTTGAGCCAAAGTTTCCAAGGATGACATGTTTATTCTGTAACTTAGCAGTTTGACAAATTTTGTTACTTTTAAAGGAGTTCTTAATGATTTTATGGTAACGTGCTGTATACTTTGGTAGGTTGACTGAGTTTGAAGATACACCAACAAGTCAGCTAACCATAGATGAGTTTATGAAGATTGACTTGGAGGAAGAATGTGATCCTCCTTCATTTACAGCTGGTCAAAAAAAATTGAAGATACAGCAGGTGAATTCTGAATCGGATGCTCTCTGTATTTCTCTCCTTTCTCCTCCTTCTGTATATTCCTTTTTGAATTAGTTAATACTAAATCCTAACTGACCAGCCTTTGATAAGGTTTAATTACATATATTTTGAGGTTCTTATGAGAAGGGTGAGCATTAGTGCCTATGATACCCATTAACTAAAGGATACTTTTTTGGTTTACTGGCAAAGGCATAGGTTCCCAGTTGGAAAAAAATAAAAAAAAAGAAGTTTTTCTCCTGTATAATTTTTGTTCACTCTTCCAGAGAGCTGTGCACTTTCAGATATGTAGCTTCAAGTGTAGCTTTAAACATCCTCTGATGAGGGATTGAAGTATGTCTAC
Organism: Pandion haliaetus; assembly: GCA_013401275.1. NCBI lineage: Eukaryota > Metazoa > Chordata > Aves > Accipitriformes > Pandionidae > Pandion > Pandion haliaetus. The sequence continues at coordinate 199,789 of VYZV01021701.1, read as the reverse complement.
CATCTTAGCCAGATGCTGTAGCAAGTAGAGTCAGGGCTCTTGTTAATGCAGGTCAGGATGTCTGGGTGGCCAAGTAGACAAGCACCAGCTGAGCTGCTGTGTTTTGTAGGCTACCAGCGTTTGATGCTTAGCCCACAACTGCTGTATTGTAGGTGAGGGCTCAGCTCACTCTGCCCAGATGCTCCCCCATTTACAAGCTGATGCCGTTACACTAAGCACTGTTATCTCCTTTATGCCTGCTTTCCTGCTGTATGTGTGTTTCCGTTCTTGCGCTTTGACCTTTTACCGAAGCATCAAATATTTTTGTCCTTACCAAACTGGAGGCTCTCATGTGACAAGTTAAGCTGAGTTTGTGGCATGGAGGTCTCGAGTAGCTGTCCTAATGTCTGCACTTCTCTTTTATATGCTGTATGCAGTCTTCCACCCTGGTTAGCAAGGATCAGGGTTGCAAAGGTATAGCATGGAGGTCTCGCACTGTTTTTAAGGTGATACCTGTGGTCAGAAATGCCATTACATATAACTTTTTTTTAAACACATATGAAAACAATAGCCCAATTACTTTAATGAGACTGCTGGTTTTTTGTGTGGTACAACACCTGCTTCCACAGAGATTAGTTTCTCATGTGGCTTAATATCTTTACAAAGCATGAACTAAAGCTGGCACCAGAGGAGAAGATTTTACTAGTGTCATTGCCGATTCTTACCTTATTAGTTTTTCAGGGCTTTTGTTTTTACTGTTCTAAATATGCTGTCATTTAAAGGTCTGTAGGCATGTTTATGGTGTTCTCAAGAGCCTGCCAGGTGCTGTGGGTCAGTACTTCAGTCTGCCATCACCTGTGTGCTATGTGTGGCCCGGGCACTGCAATTTCAGCACTGTCCTTGCGCTTGCTCACATCTACAGGCACAGTCATAGAGCCTGACTGCTGAAGAATGGGGCCTTTTATTTGCAGCTTGCTGTAGTGAAGGTTCCTTTTGAAGTACAGGCATGGGTGAGATAACATTTGAAATCGGTCAGTATTTTGAAACTTGTCCATCTTACCTGTCTTGACACTACAAAGTAACCTGAGTTGGGATTTGAAACGTGTTTATTGCTTTTAAAGTATCCTATGATTCTGTGTCTTTATATAGTGTTCACAAGCAGTACAAAGTTGGGTTCTTTTAGTAATTTCATGTTTATTTTGTTTATTTTCATTTCAGCTTGAGAAGGCATTATCAAAAAAGCTGGAAGATTTTGAAGGTATAAGTTGTGTTTAGTGTAACATAGCACTCATTTGCTCAAAATCACATCAATGATTCCTGAGTTATTTTTATTTCATCACCACAGGTGAAATATCGAGCTATCAAGATGAAATAGAGATTGAATTAGAAAACAGTAGACCAAAAGCAAAAGGCGTATTTGCAAATTTCACTAAAGATGGTAAGTCTGTAAGTCTTGTGACTAGTTAAATAATAACTGGCTTAGATCCTGCAGGCAGTCTCAAGTGTATGAACTTTATTGTGATAAATATGATCATACTAATGGCTGGACTCGATGATCTTAAAGGTCCTTTCCAACCTAAATGATTCTGTGATTCTATATATATGCTTCTGTAGTACAAGTTCTCTATTGTCTTGGATTTCTCTCTGCTGATTAGTTGGTTCGTATGTCAGTCTTCAAAACAACTACATTGTTCATTACAATGACAGTTCATTAATGATTTCAGTTGTTTTTCTTTCCTGGTGCAGTATAAACTTGGCACTGGTACTTGAGAAGGTTCCTTTTTATCACTCTAAGTGCGGTGGACCAGTATCTAGACTCTTCTGTCACCGAATCCGCCAGTTGACTAAGCAATATGGAAGGGCTTTTGTGCAGGTTGAACTGGCGATTTCTGGTTTGTAATTATACCAATAAGTAGCTGGCTTCTCTCGCAAAGCCCTTTTAGCTGCCTAATTTGGTAACACAATGCTTCTATTTTAAATGATGACTGTATTCACAAAAATACATTTTAATAGCCAAGGTAATGAAATTGAAGAGCATCTGGAAACTCCATGTATTCATACATTGTGCTAAAATATTGTGTATTTCTTTCTACAGATTTTCTCTAAAGATTTTTATTCTTTAAGTGAGCGCCTCTATTTGTTTAGTTTCTGTGACAGATGGTATGCAATGATCTGTTAGAATTTTTTTCCCTTACAGATTCTATAGATGATAATACCTCTAGCATACTTGGAGACGAGGAGGCAGAAGATGAGGAACTGGAAGCAGCTGCTAATCACTTAAACAAGGACTTCTATAATGAACTTCATGAGAAGGATAGAGTAAAAAAAAACGAAGATGGGGAATGCAAAAATGGAAATGAAGCTCTTGTAAGACCACCTGCACTGGAATCATTGCTTGGCCCACTCCCCACTGCAGCTAGTCTTGGCATAACAGAGTCCATAAAAGAGTGCATATCCACTAAGGACCGAGAGCCTGGTAAGTAGGAGATCAGTTCATCTCGGAGTGGAAACTGGACACATGCAGCAAGTTGTGGGTTTATTGCGTAATTTCCATGTATCTTGATGGTTACAGTGGTAGCAATTCCATGAATCACTGTAATATCGAGGTACAGGAGCTGTGAGGCTGGATGGGACCAGTGGTCTTGGTTGTTGATGTTGGTCGTTGGCACCTGCTCCTCAGGAAGCTGCAGGAAAATCTGCAGTGCCTAATTATTTTCTGATGCCTGAGAATGCGTGTCTCTTAGTCGAGTAGATTTGCAGTCATATGGTAGCTGACAGACATATTTCAAGCCATGCAGTCTCAATTAGGAAATTGGAGGAAGCAGATTCCTGTAAATATGACTGGGAATTAAAACCCAAATATGAGAATTTTAGATCAAGGCAGACCTTCTCGGGAGACATTTTACTGGAGTCAAATATGATGCAGTCTGTTTCTCTGATTGAGAATCTTTGCAAATGGCAAATATTTAAGACATTTGTAAGAGGAAATAACTGGTTGTATGCTTTTTTTCTTTGACACGGACTTTGGTGTGTGTTCTGGTGGTGTTGCTCCATTTCTCTTAAAACCCACAGATCTATCTGCATCATATAGCTCTGTGTAGTACAGTGGGAGCAGGACTGATCAGCTAAGGAAGCCAATTTTGCCAGAGCCATTAGAGCAGACAGTACTGCAAACAGCCAGTTGTCTAGGCAGGTTTGTTTGCATTTTCTTATGTGTGCTTGAGCTTTATGGAGATGGCATTTTTTTTAAATTCCTTTTGCATCTTAATGACTCCGAGAATGGAACATATCTAAAGGGCTATTTTATTATTTTCTTTATCACAGTTAATTTTTCCATCATGAGACACACCTGTCCAAATCTGTTTTGTCAGCTTAGTTGGGGGTTGATGCAGCAGAACATTTTGTTATCCAAACTCTTCTGATGTTAATTTCTGTTCAACAGCACGTACTTATTATAAGGTACTCCCTGCCTCAATAGATGATCTGAATGCATTCAGATTCTTATTATGTTAGTATTTGCATTCCAGAAATGTAGCAAGATGATTGCACGTTTATATTTTTTACAAATGAAATCATATAGAAACAGTTCGAGTTGTTTTGGTTTTGTTTTAATTACGATTAAGAAAATGGATGGCTCATGTCTCATCTTTCTCCTGGAAATCAGCGGTTCATGTTGAAGAGAGGTCAGTAATGGCTAGAAGCTGTTGTTGTCTGGCTAGCCAATGACCTGTAAAAATGAGTTCCTAGTGATGGATGTTTCTCAGCTGGCATTGCTATTGACCATTTTAATGACAGGCTAAGGACTGAGTTTAAAGATGAAACTAAGCTGGTATAGCCAGGTATGTTCCTCTGAGTCAGGCTTCAGGCAGGTGGGCAGGAGATCGCATGGCTGCTCATGCTGTGGCTTGCCTCTATTTGCTGTTTGTGTTCTTTCAAAAGTGGAGGATGTGCCAAATGAACTGAATTTCAAAACCAAATAGGTTTCAGTATGTTCATTGTCTTTTAATGCATCTGAGAAATCATTGTGGGTGTTTGAACAAGTACTTATTTTCTTAACATGTTGTGAAGCTCATATGCCACCTTACTGTTTTGGTTTTATTTTGATTGTAGATCCTACCCCAAAGTTCCCCCCCACCCCCCCCTCCAGTGACTCTGCTAATTTATTAAGTTTCATGTGAACATTTAAAAGTTTCATGTGAAGTCAGATTCACTTTGCTTATGTCTGTACTGCAGGGTAGTTGTGCTGGGGTGCAGTTCCCAGCCTGCAAGCCCTTGCCACGTGGTTCTTTGCGTGGTGTGGGCGCATCATGGCGTGTGTGCGCATCATCCCCCTGAGGACCTGCTTTCCTTCGGGAAGTCATCTGGGTTCAGGAGCAGTAGTGGAGACTCAGTGTGTTTTCGATGATTGGGAGCCAGGTCTAGCAGACAGGCTGAGAAATACACCTGGCTTGCAGTTGGCATGTTATTATGCAGAATAAAGAAAACCTCTTGTTAAGATGCCTCCCGTTGGTCACCTGTGCGTCTTAGCTCTGAACCCCAATGAAAACCGGTGTAGATGTTTCTGTCACCTCAGGCAATGTTGTCTTGAGTTCTGCCTCATAGCTCTGGGAAATCTGGGAAAAGTTTGTACCTGGAGGCAGTAGCTTCTTCTGTCAGGCCAACTAGTATAGTTGTAAAAATTAGAAAGTTTCCAGGTTTCTGGGCCCTTCTTCATTTATGAAAAAGAAACGTCAGTTTTCAAAACTAAATATAGGATGAGAGCAGTTGCTCAGAGTTTAATCTGAGGTGGCACAATTATAGATCATCTTGAAACAAAAGTAGTTGGTACCTGTGGAGGGAAGAGGGAAAGATCATAAAATTTCCTGAATTTATCCTGTGTATTTGAATTTAGTTTAGTGCAATTTATATTGTGATGCTATGGTATTTCATGTTCCAACATGAACATAGAAAGCCCTTTCGAGAAGGGAGAGAGTTGTCATAACATTGCACCCTTAAGGTGATGTTTTGGTCCTTCTACACAGCTGTGTAAGTCATAAACCAGGAACCTTTCCTTTCCTTTAGACCTCTCCAGCCCTGAGTTGTCTTCCACTGTGTGGACCATCAGGGTCAGGTTACGCTGGAGACCTTAGTTGGGATGATTTTGTATCTCCTGCTGGTCTACACGTGTTGTTGGATGGGTGTATTACGTCTGCTCAGTGCAAGCGGTTGGAAGCAGCATCCCTGGTGCTATGTGGTGAGGATTCCCAGCGAACCCTCGTGGTGATACACTGTGTGGTTGGGCAGGTGGCTGTTAAACAGGAGCTCAGCAAGCAGGTGCAGTATGTGCAATGTTTGGCCTCCTTAAATGCAGAGTATCTCCTCTGCTCTTCTCTCTGTAATGATCTCTCTTCCTCAAAAAAACCTCTGCTGTAGGTACCTTCTACAAAGTCTTTTTCATTTGGCTTTTGCTTGTGGTAATTCAGTTTATAATTGCCTACATCAGCTGCTTTGGGAAATCTTCCACCTTTGTGCTATGGTGGCTGCAGCAACAGCAGAAGGTTTCTCACAAACTGCTTATGCAGATAAGACTTGGGTGCAGAGCCCAAGTATTATGAAAAATGTAGTGTATTTTTGCTCCGCTTACAATTGGTATTTGAGTAGTGTGAGCTTGTCTATATGAATGTTTTATGGAAAGCATAGTATTTTAGCAAATTTGCATTACAAAGAGAGCATGTAAGGTACCGGGTTAATAAGTCTGAGGCAGTAAAGTGCTTAAAATAAACACTACATTTGACTGTTTTTTTCCTACAAAGTGTATTAATTTGCAGAGACATTTAAGCTGAAATCTGTTTGAGTCTTTGCAAACTGCTTCTTTCTTATTCTTCATGGTAAAAGTGCTTCATAGTGAAATCTCAGTTTCAGAGATGGAGGGGGGGTACATCAGTCTATCCATTTTCCTGGCTGTGCAGCATCCCATCATCCTCTCCATGCTCTACGTGCTCTTTCTGATTCTGCAGTTCCTCAAAACAGGGCACTGTTTCCTTTAGGAGACTGCCACAGTCAAGTATTGTGGGCTTTGTTCTCAAGAAATGACACTCTTCGGTGTAAAATTTCCCTTTGCAATTTATTTTTGTGTCCCTTTTATACCACTTCAAATAATTTATCATCTTGGTGTTTCTGTCCTTCTGACATTTGCTGGCTGTCACCCTGTCCTTCCCATGTGATGCTGCTAGGCTGTACACTGCCAGTTCATCTCTTCTTGCCACATAAATCAAAAGTCATAAACTTAATTCTGGCCAGGGCTAAAATGAAGAAGGTCTGATAATAACAGAGATAAAGGTTAAAATACAGAGTTCAAGTTACCAACTGACTTTATATATATAAACTCCCCTTTGTAATCTAGGTAGTGTTTGAGACCTGATTTAGTTTTTGTTTTGAGTCAAAATTAACATGCAGTCATTTAGGGCAGTAGTTTCAAATAATGTATATGAAGTGGGTGGTAACACGCTCCTGCACGTCCTCAGGAGAGTAAGCGGCTTTTGCAGTGAGAAATCACCGTGCATGTACCATCTTGTGCTTGCTTAGGCACCCAGGTAACTGCATTCACTGCTAATTTCACCAAGAATACATGAGAGAGGTTTTGTGCTTGTTCATGATTAATAGTTTGCTCATTTATTGCTCCTTGTATTTATTTATGCCTCCATTACTGCTGCGGGCATAATCTGACATGGACTGAGGTCGAAAGATGTTGCCATTGATTTCTGTGGGTGTTAAAGACCCCATGCAGACAGTGTTCATTGATCGAATAGTTGTCGTCCCTGAGTACCAGCGCTTTTCAACTTCTTACTCCGGAAAGATATGAAAAGTGGCTACAGATGAAGCTATACGTGACCGGGATGGGCTCATTCTCCAGGGTCTTTTCTTACTCTTTTCCTCTGGATTTCATCCCCTGCAGCTGCCAGCTCCCACTTCATGCTTTGTCCTGGCCTTGGGGCTTCCCCAATCCCTCTGTGAGCAGACTCAGTTCCCTCACCCAGCAAGGAAAAATGCACGTGTGTGTGATTTCCCCCCCCCCCCCCCTTTTTGGCAACAGCAGTAGACTGGTGCCGCAGCACTGTTGCCAGGGAAGTTTGCGGAAACACGACATTTCTAGCAGGGTCTGAGCTGCCGTGGAAGGATCCTTAAGGGCCTGCAGGCTGAAAATGGGGAGGGTGGCTGTTGGCGGCCGCGTGTGCCCAGGAGAGTTGTTTGCCCCATCCGGGATCCCAGCTCTGATTGTGGTGTGGTGGGGGGCAGGCTCACTGCTCTTGCCATTGCTGCTCCATCGACGGAGGGGTGTTGACCCGTTCTGTGTGCTGGTTTCTTCTTCTAGCATCTTCCTTTCTTCCTCAGATTTTGTCTGAGTACATCAGTGCCAACTGTTTGAAAATATATAAATGTATGCATTCATATAAAAGTATACAAAAAGATATAATCAGTAGTTAGAACATTATGAAGCTCTATTAAATCATAATTGCTGCATACATGAGAAATAAAGCTGCTGAGTTTAGCACTAATTGTGTTACATACGCAAAGTATACTTGGTCATCAGTGCAAAGCATGTGTGTCCCCATCCTGATTGCTCTTCTTCTGGCTCTGGCTTCAATGCTGCAGTTGCTTTGGTGGTTTTAAGCCCCACCTGTGGAAATGAGCAGCATGCGTGACCTGCTTGGTGCCACCTTCCTTGTGTGATGCCTTCCGAGCACTTTGAGGGTTTGATCTTTGTCTCTGTGTGCCGTTTGCTTGTTGGAAAATATTTTCTGTGGCAGGACTAGCTCCTTCCCAATTTTGAGATCTAAGCAATAAAAACCTTGGTACAAGCTAATTTTTCTAGTCTAGCCTCTATATGCCTATGTTTGGCAGTCTTGATAGACTGTGTCCCTGATTGAGCCTTCATTATGCTGTTAATGAGATGTGAAGAGCTTGCTGCTGCCAGCATGGTAATAGGAGACCACCAGCTGCTTTGAATGCAGTTTTTTGATACCTGAAGTCTTGGGTACGAATTACAGTTGACATGATTTTCTTACTCGACTGTGTATGTCACTCACACACAAGTATTGCGTGTGCATGTGTTACTCCAAAATCTGTGTACACATTTTTTCATGCAGGATCTTTGCATTTCACTAAACGATAGGAATGCTATAAATTCATTCCATGTTCATGCCGTGAGTAACTAGGAAGGTTAAGGGATGAAAACTAATCACATAGTTTGGCTAAAAGATTTCCAAACAAATCTAGAGAAGAGTTTTGGAGAGAAACCTGCAGTTTGTTAGAGCCATCAGGGAGATAAATTTGAGTGAAAACATAAGCTGAATCATGTGAATACTTCTTTAGAACATTTGTGGATGTTTAAGGAACTTTCAAAAGGATTGGTTTATCAATACAGATATTCCTTATAGGAAAATGTGTGTCATTTTTGTCAGAAGTCTTGGTCAAAAAGCACTGCCCCAGAGTAGTGGATGCTGTGGTTGGGAGAAGGTACTGGAGAGTGGGGTTCGGGTTCCTGAGCCAAACGGAGCAGACCTGTCTCTTAAACCTTACTTGGCCACGTCCTACGTGAACGAATGCCCTTAGCCCCTGGCTAACCAGCCTGGCTATCCTGTTATCCCAACTGTTTCAGGGGAGGAAGTCTCATTATGCCCTTCTCTCCCATTCTTCTCGTTCTCCCTTATTTTTTGTTTCATAAAATTCTGGTTTGGAATGGGAAATGTTTTAAAATCTTGAAAGCTTTTCCAGGCTTGGATTTTTTTTGCCTGACTTCTGCCTCATCCCGACTGCTCAGTGAGCAGTGGGCAATGTGTCTTTTCTGTGTAAAAGTGTGATGGAAAATCAGTTTTATTTTCAATCTGAGTAGTGTCAAAGCCTTACATTGCTCTTTGAGAAGGCTCACCTGCTGCTTAAGGCCTCATCCTTCCTTGCTTGAGGAGAAAAAGGCAAAAAAGCTGCTTTCTCTTCTCGCTGCTTCAGCCGTCTGCTGGCTGCAGGCTCTTCGGAGAAAGAGGTGGCAGCAGGGCTGTTTCTCTGGTTTGGAGACGCGTGCCTGGGAGAAGAGGGTGAATGTGCTGAACGGGGGCTCTGGTGCGTCATTCTGCATGTTGATATTTGACATGTGTGTGCTGCTGCATCAACACTGCTTTTTAATGGAGCAAGGAGAAGCAATCAGCCTGAGCAGGTTTTTATACATTGCTTTCCCTCGTGTTGAGGGGAGGTCCAGGTCTGCTGTCATCTGCTCTACCTGGGCTTAGGTTTAGGTTTAGGCTTAAGGAGGTGGAAATGCCAAGGAGCACAGAGCTGGGCAAGCAGGGAGAAGAGGAGAAGTTCAGCTGGGGCTTTAGGAATGTTCCTTTTCCCATGTCTGAATAGCAGAATTACGAAAACAGTCATTCCCCAAATACTAAGGGAGGGTTGTGTTTCGTGGTTGACTTTGATGCCTCGGCATTTGTAGGCACCAATCTAGGATTTTCCTTCTGTTGGGACTTCGTTTCAAGGTTTTCTCCTGTATGCACTGCCTAGCATCTGAAAAGATGCTGGTTCTCAGCATGGGAGATACTTTCAGGGGCATTTATTATTGCTCCTGTCTTTCTGGAGGCCGATTCTCAGGGAACCTGTGGAAATGTAACCATCTCAGGGATCACTGCCCTGTTCCTAAATCTTGGTTGAAATAGGCTGTGCATGAAAACAAACTGGGGGTGGTGGTGCTGGGGGGGTTATGATGCAGGCACCTACAGGCACACAGGAAACCTGGCTAAAAAAACTTAACTCCCTGCTAGTATGAGAATTATATATTTCCTTTTCTGCCCCTGCCAGAATCTGAGTCCATTAATGCTCACAGTTATTGGGTTAGGTGTCCAGTTTGCAGAAGAAACGGACATTCCTGCCCTGCCCCTTCTGCCAAAAAGGAAGAAAAGTCTTCACCAAAAAACTCACTGAAAACTGAAATTGTTCATTAGAGAGTTGCAGAAACTGAAATGCGTGGAGGCTACGGAGAGGACATTAAATTCGCCTAGAAAGCTACCTGCTCAGGAGGATGTTATTTGAACAATTCATCATGGTATCTGAAATGTCAGGAGTGGAGGCCTGGGTTCAGTTCAGGGAGGCTTCATGGTCTCAGTTGTTATTGAGAATAAAGACTTATTAACCTAGGTCAAGGAGCCACAAAACGTGCCCTTGGAAGAAGGAAATGCAGTGCAGAGAGATTTGCAAGGCTTAGGTACTTTGGGTTTAATATGATGGGTAATAAATCCATGTGCAGTGCTGTGGTGGATCCTGACCCCTTTGCGTTTGTCTTGCATCTTCTGAAAAAGCTGAAGTACTTTATTTTCTTGTGGTACAGGTTCAGCTGGTAAAGGCAATACCTCCAAACTGAAAATTCACCAAAGTAAACCCTTTAAATGGAGTGCTGTTTCTGCAAGGTTTTAATATTTTTGTGTAGCTGTTTGTTGTTTTGCTTTTGTTTGGTAGCTTTGAATTTAGTTTGAAAAATGAATTTCTATATCCTCTTAAGGATTAACTTCATCACACCCCTACACACTTCATCTGTTTTGTTTGTTGGTCTGAAATCTGTGGGACTGTCATAGTAGTCAAGATAAACATGCATATGCATGGGTTGGACTGTGACTTGCGTAGATGACCCTTGTAATTAGGGATTTCAGATATGGCACTACAGACTGTTGATGAAAACAGTCATGAGTTTAGCCTTGTGTAATTGTAGTTTGACATTTTCGGTTTGCTAAATGCTTTCATAACTAAAATGGATGTATTATGCAATAGAGGAATAATATTAATGTTGACACTGTTGGCAATTAAAAACAATTTTGGAAACTGAATTTTACTACTCCTGAGTGCTTTTGAAATAATTTGTTTTTCAATGTTACTTTAGGATTGGTTCAGTTATTAGGTCTTTTTTCTAGTGTGACAATGAGATAATTGCTATTTATTTTTTATCCTGTAAGCAATTATAACCAAAGCAGCCAAATATAGAGTCTGCTTTGACCTGGAATCAGAGTGACCTGGCAACATGAGGCTACTGTAGTCTTCAGCTTTTCAATTTAATTGTTTTTCATACTCGCTCACCAGAATGCATTCAGTAGGGCTGATAAAATTGCGTTTAGAGGTTTTGGTGTTCATTAATTACAGTGGTGCAAAGCTCTAGAAACTGGCAGATAAAACCAGCTTTGGGTTGGTTATTAATAACAAAAATCGTGATCTTTTATCTAAGATTGTGTGGACTGTTTGGGTCAAGAGTGTCTGAAGTAGCCGGACGAGGAGATGCTGGCAGGCTGTGTGGGGAGGGGTAGTTGCAAATTAGGGGGGGGAATTGCAAAGGATTGACCCTAGGGATTTTTTGCAGCCAAGTTTTGCTAAAAGGAAGCAGAAAATACTTTCTTTTAAAGTCAGCAGTTTAAGGTAAGGCTCAGCTTTCATATTGAAACATACGTGTACACCTAAGATTGTAGAAGTTGTTTTCTGTGCTGAAAGACCTGAACATTTACAACTGGGTAGCAGAAATAAGGGAGTGAATATGAAATGAGAGAGAGTAAATAATGCTGCTAAGTAGTACCTGGAAAGAAATTCAGAGCAAGAAACAAGGCTCTTGAGATGGGTATAAACGCAGAAGCCAGAAGTAAACAGCTGTACAGTGGGTGGAAGGATACCATTTTTCAGCAAATTCACTACCTGAATGCTGTGTTTGATTTAGTTACGGTGGGGAAGCCACCGTGTACTCACAGATGGGAAGGAAGTAAAACAGTGCTCTGTGACCAAATTGTTAACACATAGGAGGAAGGCAAATGACTGATTTTGGCAGTTACGTTTAATGGCCTTTACTAATTTCCTGCTAAAGGTAAAAATGCAAATCCACATTACCGTAGAATTCATGTATTGAAATGCAACAACATCCATATCAACGTGAAATTGTGTCACCGGTGGTGGTATTGTATTCTGTCAATGTTTTTCATGAAATAAAACATACTTCAGTGAGAAGTTGCAAAGAGAAACTTTACGGAAAAGCACTTCAAGCCAGAGTTTTTTGCACGTAGTGGGAGTACTGCCTTCTGTGCTACCACCGTGACTCATGGCTCTGTAGCTGCTGCAGAACTAACACGAAGCTCCTGTGCTAAGTTCTTCCCCAAGAGCAAAGATAAAATCCCTGTTTTACACTGGTTGAATTTGGTCTCTGTTTTTAACATGGAGCGAGCGTGTCAGGATGTGATGTTACGGGTGCTGCTGGCCGAGGTTAAGTGTCTCGCTTTACTGGCTCATCCCCCTCCTATCTGCTGGCATTAGTGCATGTGTAGTTGCCTCCCTCACCTGGGTCTGTCAAAAATGTCACAGGCTCATGCAGCTGTTTTTAATGAGAGTCATTTTGACAGATGCGTGTTATGGAGTGATGCCTTGGCCAGCACAGCAGCAGGCGGGAGGGAGGTGGTACCCGCTGCAGGGGGAAGGGGCATGGGGTGAGTCACCGAGGGCAGAAACCAGCTCCCCCAGTTCAGCTGGGGTTGAAGGAGCGCTTCGGACCATGTCATTGCAGCAGCAAAGAACGTGTATTTTGGAGGCCGAGAGTGGCATTTGTGCTTGTGCTGAGATACCGGTGCTGGAAAGGTTTTACGATCCATCAGTGAACTGGAATGGGCGATTTCAGAGATGCTGTTGCCCGAGTTCATTTTATATGCAGGGTCTTTGTACTTGGAGTAAGGTTGATCTTGAAGTTCAGCTCCAGAAATGCAACACTTAGAAATCTGCGAGCAATGAAGAAGTTTGGTTTAACAAGGTGGGGAGGGAATTCAAAAAGGTATGCTGAATTCTCTCTTGAAAAAGCCTTCTTTTAAAGTTAAAGTTTATTGCTTTATCTCGACTTTCAGAAAGCTCACATGAAACTTTCTTGCCTTTGAAAGCTTGATAAAAACTCTTAAAGTACTTTGAAACAGAAAATTTAATAGTGAGGCATTTTGAACGTGGAACGATGTTTGTGGGTAAGTAATTTAAACAAGTACTAATACAAAACAGTGTTGTACTTGAAAGGAAAGCGGTGTACACACACAAACTGGGTAGAATATCACTGGAAGCAATAAAATCTAGGAATTCTTCATACTGCTTTCGCTGCAAACAATTTTTATGGTATGGCTTGTGAAGCAATTGAAATGCAGAGAGCTGGCACATCACTAGATTGATAATTCCTCCCGCTACTTACAACTTATTCTCGGTACAGATGTCCCCAATTCTTTTTTTCTATCACATTAAAGTTTCTTGTCTGCTTCAATTTCATGCCTGCCTCAAACGTAGCATTTTTTTAAATTGTCCCTCCAATTCCCCCCCCCCTTTAAAAGTTTATATCAGATGAAATCTAGCTGCTGTTTTTTATCGTAAGGTTTACACTTAAACTTTTAACAAGGTCGTTTTTAAGAACTGTCTTCCTTGAGAGAGCACTTAGCTGATCCATCAATAATTATGTAGTAATAAAGCAACTGTGTAAAAATGGCACCTACATGCCAAACAGATTGGTTTGCAGAGCCACTGACAAAGATGAATGTTTATTACATTTTACTACTTTTGGTTCTGCGGATGCATACAGCTATTTTCTTTTTGGCGTAAGCATCATGAAAAGTAATTTCCAATTGTGGAATGTTTATGATAATAAGGATGTATAACTAGGGAGAGCCCAGACTGACTTTCAAATACCAGCATGAGCTTGTGATGCTGGTAATTTAGAAAAAAAATAAACAAAGAGCATTTTTATTTTCTTTCTTTGCCTAACAAATTTTTTAAGCAATCACTGGGACAGAATACACAGGGAACCCTACAGTGTTGTGTAGTTACTCTTCTGAATTAATTGCTATTATATTAATTGTTGATTCCCCAAAATTTGGCAAGCTTCCTCATTCTCCTTGCTGCATCCAAAGATTGCTACTTTTAATTTTACTACAATATGGAGAAGAATGTAGTGTCTAAAAATAACACGAAAGCCTGAAATTGTTGTTGTTTCCTTTCTTTTTTTAAAGTGCCAGTACAATTAAGGCTGTGATTTAGATGACTTTGTATTGTTTAAATCTGTCCTCTTCTTTTGGGCAAAATGCAGAATAACGTAGTCTGCAAGTTTTTATGGCTGATAGGTGCGCAGCCATTTCGGTCAGTCAAGCTGGTTGATCACAGTGTCACCGCCGTGATGAAATGGTCCCTTGGAAGCAGCTGAGAAACACCTTAAGAATTAAACTTTTGTGGATGCGGACATTGGGATCCCTGCATCCAGCAGCCTCTGGTACGGCCTCCTGGCACTCCTCTGTCGGATTTCCCCAGGGTGATGCCGGTGGGCCACGGATGCCTTGGCACAGCCGCGCTGGCTGCCTATCAGTGGTGTCCTAGCTATAAGGTGCTTTCATCAGCTTGCAAACCTCTTCTGGGCAAAGGCCAAAAGTCACGGGTTCTCTGCCATTGCTGCCGGAAATAGTGACTCGGCCTTATCTTGGGTCTATTACGGCCAGTTTAGAGTAAGGGGTGCAGTTGGTCCTGCTCCCATAAGGCTCTTGAGTGACATAGCTCCAGCTTCATCCGCCTGGTCCCTGGGGCAATGGCAGAGTTCAGGTTCCCGTGTGTTGTTTGTGTCGGCAGGAGGTGGGGAGCTATTCTTGGGGGCAGTTGCAGAGTTGAGGTCCACGTGCCTGGTTCATCTTGGCAGGAGGTGAGGAGCTGTTCCGCAGACCAGTTTGCTGCCACAGCCCTCAAGTCTTTGTGGCAGCTTGTAGCTATGTCAGCAAACACTTTCACCCCAGATTATTCATTTCAGTTGGCAGTCATTGACGGTAGTGTTCCTCTGCTTGGCTTTATTTTAGTATTTAAAGATTTTTATGTTTATTTTGATTGCGTGAAGGGAATTGCGTGGGAGTGTTTTGTCTGGACTTTAATATTCTCTGCTTTATCTTGCTAGTAAGGTTCAAAATCTTACTCTTTCAGGAGACAGAGCTTTTGTCTGTGCATCTTGCTAGCCCTTCCCTCATCAGTCCCTTCTATCAGCCCTTATCCCAGGCTTATTTCACTGCACAGTTAATGATGCTTAAGTCTGCAGTGGAGAGAGTTTACCTAGTTAAAACTAACATAAAGAGCAGTCCATCCTAGTCTTATCTAAAGTAAAAGAAATAAAGAAATAAAATATAAATAAACATCTACTCCATAAGGAAGGACAGTAGGTCTGACAGTAGGTTCATATTAGTAAAAACTTATCCAGAGCTTATTTTCAGAAGATAACTTTGGTTTAGTTAATTCAAAATAAACTTTCCTAATTTCAGAGAAATCAATTTTGCATGTAATGCTGAATGTGTTTAAATGAATTGGTACATGAAATGCATATCCCTCTCTCCATATAGGCTGCAGATATGTAGTCATGTTCCTGACAATTGGTGCCATAATAAAGTGTGTTATGGTGAACTTAGATTAAGCCTCATGGGAAAGCGTCATTATTCAGTTAATTAAAGAAGAACAACTTTGATACTCTGCCATATGCTGTAAAATAAAATGGGAGCATGGCAGAAAGAGCCATGAATCCTTTTAGTGTATGTGAGACTGAGCCATGATTTGTGACTTTCTTCTTGCCTCTGCAATACTGTTAAGTAGAGGTCTAATATATTTACATAAAGAATTAATTACATGTGGATGTGGGACCTTATCTTTTCCTGTGCTCTCTTTGAAACGGCTTACCAATCTACCTGGTTTTTGAGACTTACTAAAATCTTTCCAAAGTCTTCACTTCACTCTGCATCTAATCAACATTTAAACGGGGTCCTTTGTGTGCCTGTAACCTGGAGGAGACTGGCAGATTGGTGAGAAACTGTAAAATCAGCAGTACGTAACCTAGCTAAAATGACATATTAAATATAGTCCTGTTTCTATATAAACTTTATATACAAGTCAGATGTTGAGATTAATCAGAATGACAGGTTGTACAGGCATATGGCTGGCCTTTCTGATGGCCATTAGCTTGAAAGGCTGGCTTTGAAACCAGCTCCATTATTTATAGGTGAATCATGCTGCTGGGCTTTGTCGGGAAAAGGTTATTTCTCCAGCTCCACTGAAACCTCCTGTGCACGGAAGTGCCTTTTTCCACTGTTCCTGGAGAATAAGACAAATTATTCTCCAGGAACTTCTCCACAACTTTCTTCTTTTGGAAAGTTGTGGTGTCGAAGGGCATTCCAGCGCTGTAATGATGGATCTCAAGCATATGGAGTACACATGCTAATTACGCTGTGCTTATGGTTCAGTCTATCCAAATGCCAAGGCATTGGGGCCTCAGAGCTGCTGCAGGCAAAATGTTAAAAGCTTTCACCAGTGTCTACTGCGCATCTGGGAAAAGATTTGCTGCAGTCCCTAAAACATCTGGGGAGAGGAGGAGGGAGCACATGCATGTCCTCTTGAAGAGTTTGCTGGAGTACATGTGCTGTCTGCAGCAGGACTGTGCTGCGGTTTGGCCAGGTGACCAAGCGAGCTTGCCACGCTCCACTGTCACCTGGAGCCACCCAAGCAATGCCTATACTTTGGACTGCAAATATCCTTATATGCTTCATATAGCTGCCCGAATGGACACAAAACTGCTGTAGTCCCATGGGCAGGGCTCCTGTGAGAGCTCTGTTTGGGTCCAGAGCCACAGAGAAGTACTTTACCACCTACCTGTTTCTCAGCCATTAGGCGTGGTCAGAGACAAGAAGATAGCACTTCATCTAACAAGAAACATCGCAACCTCCATGATTTTTATTTAAAAGCATGGTCTGTCCTGGCTGTGGCCATCTGTTGCATGATGGACTGATGCTCCTAACATGGGTCTGCATTTCTGTAGCTGCCACCTTTTAAGAATTCAAACCTATGTCTGCTACTTCCAGGTTTGTAAACCCCAACTGGTGGTCCTGGTCACTGAACCAGTGTCAGGATCTTACATGTGTGATCTCTCTCTGCTCCATGTCTCTGATGGTCCTGGTGGCATAAAACACTGCCCGGTAGCTGCTGTGAATCCAGCCACCATCCACCGCAGAGGCTTTCTCTTTTGGGCCAGGTTCCCACCTAACTGCTTTGTTTACAAAGCTTTTGCTTTTTGCAGGGGAGCTTCTGCTCTTGCCAGTTATTCTACTATAGTAATAATAATAATAATGAACTGTTACCTTCTCTTTTCTCTCTCCATCTCTGTAATTCCCTGCTTGCTATTTCTCATTAGCAATGAAGGAAGGAAGAAGCTGGGTAACAAAATGAGAAATTTCTTACCTCGTAATTTTCTTTCAGTTAACAGCTTCTCACCATTCAGCCCGCCCGGAGAGCATGGTAAATGGCCAGGATACAAATTGATTTTTTTTCTCTAAATAAAGGCTCAGGTATATAATTTAATACACTATATTGTGGTGTTGTCTTAATACGGATAATTGCCTACCGAAGCATTTCTGTAGCCTGGGTGGCTTCTGGTGGCTGGTCCTGAGCTTGTCGTCGGATCTACCATAGATGAGCTCTGAACCTCAAAGGAGTGGGTAGAAGTTAGCCCACCTTTGCTGAGAGAAGGTAAGTGTGATGATAAAATTATAAGTGGGAAGTTCAACTTGTTCCTCTTTCTCACTCGTCTGGGTGAGTTACTTTGCTAGGCTAATTTTATCCTGGAGCAGCTCTTTGGTCCAGACCACAGTGCTGGGAGCAAGAGGAAGACTGCATCTTTAATGAGAGAGCTGACACAGGCCAGGTTAATGTGGACGTGAGTCTGTGGCCTTTGGATGCCTGGTGCTGGCCAGTGTGTCTGTTCCAGAGCTGGAGAGTTGTTGGGTGGGAGTGCAAGGGCAAGTGTGGTAATTCTGATGGGACAAGAGATGTGTTGGAGTTAGGCTGAGCTCTGGTTTGCACTTCCTCATGACAGTTCAACATTTCTGCTTCTGCTAAAGGAAAATTGCTCTAATTTTTGAACCAACTGTGACTTTTCAGTGATGTCCTAGGAAATAAGTTAGCTTTGCTTTTGAGTTCCAGTCAATCAAATTAGCCTTAAAATGTTGTATTGTGAGTCTCTCCAAATTTTTCCTGTGCCTTTCTAGCTTAAAAACTGTGTGTGTATGTATGGCTGTATATATTTAAATTTTTTTCCGGGTGGAACAGAAATTGATTCATGGTTAAAAAAAATATAGATAAAAATAATCCAAGCAGAATTCTAGGATTTCCTTTTAAGTTCTCAGTAATGCAGAGCTCCCCATCTCATTTTATTTGGTGCACGTTACAGGAGTAGATTTACTTCTCAATAAAACATATGTCCTTCTGCTGGGGTGGCTAAGCACCAGCCAGGCAAGGATCCTGGGCTTGCAGGGACAGACAGCAGAGCATTTGGCCATTTAGCTCCCACAGCAAGACCTGGCTACTTAACCGGCGAGTTGCAGTTGCAGAAACGATGCTTCAGCACTGAAACATTACACCAGCTGTTCCCTTTATGGCTGGCTCGGGTGTAAAGTGCTCTTGCTGTTTTACATAGTGGTCTGGCAACACGGAGAAAGTGAGCTGGAGACTGATCTGAGCCCAGCTGCCTTTGCTGTCGGCTCTCCAGAGCATTGTACAGCCCTCGCCCTCTGCAAGAGATACGGCGGCACTTTGCACTTGTGAGGTTTGGAGAGGGTAACTGATTAAGATGCTGGTCAGTTCTTCTGCCTGGCCTCTCCCTTTATATAAACTGTTACTGTTGGATGCCCCTGCAGAGATTTAAAAAAAAAATGCAGAAAATAGAGGCCAGAAGGCACCAAAAAGAAGGAAGGGTAAGGGAAGGGAAAGGAGAGAAAAGATGCCAAGAACAGCATAAAAGGCAAAGGAGGAAAATGCAGCAGGGAATTGGTGATCAGACAGAAAAGAGCAATAAGTAGGGGAAATCTGTCTTTGTAGTCTCCATTTTAAAAAAAGTTCATAACTGGTCATGCAGGAGGGGGTGAATATGTGGACGAGCGCTGGTATGTGAGTGTGATGCACCTTTGGAAGGAGCGCTGTGATCCTTCTTGGTGTTGCTAGACGCACAAGTCACAAGTTGGAGAAGACTTGTGTCTGTGCATGGGAGCTCGTACCATTTCTGGGCTTTGGAGCTGAAAAATCTCATTTGTTGTAGCTAATTAGTACGTTTCCAGGTGAATATTTGTCAAGCTGATCACTAATGGTTATTGGTTTCATCAGCAAAAAATAGCTTTTGCCATATTGTTGAGAGCAGCCATCCTCTGAGCACTTGGTGATTGCAGCAGGGTTGTGAGCTTAAAAAAGAACGATGAGTTGCGTCAAGTAGGTTGCATAAATTATGCTCTTTTTCATTATTTTCAAAAGGTGTTGGGGGGGACACGAACCTTATTCCAGAAGAGGAACATCTGCTGCTGGTTTTGAGGACAGTGTCAAGATGTTCTTCAGTTCAAAAGCTTAACTTTCAGCTGTATTTATTTTGGGAGGTTGAAAGGATTTTTTCTTGAGGGCCTTTTTATATTGTTATGTAGTTCAATAAGCATGAGCTTACCTCTAAAGAAAAATCTTCAGAATAAGAATAGCATTGTTTATTGCTGGTCTATTTTTGTACTACCTACTTTAAAAAACATATATATTGCAGGGGGGATTTCTGGAAAGAATGGAGTAATTAACTGTTTTTCTGATGAATTAGTGTTTAAGTTAACAAGTTTCCATGTCTGTTAGACTAGTGGCATAACCTTTAACTGGGTTTAAAATGTGTGGGCGCAGTTTGGTTAGATACTCTGTGGACTGTGAGGTTTAACAATAGCATTTGTTTCAGTGTGGATGTGCTGCCAGAAAAGCAGCAAGGTTGGTGTTTTTGTGTTTTGGGGTTTTTCAACTGAAAAGTAATTAATAAAAAATACGTTTGGTATCTAATAAAAGTTCTGTGAGAGATGACTGACTGGAGGAAAAGCTTTTCTCATAATTCATTTCCATATAGAACATTAAGCACACAAATTTGAAGTTCTGTTCCTGTGATGGGATAATTGTTCTGCGACCACTGTACGAAGGCAGCTGATGCAGGAAGGCTGTCGGATGTCAGTCAGCTGCTGCAGGACAGATGTAATACCTGGAGCTTGAGTCCCAGTGTGAGGAAATAGAGATGCAGGCACTTAATAAAGATGGGTTTGTAGTTCTGCACCAGGTTAAGGCCAAATCTTGTAGGAGAATCTCCTTCTGCCTACAGCGACATGGATGAGTCCAATGCAGTGACAGCAAACCAGTTCCTCTGCTTCTTGTTCCTCCTTGCTCTGTAAGAAGGTCCTGTTTTCAGCAGATGGGAAAGAGCCAATGAGCTTGTACATCCCCGCTTTTGGACAGGCTTACCTTGCACAGCCGCTTTCTCATGCTTGCCATAGTAGGGTATGTAGCAGATATGTGGAATTTCGTTGTTTTTATTCGGTCGAGTCTTCTCCCTCTTTGCCCTTCATTTGCACCCTTTTGGGCTTTGCCGCTACACTTCTTATAGTCCAAGTGTGAGGAGCCAGCCCATGGGCACTTTGCAGTGCCGAGGCTGTGTGTCCTGGTGCTGCTGGGCAGCCCAGCGCCAGCCAGCAATGCCTCCCACCATCCCTCGTCGGCAGGAACAAACGTTTCTGGGAAGAAGGGGCCTTGCTCTGCGTGGTGCAGTGTGTTTGCTTTCTCTGAAGGAGCTAGCAGCCTGGAAACTTGGCTTTGGCTGGAAAGGACCCCTTAACCTTGGATTAGCAGAAGGAAATAATAAAGTGACAGACTTCATTTATCTTTATGCTGTATGTGTGGCCTCATGTGCTCCATACGCTGTCAGACCTAAATCCTGGTGTCAAATTGGCACTATGAAGGAGTAGACTGTAATTTTCAAGGTGGCTTCAGGTACAATAAAATGAAGAATGTTTTTCACTATACGAGCACACACATCATGCGTTTTGTGACCTTATTTCGTCAGTAAGTGAAATTAATTTTGCTCTGTCCTTATGTTTTGGTTTTGTGGCATAATTCTGTTATGACGGTGCACGATGACATTGCCAAAGGTGACTGGGGGGAACCAGAGCCCTTGGCAGCCGTGGGGTGCGTGCTGTGGGATGGGGGCACGGCGGGACCAGCTGGGATTGCACAAAGAGGCGCCTTATCCAGAGCAATGAGATTGGCAATAGTGTAAAACTGCCAAGAAAGATAACTTCCCAGCCTGCTCCAGAGGCTCCTAGCCCCATATTAATAAAACTCACAGCGTACCCTGCTCCTACGGCCCTGCAGACTCTGCGCACGCCTTGATGTGCGGCGAGTTCATTTGCACACCCGTTGACTCATACACCACGCTTCGTGCCGCGCTGCTGTTGCTGCTGCTGCAGCATTTTCACATCCATTTCTCTTCCCTACCTGATCACTACGGCACTTTGTCTGCCCTGCTCCGCTGCCGCTCCCCTCCTGGTTACCCACACTTAGTGACTGTTCTCTTCACGCCCCTTGGTAAATCAGTTATCTTCCTCTCCAGATGGGTTCTTGTTCCCTCTGATCAGCTAATCAATTATATTCTGGTGCGGTTGTGCAGCGCCTTTTCTGACAGTAAGCTACCGCCTTCCCTTCGCGCTCCTTGCAGCTCCCAAAGTGGCACCGGCACCACTCACCAGAATTAGCTGCAAAAGCATTTCTGCCCCGTCAGGTTCCTCTGACGATCTGTGGGAGCCTTCTGTGGCTCCCGCTGGTTTTAATCCCTCCCTGGAGAGCAGCAACGAATCCCAGTATTTCTGATGCCCCAGGCTCAGGTCGTTTGGTTTGTTGCTTAAGGATTTTTGTTAGTGAAAAAGCTTCTCCCAACTGTTTTCAGATTTTGTCATGCTCTAGCCCCAAAGTATTTCTTAAATGCTGGGGGAACTTAGTGTCTGGTGTTCTGCTGAATAGGTGGAAGGGTTCTTTGTTTAAACTCTTTCAGCTCTTTGACTGCTACAAAACGGTGTGGCGGAGGGTGTATTTGCTGCATGGGACCAGAGCACCAAGTGCCTTCTATTATATCTGCTCCGGAGGATTTCCTGGGAAGTGTTCAGCCTCCATTTCTGTCTGTAAGGAAATCCTCTTATCTGGGCAGAGCAATAAATAGTGCTGCCTCCTGTAATAGAAACAGAAAAACACATTCTTCACATGGCTGTTTTTAAAAATGTGGAGTTTAAAATATATCAGCTGGAATGATTCTTCCATAATAAATCCCCATAATAGCGTGCTATGTGTACATTTAACTAGCTGCACAGAGGTAGGGAGAGGGGGAGACAGTGTGTTAAAAGAGGGTTTAGTGTGCATTTAGTAATGACAAGTACAGTAAATAATCCTACAGGTTTACAAACTTAATCCCCAGTGTCTGATTGTAGCCCTTGCGTCTACTAGAGTCTGTTGGAAAGACGTTAAAAGGCTGTAAAGAAAGGACTTTGGGGGGTTTTTATTTTTAAATATTGGGGGAGCTGGCTGGGTGACTGATGATTTTTAAGTGCCATGAATGTAGTTGGTTCGGGACCTTGATGGGAAGCTCTGGAAGTGCCCATCCTCCTCCACGTGCTACGGGGACATTAGGTGAGGATGGAGTAGACTGCTCCTTGCTGCCTTGCTCTATGCTCTTCCCGATGGTACTTTCATTTAATAACTGGATTGGGGCAGGGGGTGGGTTTGTTGTTTTTAACACCCAACTTATTTTTGCCTGTGCCCTGCAGTAAAGCAGTTGTTTTTCTTAACAGAAGAAATCCACGATGTCTAAGAGCCATGCCACGTGATGCTACTGCTTTTAAATAAGCTTTTAAGAGGTTGGACCAGATGTTGGCCACATCTGTGTTTTTATTTCACCTAACATTTCATTTTGACCCTTTTAATAAGAGAGAAAATTATCATTTAGAAATTTTTTTTAAAAGTTTAGCAGCTGGGAAGATCTTTCTGGTATATAAAAAAGCAAGGGATTTACTTTCTGTGCCCTGGAGTGAGCCGTATAACATTGAGCAGACAGATATTTATGACTGGTAGGGTCTACTCATGTTGGAAATGATTGCTGTGGAAATTTTCAGATTAAAACGGATGTATTCTGTTTTGAATTGGAATTCTGTAAAAATAATGTATTTTTTTCTCAGTGAAAGCGTTAAACTAGGGATTTGAAGGCACCTCCTCTTCTGAAAAACCCCTTGCATTTAATGAATGCCTATCGCCTTGGCAGGAAAAAGGACGACTTGCAGGCAGAGGGATATCCTGCAATTACTCCCTCTACTGCCATTATGGGGCATTAAGAAATGCTCATTATGTGTAACTTGCTTATGGATTCTTCTCTGCAATTTACCAGTTGGAGAATGAGTTTTCTGTCCCCGTTGCTAATTGATCCAATGAGAAAAACTGGCACCTAATTCAGTAACAAGTTATATTTAAAATGACATGTGAAATTGTTCATGGTACCTGAAATTACATCTTTTTCAGTCTGGCATATTAGGGCTATATAAGGGAACAGACACCTACTGTACTGTGACATTAAATTTTAAACCTCTGATCCAAAAATGTAGCAGGGTATAGGAGGAGCAAGGTGTCTAATGATAAATAAAAAGCAGTGGCAGCTTGACTTCAGTGGGTATTTTTATTGTTCTTAAGATGCTGTGGCAGTTTTTGCAACAAATAATTTTGGGATGCACAGAATTGTATGTAAAGTTGAGCAGTGACTAGAGTCTGGAGTAGTTCTGTCACCACTTCCACATTTCGATTTTCTAGCCCACAATTTTCAGAACTTCCTAGTGATTTTTGAGGTTGGCTCTCTTTTTCTTTGTCCCTAATTCCAAGCTGCTATTTTAGTTTATCTGGTGCAATGACTATGAAAAAAAAGACTTCTCTCTTTGCTCAGATAAACCAAATTGAAAGTTGGTTTTTTTCCCCAAAATAACTTGAGGAAACAAAAGGTAGATAATATAAAGAAGGGGGACACCGTGCCCCCTTCTGTCCTACAGCTTAGTGGTTAAAGTGCTTACCCAGAAGATGGGAGACTCAGTTCAAGAACCATTTCTGCACAAACTCCTTCCAACCTAGGAGACAGGTTATTCTGGCCTGGGCACACTTTTACACTCTGCTGTCGAGCTGTTCTATTTTGTGTCATGAAACGTTTCTTGGACTCAGGTGGACAATCTCCTGGGAAGGCATCTCGGACACTAGGCTACAGTATTTACTCCTTTTGTCAGTGGATATTTAAGCATTTTGCTCCCTGGAAATTTATATCTCGGTTCCAGCAGGAGAGACGTGTAGTGCTGTTTTGCAGAATACACTGGACTCCCGTGCGTGATGTGGCATACAGTGATTCCTCTCTGCGCTTTGCATGATTACGATTTGCTAAAATAAATTCCAGTGTGTTATATTAAAGAGGCAGCAAACCACTGGGATGTATCTTGTCACCTTGCGTTTCCTCTCCAGCCTCGAGCCAGAGCGTGCTTTGCCATATTCTTGGGTCACATCCCCGCCTGCCTGGTAGTGGGGTGCCTGCACGAGGAGGTGGTGCCCCTGGTGCAGAAAGTTCTGCTCTTACTACACTATATAGGGATCGGACCAGAAGAAAAGTATATGTGCTGAACAATTATATAGTTATAATAAAATCTTTTACACTTTTGAAGTATTTTGGGGGAAAAAGGTTATAAAGTAAATCTGGTGCCTGGGAATAAAGTACAGTTAATTTCTAAATGTAACGGCAGTGAGAAATGTTCCTTAAGGCCTTTTCAGTCATACTAGCATCAGATTATCTGAATTGGTAAAGTTGATATTACGTTTATGAGGCAATCTCAGAAAAAAAAGCAAAGCACAGTATTATGTTGTTCTTTGTGACAGGACATTTTCTTTGGGGTGAAACCCATTTTGCATATGACTTGGTATGGAAAATGTAAAACTTTCTGTTGGTTGTTAAGGTGGATTTTGAAAAGACATTCATAAGTGCTCGGTGTCCAATGCTGATAAAAGTCTGTTGAGTTGAGCAGCCAGAGCCTTTGCACCACCTCAAGAAGCACAGCCTTCATTCCTAACCAGGTGTTTTGGTTGGGAATCACAGGTGTCTTCACCCTGTGATTTCACCTACTTCAGGCAACTGGTTTAAACTTCTGAGTTTTGCCAAGCAGAGCATTGTTTGTATCTTCTGGGAATGCTCATAATTCCTATCTTTGCTTGCCTTCACCATTTGGTACTCCTCAAGCCTCGAGGCTCTGCGTAGCCATAATCTGCCGTTAGATCAAAGAGCTGCAGCTGCCTTCCCCCTCTGCCAGTCCAGCGCTGGCCGCTCGGGAGCTCTGCTCCACGAGAAAGCACCAGACTGGGGAATCAAACCGTTCAAAGATCTGGGTTTGTGTGGATGCACATTCCCAGGACTGGGGAGCAGGAATCATGAAGGTGCCAAGCAGTTCTGCACCATTTCAGTTTTAATTTGTTATTGCAGATTGTTGAAACTTAATGTGTTGATTTTTTTTTTCTGCAGGTAAACTGGTTAGGTCATCACTTGTCTAGCCTTGATTAGATCTAATGGAGGTGACCAAGAAGATGGCTTCATTCCCCAGCATAAGTCTTTGTTGAATAATTTGTTTTCTCTTCTACCTGGACTACATTAATAGTGTATTACTACTGTACATTAATGTGATGTGGAAAATCAGGTTTTGCTGCTGTACACTGTGCCAGTTCCAAACTAGGCCTCAGTTATGTGCTGTTATGCTTTTCAATGAATAGAATATTAAAAAAATTTGTTTTCAGGAGTCTTAATAAATACAAAACTAGAAAAATTAAAGTGAAATCGTAATTACAGAAAGTCATTATTGTTTAACATTTATCTAGACCCTTCCATAGCTTTTAAAAGTTACTTTAAAATTTGGAAGTACTTTAATAATTCCCATTTTACAGATTAAAAAAACTAATACACATCTTTTTACAGAACTGGTATGAGGTAAGTGGTTCAAATGATGATAGATCAGAATCAAGAAGAAAGCCATATTATGACTGTTGGCATGATGTGTTATTCACTGGTCCACACTGCTTCCCTGAAAACAGGATAAATTGTTGACCTATAGGCTCTGACAGAGAAATTCATGTTATGATGAAAGGAAAAGGGTCATCTTTTTAAAATGGTTTCCCCAGCTTCCTGCTGAACATTTGTGGCTGTAAATTAAAATGGGAAAAAGAAGGCAACTGGAGGCATCTGACAGATTTTTAGTACTGAAGAAGACTGTCCTGATTCCTGAATTTTAAATTAATACAATGTGGTGGATTTGTGTGTGCATGTACCCCCATATTGAAAATACTCAGCAACACATTAAACCTCCTGGATGAACACGGAAGGATGCAAATCTCTGAAGGATGATCGTTAACTTTACCGTAGAACTTGAATTGCGATAGATTCTGAGCAAACATCTGCCTGATTAAAATGTGTTCTTTTCTGTAGGTGAGAATACAGGAGATGGTGAATTAGATCTGAGTGGGATTGATGACAGTGAAATAGATCGGGTAAGGTGCCCTCTTATCCTGTGTGTCTCTGCATTTGGATATCTGAGAAAGACAAAATGGTCCTTATCTGGTTTATCCTCTCCCCTCACTGCCTCTTCACTCTGATACATAGAGAGGTTCGAGTGATTTTGGTGATCTGAGATCAAAACTAATGTTCATGCAAGCCNTATATATATGAGACTGCTGCTGCTGCTCACTCTTACCGTACTGGAATAATTATGTTTTAGAAAGCCTTTTATTCTGAAGGACTTTTAAAAGTTTGGTGGAGCTCTAAATTCATTATTTAATTAAGATATATTCAACATAGGAGGCTGCCATGGAAACCAAACTGTAAAACCAGCACGTACAGCTTCTGTGTTCTTTCAAAGATTTCTATAACATGTTTTAGATTTATTATTATTTGTGTGGCAGCAAAAGATACCCTTTACCATATAGCCTGAATATGCCAGACAGACAGCTGTGGAAGATGGCTTGTTGAAGGCCACACAGCAGGTCAATGCTTGAACATGCGACAGAGTCAGGCTCCCCTGACTCTGAGCCTGATGTCCTCTCCAGCCGCCATGCTGGTTTAAAGTGTAATTTGAACAGATAATGCCAATGCTAAAAACTCCTTTTGGGGTAGAAAATCATTGAGAGCAATGAGGTCATTTATAGGTTACTGATCTGCAGAACATTGTTGGCAATGGATGAAGGAGCAGGAAAATGCTGAGCTTGACTTCAGCCATGAAGTGGTTTTTGCTAGGCTGGGCATTAGGAAGGGTCTTGTGATTCAAGCAGGCATGGTATGGAGGGAGCGGGGAGGCTGAAGGATTTCAATATAGCTGGTCCATAATTTAAACAATTATGGGGGAAGAGGAAGCACATTTTCTCCTCCTCCTAGGCTCTGTGATGAGGTCATAACTCTGCTTTTATGACCTCATGTTCATTTCCATGGCAATAGACTGTAATAATATTGTAAGCCCAAGATTATGAACTCTCTAAAAGTGTAAGAAGGATGAATAACTGAGCTAGGAGTAAGCAAGTTTTACTATTATGGCCCACTTTTAATAGAAGCAGATGAAAGAATGAAAATATTGGTCTGATAAATGAGGACTTGCACAGCTGTTTGCTTGCCTTGTTTGCCCTCCGAGGAAGGACTTCTCCCTGCATTAGTTTCATTTGACTGGAGTTATTTTTCTCATAAAATCCTATATATACATTTTACTTCACAGAAAATCTCAAATGCTCAAACCCATAAGATGGAGAAATCTCAAATTGTTTTTCTTGCACTTAAACATAATTTTACAAATCTTGGGTCTGCTGCTTAAAAATAAAGTGTCTTGTTCATGAAGGATGACCCAATTTGTCTTCTCCATTTTGCAGAAGTTCTTTAGTCCCAAACAGCATCGGCTGTAGAGAACTTTTGTTTCATGGACAGTTGTGCTAAATACTAGGTTTCTTTTTCCATTTAAATAATTGAAGAGGAGATCTATCTACCAACCTGCCAGCCTGCCTGCTACCTATCTGTTTGTTTATTTCTGTAATCCATCTGAATAGTTCTAGATGTGTTTTACATCTCCACACCTACTAATGATGTTACCAAGACTAAGTGGAGTTAACTGAAAAAAGCCTACATGTGGTTACTCCCAACTCTCTAAAATCCAGAGAACTAAAACTCCAGCAATCTAAGCTGGTTTCATTCACACAGATGTGGCCATTGAACTAATAACCTCAGTAACTGTGCCTAAACCTTTGCAGAAACCTACTCAGAAGACACATGTTTCTGTTTTGGTAGCACAGGGCAATGGTTCCCATACTGTTTTGAATTACAGACCACCATCAACACACAGAATTACTTGCAGACGATCATGTTGTCATGATATGTTCTCATATCATCTGAAAAAGATCATAAACCCAGGATCATTTTAGGTTAATTACAGACCACGTATAATGAGTCCTGGATGGTTTTTGGTCACCCCATCATAGTTTGGAAACCAAGCACTGTTTTTTGAAAATATGTAGTTGGTTTTTTCCAGCTTTAGATGTTACTAGAAATGCTCTCTGAGTGTCACGTCTCAGTCATGTTTTCTTTTATTAATGTATTTTTTAAAACGGAATCTGAATTGACCTTGCCTGTGGTTTTTCAATTCAGTTTTGCTCTGTGATTTTTATTTCTGAAAGTAGATAAACTTGTTTTGTCTTTTAGTATATACTTAATGAAACAGAAGCTCAGATAAAAGCAGAACTGTGGATGAAAGAAAATGCAGATTATTTGAAGGAACAAAAAGGTAAGTATATAGGACTGAAATTCTCCTTTTGGCCAGTGTTGCTGAAATATGCAGTCTGTGTAATCTTCATGCTGGTTACCCTTTTGTCATCTTTCAGAAAAGGAAGCAAGAATAGCAAAAGAGAAAGAACTTGGGATTTATAAGGAACACAAGGTATTAAACTGTGTGCTACTTGTGTCTGTTTGAAAATGTCCTGGACATTCATTACATTTGCTGATCAACTCCATGTAGGATGTATGGGCATAATGGTACAGGTCACCACTAAATGAGCAAAAGCTGTTGTATCTCTACCTGTTATTGAATTACAAGGCTGTAATTTTTCAGGTGGTGAGTAAAACACTTTCTTGCCCAAACTTTTATTTTAAATTACTATTATGAGAAAATTCTGTGCATGGCAAAGTCAGAGCTAGCTCTTTGCATTTATGATTGATGTCCTAATTGCTTGCTTATTTAAATACAAGTCTTAAGACATGCCCTTTTTTTTTTTTTTTTTTTTTAACGTGTGCATGGGGAATTTGTTTGTACTTGCCATAACTTCAGTAGCTTTCTTTGCTCTTACAATAGTGATTTCTTTATGAAGAACTGAATAGATCCTTGTTACGGTCACTTGAAGGAATATTTTGTTCTACCTTTCATAAAGAATGCGACAGTTATGTTAACAAATGGCATGTCCTGTCTCCATGTTTAGCAGTTTAAAGCAGCCTAATTGGCCGTATATTCACGATTTACGGCATTACTATTTTGTGTAATTGAGCAAGTGACAAGTCAAATCTTCCACACGCAACTAAAATCCATGTTAGTTTTTAGTGCACATATTCTCTATCTTTTTTCTGACTAATGCAAAAGACAGAGTTTCCTACTTCCCCTAGGTATTTCAACAATAAAAACAAAACCAGACAATGAAATACTGTTTTATGCTTCAGAGTTTCTCATTCATTCTGTGCTTACGCAGACATGGCAGTCTACCAGCAATTTTCAAAATTGTGTAACTCATTTGCACCACCAAGTAGCCCAAACACCCACTTTTTTGTTCAGGCAACACTGGGGTTTTTCTCTAACTCTGTATTGTTTCTGACAGCTCGAATAGAACTTGATTAATATAGTGCTTTCCAATTTCAAGGTAGCACTTGACCCATGTAGGTAAACAGAGGGGCTATTACCCATTAAAAATAAATCTCCTGCAGAGCTTGGTGTTAAAACCTTCCTTTGAAAAGGAAAATGTCAAATGGAAACAGAGGTTGGTTGTGTTTTTTTTTCTGTACCTACCCAGGCATGGGACATGGCTAGAAATGTTCTCCGGTGTCGTTTCTCTTTGTGTGGCTCTGTGTAGCATCAACCTCCGCAGCGCAATGCTGGGCTTGGGCTTGCAGCGTTTGCCTGGGAAGGGCAGTTGCAGGTGACATTGCCGCTGTGCTTGTGTGTCTGCAGCCTCCTGCTTCCTATCCATCAGCGTTAATGCCAGTCCACACTTAGAAAGCTGCTGCTAATATTCTTGGCCTTTTCCAGCGTGGAGGAAGAGTTGGGTAGGTGCTCTCCCACGCCGCATTCAGACTTGATGTAAAATACCATTGCAGGTTCGATATGGAGTTGTCAGGGCTTAGGGGAGTCATGACCCAGCTTGACTAACTTTAAAGGCAGTTTTAGCAAGGGAATTTCTTTATTTCCATTCTGGGTGATGGTATCAGGGTCCTTGTTCCTGTTACAGGAGTTCACTCCCCCTTTTTTTTTTT